>OX155697.1:1207506-1807506 GCA_944547425.1 Eupithecia centaureata
TACAGAAAATGCCAAAATCCATCATAATTTGCTTTTATGGGGGCGGGAATTGTAAATAATAATACGTTTATTGAGGTAAGATTTTAATTTAAAATTCAAAAGCACTTAATTCAGTAGGAATCATTAGATTAGTTTGAATTTATGTGTGGGTAAGCTTTGGATAGTGTCGGGGACTTTATTGTAGAAGCCTATACATTGGCTGATGATGAGTGATGAAAGATTTGGAAACTTTGTGTAGTACTAACTAGTATTGAATACAGTAGAACTCCAACTATCCGAATTAATGGGGACCGGGACCCATTCGGATAATCAAATATTCGGATAATCGGATTTTTTTTTTTAAATTGCCATTGGAGAGTATAAAAGCTACGTTTTGATATTGCACTTTTTTTTATTGAATTAAATGAAAGAAACATGAAATTTTCACATGTTTTAAATATAAATAAAATGTACTTATGTACAAGTTTAGAAATAAAAATCATTGTTTTTTAAACATCTCCGTTAATGTAAGCTGTTTTACGGTCTTCAACCGTTTTCGGGCAGCCAGGTCACGCATTCGCTTGACGGTGAGCAGTTGCAAGTGGTCACACTCGGGCTGACGCAAGACTCGGCAAGACTTGTTTGTGATTCGGATAATCGGCGATTCGGATAGTCGGAGTTCGGATAATTGGAGTTCTACTGTATAAGGTTTCGTTAAACTGGTGTTTTACACAGTTTTTCTTATACTGTTGAATATATTTCTTGACATAATAATAAAGAAGGATGGCAATACCCGACCCATCTCGAATAAAATAAACAAAGGCCGTGCAGACATGTAGGATGCAGAATTTGCTTTACAATTATAGATTTTATTAACAATCATTTACATTTTTAGAAGCTGGGAGTAAAAATATATTTTAAGTTTTATTTTGTGAGAGAAAGACACGAATGGTAGCCAATAGCTTAGAACGAGACTACTTTTATGACAACGACTGTCAATTTCAAAGTAAATCAAATAACAGAAAGCCTAGAATAGAATAGAGATTTTGAAGTTGAAAACAAATAAAAACATATTGGAAACACGATCAGTTATGTTAATGAAAATAAACCTTATAACTGTCTCATTCATTACGTCTCATAATCATAAAGCATACCTACGTAGAAATAGAAAAACTGGAATTCACCTTAAATGTACATATTCATGAGAAATAATCTGACCAGCTCTGAAAAAAAAATTTCCTACCTGAATATTGCATTTTAGTATGAAAAAATAAATAAAGTTTTCGATTTATGTTAAAAATTATAAGAATCTTTAAAAATGCCAGAATCTGCCAGAATCTGCTACATTTTTAATTCGTCAGCACTTTGTGCCAGAGTCTAAATTTGGGAGCCAAATCTGCCCAAATGGCAGAAATCTGCCACAAACGGTCACCCTGATCCGTGGACTGGATTGTGGGTGGATCGATCTAGTTCTTCAGTCCAATCAATCAACTTCACTCTTTGAGTGTCATGTTAACATCCTTTCTGTCGTATTACTGTCTTAAAAGACAGTGACATTATTGAAAATGCACTACCGAGTTCTCGACTCAGAATCTGACGTAGATTCGCGCGAAATTCAAATGTTTTCTACCTGCATTCTTGCCTCTGAGCAGTGCCGGATTTATATTTTTAATGAGTGTAGGCCACTTTTTTCCGCCGCCCCATGTACTGAGCCGTTCATTATTAGCTGCGCACCGCCCCCCCCCCCCCCCCCGGTAGACAAACAATTTGATTGTCTGTAATCGAGTGACCGTCCTCTGAAATCTGCCGCCCCCCTAGGACGCTGCCGCCCCCCTAGGACGCCGCCGCCCCTAGGCCGCGGCCTATGCGGCCTGTTTACAAATCCAGGACTGCCTCTGAGTAGAAAGAAACTGGGTACTTAAAGCGGTATTACACTACACGTTATTCAGGGCCCTAACTACCGGGCCCTGAATATCGCCCGGGTCCGGGTCCGTCCCTTAGGGACCCTTAATCTTATTACACCACTCTTAGTTAGGGTTAGGGTCCCTGAATACCGTGTAGTGTAATACTCCTTTTACTCAGCTTCCTACACACCTGTAAAAGTAAAAAGTAAATAAATAAAAAATGCTGGACAATCCACACAGCACTATCTAGCCCCAGAGGCTACTCAAAGCTTGTGTTATGGGTACTAGTTATCTGATATATTTAAAATACATACAATATTACACAAAGTAGGTATATACATATTTACCTAGGTAGGTACGCTAATGTAGTCTATACCTACATATAGGTAGGCACAGGCGGGTATATATTATTATAAGGTAAGCACAAAGTTCTGTTGCATTAATTATAGGTACAGGCACCTACCTACCTCCTTGCTAATGGAAGAGATCGTTATTGATTTTCGCTTATCGTTTATAGCGGCAGCAGCTGCGATTGGTCAGGGATTACCTTTGTTTGTTAAAATGGAGCTTGTTATTTGAAAAATAAGTTAAAAATAAATAATAGGTAGCATTAGTAGTAGCTAAGTAGGACGGCAAGCTGAAGATAGGGCGCTATGGCGTTCATTTAGGTGAGGCCTATGTCCAGCAGTGGACTAATATAGGCTGATGATGATGATGAAGTAATTAGTCTAGGTACCTGAGTACGGAATCATAGCTTAGTACCTAAATCTTCGTGGGTATACTGAAGCTGGTAAGTAAGTACAAACAGTGGATTAAATACCTTAAAACCAAAAACAGTGACTTGTTGTAGTTCAAAGTCGCTCAGCGAGCTGATAAAAGATCAGAATCTATCCTCGGAGTTTCTCTGAAGGAAAGATATCGTAATGAAAACATCCGACAGAGAACCAAAGTTATCGACATAGCTCAAAGAATTAGCAAGCTGAAGTGGCAGTGGGCCGGCCATATCTCGCGAAGAACCAACAATATGTAGTTGGGTAAACGTGATATTGAGTGGAGATTGCGATTCGGAAAACGTAGTGTAGGATGCCCTCTGGCCAGGTGGGATGACGATCTGCGAAAGACTGCAGATAGATTTTGGAGGCGTAAAGCTGAAGACAGGGCGCTATGGCGCTAATTAGGGAGGGCCTATGTCCACCAGTAAGTAGACTAATATTGGTTGTTGATGATAATAACTTAAAGTTCATTTGAGTTTGGGATGAGCAATAATTTAAAGAGGAAGTAAGGATACGTAAACAAAATAACAAATGCCAGATTATATTTCAAAACTTATTTATTATTTACAATAAATAATTTGAAGATCTAAAACTAAGGACTTCGTACATTAGGGTACCAACGTCGTTACAAAGAACCCACTTTTCTGAACACCTATAATATTATTCTTCTCTATCAAACATTTATATATAAAATTATTAGTTTTTTATAAAATGCAATGTTCAACTAAAGCTTACATGAATTTTAAATAAGTTCATATGCTTATAAGGTTGAATACATAACCAATAAAATTACCTAACAATTCATATAAGTTTAAAAAAGCGCATAGAGCTTATAAACGTGTTTAAATTTATGCTTAATATTATCTAGGATTAATGTACACTGAAACGTATATTTTTGATATAGATTAATATTTATAATACATATATATTATAATTGAGGGAAAAGCGAGCTTAAACAATACCAATAATAATGCTGGACAATCCACACAGCACTATTTATCCCCAAAGTAAGCTACTCAAAGCTTGTGTTATGGGTACTAGATAACTGATGTATTTAATACATTATATACATAAATAGACATTTTTATTATACATAGAAAACACCCAGATCAACTGAACAAATTTCTGCAGATCGTACACAAGTTTGTTCCGAGACGGAATCCGAACTCTTGCATCTCGAAGGCTGACTCTCGAACGCTGAATCACTGAGGTCGACAATAACGTCTAACTCGTCTAAGTTACCAGTACAATGTATGTATGTTATATTAAACAAACACTAAATTTATAAACCTAGCTGTAAGTTTTCCAAAAAGTTAATAATAAACTAAATTTCTAAGCACGCTTTCGATCACTGCTGACTCTCCCGTATTTCTCCTTCAGTTTCTCGTTGAACTCGGGGTCGTCCCAGCCCCATAGGTGGTGGGTTCCGTCACCGGTGCGGTGTGTACGCTGTTTTATGATTTCAGGGGAGACAGTCTTGAGGTCGTAGGCTTGGCCGATCTGGGAAAGATAAAAGATATATTTTAATTACTCACTCGGAAAGTAGGTCTGAAGTTGCCTGAAGAGCGGGTTGAAAGTGATACTTTTCCGCCATAGTGAGAATCGTTTTCAAAGTTTTCGTGACAGCTATCACGTTACTATTGAACCATGCTTATGGTAGAATGACCAAAATAAATGCAGAAGCTGAAAAAATACGAAAGTCAAGGCAGTATGGCTTTATGGCTTTCGCCTGTCCTCGATAGACTAATATACAATGTGATTTTTCGAACCTTGATCAAACGAAATGTGCGAATACACGACACATATTTATCGATAAAAATCGGGATAAAAAAAAATTAATGTTATTTATTTAAAAAATAAAGCGGTTTTAATTTTTTTTTTAAATGAAGACTACTTCATCTGGTTTTTTCTTCGTTTCTTTTTAAGTAAATGGTGTATTTTATTCAAAGTAGTCTCCTTTGAAAGCCAGATAGTTTACCTAGCTAATAAAATAAATAAACAATACAAGTTCGGTACATAAGCGTAGTATAAATAACATTCTTTAAGAAATTAGACAAAAAAAAACGATTTTTATTTTATTTTTTCTCTGTAACTTTAAAACTGGGTTATTGAGGTGTACTTTTTTGCATGTTGTATTAAACTTCATAATTTATTCTACAAATCCTCAAAAAACTGGGGGTCTATCTCTTTCCGTTGTCATGTTATTCACCATTTAAATGAGGTACTTTCTGCCATGTACAAACATACAACAAACAATGAAATAAAAAAGGCAAGATAAGTAGAAACGGTCTTTGCCCAGCAGTGGGATAGTAACGGATTAAGATAAGTAAAGTAAAACAAAAATTTTAGTTATTGATATGAATTAATTTATTAAGTGTTCAAAATGTCCACCATTTTCATCAATGCATATCGTTGCACGTAAAGCCACACTGCGCGTTGTTCTTTTTAGTACATTACTATCGTTTCTTATTTGATTCGCCGCGGCAATTACTTTTTGCAAGAGCTCTTCTCTGCTTTCAATGGGAGTGCTGTAAACCAGCTGCTTCATGTGACCCCCAGAAATAAAAATCAAGTGGCGTCATATCTGGGCTTCGCGCCGGCGCGGCGGCCACGCCACTGGTCCGCCTCGTCCAATCCCTCTCTCTTTGTAAGTTGCATTAAGTTGATTACGCACGATTGTGCTGAAGTGAGCTGGAGCACCATCATGCTGGAACCACATCCTGCTTCTTGTTTGTAAATCAACATCTTTAATAAGGCCTGGAAAATCTTCTTGGAGAAATGATAAGTAAGTTTGACCTGTCAACATTGATGGTAGAACAAACGGTCCGATTAAACAATCACCAATCATACCAGCCCAAACGTTGATTGAAAATTCAACTTGAAACGACGCAGGACGAACCACCAACGGGTTTTCTTCCTTTGGCGCCCACACGTGCAGGTTACGGAAATTTGTGATTCCAGTCCTGTTAAAATTTGCACCTTTTGTTAAAGTACACCTCAATAACCCAGTTTTAATGTTACAGAGAAAAAATAAAATAAAAATCGTTTTTTTATCTAATTTCTAAAAGAATATTATTTTTACTTCGCTTATGTACCGAATTTGTATTTTTTACTTATTTTATTAGCTAGACAAACTATCTAGCTTTCAAATGAGACCACTTTGAATAAAATACACAGTTTACTCAAAAAGAAACATGTAGATTAAATCAGTTGAGAATCCTGTTGATCTTTGTACTTCACAGAAAGTACCTAATTTAAATGGTGAATAACATGACAACGGAAAGAGTTGGACCCCCAGTTTTTGGAGGATTTGTAGAATAAATCATGAAGTTTAATACAACATGCAAAAAAATACACCTTATTAACCCAGTTTTAAAGTTACAGAGAAAAAATAAAATAAAAATCGTTTTTTTTTTGTCTAATTTCTAAAAGAATGTTATTTTTACTACGCTTATGTACCGAATTTGTATTATTTATTTATTTTATTAGCTAGGTAAACTATCTGGCTTTCAAAGGAGACTACTTTGAATAAAATACACCATTTACTTAAAAAGAAACGAAGAAAAAACAAGATGAAGTAGTCTTAATTAAAAAAAAATTAAAACCGCTTTGTTTTTTAAATAAATAACATTTAATTTTTTTATCCCGATTTTTATCGATAAATATGTGTCGGGTATCCGCACATTTCGTTTGATCAAGGTTCGACAAATCACATTGTATTTAAAAAAAGAATCCGCTATTCTATGCATTTGTTTTCTAATGTTTTTGTTTATATTTCCTTGTATTCGTAATGAAAAGCACAGTGTTTACCTCGGGTGAAAGTAACTTATTTAGTCCCTCGAACTATTGGCGCCCTCGCTACAAGTATGACTATGTTTAGTTTACTGGACGTATTGACATGGAACAGTTGAGCTACCTTTAGACTGTTTGCAACCGTCTGCAGTTAGATCAATTGTTTCAATTACATAAGACTAGTGTCATTTTTTTATATTCCTCAATTGTTATTTGCGTTGATTTTTTTTTTCATTTTTAAACAAAGATAACCTCAGAACCCTGGAAAAGTGTAGCTAACAACAAGCTCACAACTAAAATCCAAAACCAAAACTTCATCAACGCATAATTGCTCAAGCACAGCGAAAAATATGCAAGTTGGAATTCGATAACGAATAAGAGACCAATGCAATGATGATGAAAAGTTATCAAAAACACGAAATGTTTGGCGCACCTGCAGCTTGCTATAATGATGTAGTGTCGTACATGTTCCATCTATATTCCTTTGTTTTGTAACTCATCTACCTACAAAAATGTCTATGTTTTTGAATCACGGTATACCTACTTTGCCATAATGGTTACGTCTGGGGCCGAATTCCACCAACGTGAAAACAAAGGTCTCAATAGTGCCATTCAATCAAAATGATTAAAATGACGTTTGTGCATTTGGTATTCTACTATTTTTTCAAAAAGCCTCAAAAAGTTTGTGCTAGCAGAATACCAAAAAGAGTTTAACACTGACAATTTGACACGATACTATTTAAATGGTGAAGCGATTTATTTAGTGGAATGCGGGCCCTGTTTACTTACCAGAGCCATAGCGTCAATGAACATGATGGTCGGAGTGAGCATGTTGAAGAGAGGGTTCTCGGTGGCGCGGTAGTCCCACGGGAACGTGTGGTGGTAGTTGTGGAAGCCTTCGACACAGATCAGCCACACGCCGATGTTCTCCCGGGGGTTAAGGGATCTGGGAAAAAAAGAAATTATCTGAGCGTCGTCTGGTCGATGCGACGCGTGACCCGAGAGCTGGTGAGTATCTGGCGCAGCGTATCAACATTGCTATATAGCATTTTTTTCGTCTTAGAAACCGACTCGGTTTCTAAGACGAAAAAAATGCTATATGTATAAATGCTCTTTTAATTAGTTATTACTAGCTACACCATGCGGCTTCACATGCGCGAAAATTGATGAAAAGTGCTAATGTTTTGTTCAAGACCTAGAACTATATAATTATTAAAATTTCAGACCAATCCGTTCAGTAGTTTTGACGTGAAGAAGTAACTAATATACATCCATCCATAATTTAAAATTGTAATATTTAAAAAAATATTATTGTGACTAATCTATAGGTACTATAATATATTATCTCTTCGAGACTACATAGGTGTTCTCGTTTTCGTTGCATTTATTCCAACCTTTTCTATCCTTCAATGCGCTCAGTTGTGAACAATTTACAAGTGATACCTACATATACGATTCCCACATTAGGTATCTTATAAATCTAAATAATCAATTAAACCCGCACACACCACATTAAGGCAGACAATGGCTGATTAATAATGCAATTGTTTGTGGATAGGATGGACACGATCCATATTTATGAGGGAGTAAGTTGTGTGGATTGAATTATTTCGACGTATTGAGCTGCACACATAAATGTCTTCGATGCTTTAGTATCATGACGTTTTTAACCGACTTCGTTAATGGGGAGTTTTTATTTATAAGTTCACAAAACACAGTTAAAACCTGCTAAAAACACAGTAGGTACATACGTAGATTTAATTTGAACTACAACCATAAGAATAAATAATAACTGATTTGTCTATTCTTATGCTACTCCGATTGAAGGAACGTAGAAAATGTCATTTGTCACCCTTACTACAAGTAGATTCCTTAGAACATACATTTAAATAGTACATTGTAACCCTAGGTTCGCGTATCAATCGTTCGTATCAATAGCCGACAAAGTCAAAGAGAGACGCCTTCGATGGTACGGGCACGTACAGAGACGCCCGGAGGATCATATGGTCAAGCTTGCCCTAAATCTGCCAACAACAACACGAGGACGCGGAAGACCACCTTCCACTTGGTTGACGACGGTTGAAAAAGACCTAAAAGAAACTCATCTCGACAAAGAAACCGCACAAAACCGTGCGCAATGGAGAAAAAGGACAAGGAAGGCCGACCCCAAATAAATGGGAAAACGGTCGAGGATAATATATTGTAACCCTAGGTTTGAAACAAAGTCGCTTTCTCTGTCCCTATATCCCTGTCCCTTAGTATGCTTAAATCTTTAAAACTACGCAACGGATTTTGATGCGGTTTTTTAAATAGATAGAGTGATTCAAGAGGAAGGTTTATACGTATAATAAAACCGTGCGAAGCTGGGGCGGGTCACTAGTAATAAATAAATAGATAGGATCTAGCTGATTTTCCGACAGGACCGTTTGGTGACGACGATTGCTACGAGCTACGGCGTAGCCTTGACGTAGCATGATTTCGTAGCACTGTGTTTATTTAAGTTTAGTTTGAAATTAAAAATTTAAGAAAATAATTGCAATTTGTTCATTCTCTTTACTACGTATGAAGTAGGTAAGCCAGATCCTTTCTTCACTACATATTTCGTACACTCATATCTAAAATTCGACGCCAAGCAAGTGAATTTTAGTTTTTTGTATCGTGGTTTGTCTACAAACATTCTACATCGAGTTTGGCTAGTGGACTGTAGACCTAACTTACTTGTCATAAGGTCTATAACCGAAGTGATGCGCGAAGCTATTGACGCTCCAAACCACGTTGATGCCACAGGTGTAGCGCAGGATGGTGGGGATGAAGAAGGCGTTGGTCCAGGTCTCCCCCCACAGGTAGACCGGCAGGACGGTCGGCAGCACGAAGCACAGGATTGGCATCATCTTTAGGTAGTGTCTGGAATAACGGCATGTTTTCTATCATGTTTCTTATTTCATTTTCATCAAAACTGTTTAAGCTTTGAATTCAGAGGAAGGAGATTTGGTCAGTCAGTCAAACAAAGCAATCAGATGATCAACATACTGATACTAATAATACGACTATCTTTGTCTTAAGTTTTTTTTTTAATTAAATAGCTAATTTTGCTGACGATCTTAACCATATAAGATAGCAGCGTAGTTATGCTTTGCTAGCTTCGAATATAAATCAGAAATTAATAATTTTATTTCTTTATGCTTACAAAATTAGCAATCAGACACGTAAAATTTAAACTTAGGTGCCTACAGAAAAATACCAGCCACACTATAGATTTAGAATTGTTTCACTACGCTTTTAAGCTATGGGCTACAATTATACCTACAGGATGTTTCATAATAGGCGATCAAACCAATTGGAAAGTCCTAATTTTGTTTTTTTTTTTAGGTGTCTATTAACTCAAACAACAACATTAAACGTTGGTCAGAAGTGCTTAATCGAATTAACAACTGCGTAAAAAAGCATTTTAATGGTCTACAATCATCAACAAAATTAGCTATCTGATTTAAAAAAATCCCAAAACATAAATATGTACACTGGGGGAAAACCCTACTTTATTTAATATTCTTACAGTTAACCCATGTCTACAAGGACTCATGGAGTAAGTACCACAATTTTATCTTAAACCTAGCTAAGCATCTGGTATACTAACTTCCGCTGGAACATAACAACAGGATCCTCATACAGATCGCTAAGATCTATCCTCTTTCCGCCCTCGATGACTTCAGGGCTCTTCTTGACGCATAGCCAGCCCATATGGGAGTAGAACAGGCCACGTTCAGCATTGTGAGGGTCGGCATCCGTGTCAGCGTACTTGTGGTGCGTGCGGTGGTCTCGGGCCCATTCGAAAATGCTGTCCTGGTGATCAAAGAGGTAGCGTTTTAAAGAGTATGCATTCAAATCTGTACAGAAGGGAATGCAAACTATTTGGTGCGACAACTTTTTTGTTTAGGAACAACAAAAAAGATTTCGACTTCTGTGCATAAAGGTTTGTTTTAAAAGTTTGGTTGGTTTTGCTTTGGTTTTATAGAGGATGCAAACTTTTTGATTAAGTATATTAAGAACTCTTTGGTTGAAGTTCCAGTTTGTTTTTCTTAAAAAGGTGTAAAAAGGTGACAAAAGAGTTCGATTCGTCAAAGGTTTTGCTGCTGTTAGCTATTAGGTATACGTTCTAACCCTTTGTCAATGTTATATCTCCCCATAGAGCATTGGGATTAGAAATAATAATCTAATCCCAATTCCCGTACAATTGTCGTACAACTACTTCAGAGCAAATCATAGATTCTATGACATATTGGAGCCAAAAGAATGAGATCTTCTCGATTAGACGAGGATCAGACTGTCAGAGGATTAGCACTAAAAGTGTTTTTCATGTTCTCGTTTCAAAGAATGATGGCAAGAATTTTGGACTATCGTGTACATCGATCGCAAGGGTATCAATCGAAAGCTTATGAAATTCTAATTAAAACTGCATATTTGGTTTTCCAAGAATTTTTGCAGGAAAAATTAAATTAATTTTTGAAAATCTGAATAAACAGCAAAAATTGACCCTAAAGCTAGGGCTAAGAGCACTTCGAGATCCGCCATTTTGTTTTTGACGTTGACGTTCACTTGATTGTCAAACCATCAACTACTTATGTCAAACGTTACAAACCAAAACAAACAATGCTTGGCAATTTGTTATAATTATCAGTTTAATTTTAGTTTGTTTTTAGTGTTTCTGATGTATACTTAGATTTTATTTCGATATAATTAATTGATAGGGAGAGTTTCTTTTCGTTTGGCTAATACATAATAATAATGCAAATCGACAAAACTTACCTGCGCATCATATGAAAATGAACTATCAGTGCTACTATTGTCCTTTTGTTTTAAATTGTATTTAAATGTTAATTGTATCTGATGTGTGTGTCTGTGGAACTAAATAAATGTTTTACCTATATGTCTACTGTTATGTCTAATGTTATAGTTTTCTAAATAATGCCAAACTTATGTTGGTAGGTGTAATAGTATTAGGGGAGGTACCTAAGTAAAAAATAATAACTCAATCTAATCGGAAACAAATATTTTAATACCTAGGTAGGTACTAAGTAAGTAATTCAAATGTTCCCTATACAGAGCTCAATACAGAGGTACTTACTGTAAGTACCTAGGTACTAGCTACCTACTAAATCCAATATCCTTCAAGGTACGAGAAGTTCAGTTGAAGTCCTGCTATGCACCATTATATGTAATTATTATAAATAAACCTGGTTATTGCCAACAAAAGTTATTTGCCGCTAATGTAACTGAAATGCCCTGCAAATAGCTGAATAACAACTTAAATTAATAGTGTAGCCGTTCTGTCAACTAGTGTTTATTTCAATGGGGTAGTTAAACAAAAAAGAAGTTAACTGCACAACACATCTTACATCAGACTTTAAAAGTAATATCTATGTAGGCTATGTAATTCCCGGAGTGTAATTTTGAGAAAACTTCTAGGTAGGTATTTGTATTATAGAGACTACTATTCTGAAATCTCTATACAATTTGTTTATATAGGTACTACAACAATTTAAAGCACTAGGTGGGCAATCAACACTAAAATATTTTTATCTCAGTGAGAAATCAGTTTTTTCTTCATTTCACACATCAAATTCTAGTGTTTTTATTATTAATAAACTACTAAAATGTCATGAATTAAATACTATGAAACGTAATAGTAGGTATATTATGAGTAGGTATTAAATATGTGGTAGGTACTAAGGTAAGGTTTAATAGATATGCAGTGTAAAATAGGTAAGAGACAAAAACGAAATGCACAATGAACATTCTGTTATTGTATACAACACTTAGGTACTTAAATTGCATATTATTATACCTATGTTTGGGTTATTGATGTGTTTAATAAATGAAAATTCTTTATTATTATACCTAGGTAACATTCCATAAGTATCCATCCAACTAGTGTTTTATTCCACATTTTAGTTACTATATAGTACCTAAACACCTAGAGATCCAATGTCATTTTGTTTATAATTTAGGAACTTACCTAGATCTAAATTGATATGTCTACCCATATGTTTTGGTTAAGCTTTTTGTATTATTTTGTTTTGATGCTAATTATAAACAAAAAATATATAGGTACACCTCTAAAATCTTTATCAACATTCAGATTCATATTAATTCAGCAGAAAATAATTGTAAGCGATTTGTGTTTTCTATTCTGGAATGAAATACATAGAGTAAACGAGTTCTTGAGAGGAGACCGCGACTCAGTAGGTAAGTGTAATGTAGGACGCTCTTCGCCATGGTAGGATGGCGATCTGCGAAAGACCATACTAAAATGTGGCAAAATGAAGACAGGGCGTTATAACACCTAGACTTATAGGACTCATTATACAATGTGATTTTTCGAACCTTGATCAAACGAAATGTGCGGATACACGACACATATTTATCGATAAAAACCGAGATAAAAAAAATTTAATGTTATTTTTTTTAAACACAAGTCAAGTACAACAGGAATCTCAACTGATTTAATCTAAATGGCAGAAAGTACCTAATTTAAATGGTGAATAACATGACAACGGAAAGAGATAGACCCCCAGTTTTTGAAGGATTTGTAGAATAAATTATGAAGTTTAATACAACATGCAAAAAAGTACACCTTAATTACCCAGTTTTAAAGTTACAGAGAAAAAATAAAATAAAAATCGTTTTTTTTTGTCTTATTTCTAAAAAAATACTGTTTTTACTACGCTTATGTATCGTAATTGTATTTTTTATTTATTTTATTAGCTAGGTAAATTATCTAGCTTTCAAATGAGACTACTTTGAATAAAATAAACCATTTACTCAAAAAGAAACGAAGAAAAAACCAGATGAAGTAGTCTTCATTTTAAAAAATATTAAAACTGCTTTGTTTTTGATATAAATAACATATAATTTTTTTTATCCCGATTTTTACCGATAATTATGTGTCGTGTATCCGCACATTTCTTTTGATCAAGGTTCGAAGAATCACATTGTATAGGGTATGTATAATTATTTCCAGCAGAGCAGTGGACCAATATAGGTGACGATGATTATTGCAATCGAAGAGTTCGTAATTCGTATGAAAATTAAAAACTTGTTGCAATGCGGTTTGCATTGCAACCCGGGTCCCTTCTGACCCATAAAAAAGTGTATGAATTTAATTTAGCGCTAAAATAAACTTCCTAAGACCATGTTCCATACATTAGGTAAATCTCTATTCTGCTTACCTTCTGACAAAGGAGGTTGGTTTCAATCCTGACCCTAACCTGAAACCAACCTCTAGAATTGAAACCTATTTTGTTATGTGCCGCCATTTGCCATAATGTAAGGAAATTATATTATTCTGCCAATTTTCGAAAAATAATTTAATTTTTTCTGTAAATATTATGGAAAAACTGAAAATGCAAAGTTCTTTAAGATTTTAAGATGAATCGAACGATATATTCAGTATCGTTCTTCAAATTTTTGGGACAGGCCATAAGGGATTCTTGCCATTGTTCTTTTATGGCATAGTCACAGGATGGTCACAAGTTGGCACGACACACTAACTCAACCTTTATTCATCCGCCAAAGAACCCTGCCATTTATGGAGTACTAAGTTAAATACGGTATTCCGTTGGAAAACTCCTAAATGGTAAAATATTTACCTATGCTTGATAGCGCTTTTCCCCTCTGAAGATATTAATCAGCCTTAATTCCATTAGCGTATAATTCAAACAGGTAGGTATTTAACAAGGTATCTGCTATTTAGCTGACATCTCAATAGATAAATTATAAAAGTTAATTTATGATTCCACAAAGGTTTCGATACAAAAATGTAACAATAGCGTGATAAATAAAAAAACTGGAATATGATTGATGAAAATATCCAGCCGCAGCTGCCAAGAAAATTAATTTTCCTCGTGAAAATTGCTATTGGAGAGATGACTGTAGATGTAAAATGTCACTTTACTAGTTCATTGTTCGCTCATTATATTTTTCCTTTGACCTCATTCTTCTTTAGTAATTAAAGGGAACATTTTAGGAAGAAAAATACGTAGGCAGGCAGGCATTTTAAATTAGCCTACGAAGTTCTTCAAAGATACAAATTACTAGGCTGCTAATAATTAAGATAGAATAATTTATAATGAAGCTGTTTTAATATATCTAGCTCCTGGTTGAAATGATTAGGTAGGCATCAATTTAGATTAATCATGATCACTCAAAATATTTTTTTTTTAAATTTTTTAGGTTCGTTACATCACACCTAATGCGTTAGTGTAGAGGTAATTAGGTATGTACATTTTTACAGTCATAAAAATGTAAGTAGTTATACAGGCTGGATTTTTGGGACGGGGGGGATGGACGTACCTAAATGCGGGTAGGGACGTTTAAGGTTTATAGTAAAAGAAAAACGTAGAAACGTTTTTTTCTAGGTATCCATAATTGAAATATTCTGAACTACATTCACTCACAGGTATTACAAAAATGTACGTACAGTCAGCTAGTAAAACAATGTACGTGTTTTCTATGTTTAAATCAATTTTAAAAATTTAAACATAGAAAACACCCTTCCTGGGATCTGAAATTACCTGGAATCCCATGGTCTGCCACAGCATGAGAAGTGTTCGAAGCGGAGTCTTCGCCTTGAAGCATCTGTGGGTCCAGAGCCGGTGAGAGCCTGCTCCGATGCCAATGGCGCACATCAGGTGTACCGCGAACGCTGCAAATTTATATTTGCTTTAGGAAATCTTATCAAAATTCGTCCACAGGAGATCGGAATGCTGGGTTCTATTTCGGTCAACGAATTAGCATTGCCATTCAACGTGGCAGTGCTGCCAGCGTTCTGGGTACTCTGCCTACTGGTGATGGCTTAGATTTTAAGAGTGTTATATTGTATAATTCAATCTGTATTTTTTATATGAACTAACATTTGAAATAAAATAACCTGTACTAGCTTTAGGAATGATTCCATTGAATGACGACCTCAGTGGCACAGAGCCGCCTGCGAAGCAAGAGGTTGCGGGTTCGATTCTCGCTTCGGAAAATTTGTGTACGATCTGCAGTTTGTTCAGTTCTGAGTGTTTTCTATGTAAGTATAATAAAAATTCAAATATCTATGTCGTAGGTATATAATGTATTAAATATATCAGTTATCTAGTACCCATAACACAAACTTTGAGTAGCTTACTTTGAGGCTACATGAAGCTGTGTGGGTTATCCATTATTATAATTTTTAGGTTTATTCTGTTCATATAGGTATAGCTGAATTCTGTTAGGTCTGTTAATGCATTCACTGCCAAGCCTCAGCTTTTGATACGAACGAACAAGCGTCATGAAAATTATGGTAATAAAACTCGCTTACGAATTTCAATATACGATTTGTATACCTACAGATTTGATGCCAGAAACGGAAAAGATGAGGAGTAACAGGCTACCATGGTATGGGCATGTTATGGGGAGAGAGGAAGGTCATGTTACGGAAAGAGTGATTGATTTGTCGGATATAAGGGGAGAGGAATACCGAAGAAAAGATGGATGGATTTTGTGATAGAGAATATGCTTAATAAAGGTGAATACGGAGATGACGAATAACAGCTGTGCGATTACGCTAAAACCGCCCATCCAAATTGATATTCTTGCGCCATTTCAATGGCCATCGCGCGCGTCCTTTCCATACAATTTCAAATTACGAAGGCCATTAAAAGGGCTTTCTTATGTCAGTTTTGAAAAAAAAAACTGACTTATGAAACAAAACTGACATATGAAATCCCTTTTAATGGCTTTCGTAATTTGAAATTGTATGGAAAGGACGCGCGCGATGGCCTTTGAAATGGCTCAAGAATATCAATTTGGATGGGCGGTTTTAGCGTAATAGCACAGCTGAACTGGAAGAAAAATACATGTAGTGCCGACCACACTTAGCCTAATAATGTCCGAAATTAATAATGCTGGACAATCCACACAGCACTATCTAGCCCCAAAGTAAGCTACTCAAAGCTTGTGTTTTGGGTAACAGATAACTGATATATTTAATACATGATATACATAGATAGATATTTTTAGAAGAAGAAGACTGTAATTTTCGTTGATAATAAAGTTTGTTTCCACTTACCGAAAACATTAGTCTGCCATTTAGCCGACGCGAACACGAGGTACAATCCATACACGGAACCGATATGGAGGAATAGGAACCAGGCGATGTTGAACCAGACGAACTCGTGCTTCCTTGGGGTTGCCTTCTTCAGGAGCGAGACGTCCTTATCCAGGCCCAGGTCTGAGGTTTGTCCGTCACTCTCGAACAGCACCCCGCTGACCACTGGGTCTACTTGAGGAGGCATCTAGGAGATCATGAGAAATTATTATATACTTATAAATACTAACAGAGATATTTTAGATTCTAATATTAAAATGCGTAGAGATTGCTATAAGGTGTTCAACAATAAAGTTAAATAATGTTAAAACTATCTGTCCAATTTCTGTTTGTTCTTGATTCTTTTTGTTCTTCATTTGTGTTCTCTTCTTAGTTAATATTTCTCTTTTTTTGTTATTTTAAATTTAGTTTGCCTTTCTTTTTTTCTAAATTGCTGTCATGTTTTCATATTTGGGTAAAATCTAGTTCGTAATGTAATAATAATGTACATGCTGTATTTTTATAAGGATTTTTCTCTGTATTGTGAACTATTAAATAAAAAAAAAAGTCTTTTATTTGCATTAATTTTGCACAAAACTAAGACAGGGCGCTATGGGACTCATTAGGGGAGGTCTTTATGCAGCAGTGGACTAATTTATGTCAAAGTCAAAGTCAAAGTCAAAGTGCTTTATTTCCATAAGACCTTAAAGGACACTTGGACACGTCATAAAATACATTTAATAAATAATTAAAACTAGGAAATAAAGAGCTCACTTTGATTTTTGTTCACTTTAATCTTTTTAAGGTAAAGTAAAAAAGCGAACAGAAATCTTTACCTTGTTAGGATGTTATTTTTCGAGTTGGAGCAAAACTCATCCCAAGCTTTTTTATCATTTAAATAATCAGATACTTTATAGTAAGCCTTTTTACAAAGAATAGTTTTGACAGTTTGTTTGAATTTATTTACTGATAGTTTTTGCAACTCACTTGGAGTTTTGTTGTAGAAGCGTATACATTGCCCTTTGAAAGATACATTAACCTTGTTTAGTCTAGTTGTAGGCAAAGCTAGTTTATTTTTATTTCTAGTATTGACATTGTGTATATCGCTATTTTTAGGAAACTTATTGATATTTCTACGAGTGTACAACAGGTTTTCGTAAATATATTGACATGGTACTGTCATTATGTTAATTTCTTTGAATTTATGACGGAGGGATTCTCTGGGACCCATATTATAGATTGCCCGAACAGCTCTCTTCTGCAACACAAAAACGGTGTTAATATCTGCAGCATTCCCCCACAGCAGTATACCATAAGACATAATACTATGGAAGTAGCTGAAATAAACAAGTCTAGAAGTATCTACGTCCGTAAGTTGACGGATTTTTTTGACTGCATATGCCGCAGAACTGAGTCTTTTTGATAGCTTATCTATATGTGGGCCCCATTGAAGCTTACTGTCTAGGGTGATTCCTAAGAATACAGTACTTTCTATAATATCTAAAGTTTCTCCTTTTACGTTTATATCAGCCTTAACTTGTTTCACATTAGGTAGAATAAATCTAATACATTTCGTTTTGTTTCCATTAAGCAAAAGATTATTGACGCTAAACCAGTGGACAACTTTTGAGATTGCATTATTCACATATATATATATATGCTGATGATGATGTACAAAAATTGATAATGTTATTATTAGATTAGGTCTGGGCGTTTTCTATATTATCTTTATTTGAAAAAATAAATGTAAGTATCTTATCAAACACCCATAACACAAGCTAAAATTTTTTTGTTATAAAATTCAATAATGTTATATTTTTAAAGCACGGAATTTTTTCAAACTTATGTGCCTAATATTCACGCAAGCAAACTTTTATAAGCACACAAAGAATTTTATAGTAATTGTAATTAGATACCTTGGCATATTTCTAATTAAGTTGAGTGCTCTACAAGGCTCCTACATTAATAAACTTTGTAGATACATACATAATTAAATTTCTACTGAATTGATAAAGAGGAAACCGAGGTTTTTATACTGAGTTTGAAACTCTGCCAATAAATAATATCTGCAAGCCGTAATAAATTGAGGCTTATTGCTGCGCAGTTTAGGCTGGCTTTCGGAGCAGGTTTACGTGACACTAAATTTATTGAATTGGTAGTAAAGTCCATAAACAAGAGAACTTTACGTTGTAATAGACATTGGATCATTATATAGCTATGACCTTAGAGGACTTGGGTGCAAATTCAGGGCTCGAATTACACTAAATAAATCGCTTCGCCATTACAATAGTCTTAAACTCTTTTTGGTATTCTACTAGCTGTTTCGCTTCTTCCACTAGTGGACAAAAGATTGGAGCGAAGGGAAAATCAATTATGACTTTATATTATTTTGATAATTATGCCTTCACTTGTAAGTGCTTATTTTGTAAGCCTAAAGAAATGAAGATATTGATTTACTGATTTACTAGCACAATTTTTTTGTGGTTCATTCATAGCTGTGACGATTACGTTTATGACTACCAATTGACATTCTAATGACGAAAGTTTCTTCAAGTGCAAAAAATAGTAGAATACCAAATGTTTAACGTCATTTTAGCAATCTTAGTAGAATGACGCTATTAAGACCTTTATTATGAAAATAGTGGAATTCGGCCCCAGGTTATGATAAAGTCTGTTGATAGGGTTAAGTTTGCAGTACCAAAGTCTCTAAGACTAAGACTTTTCAAATTACAAAAGTACAACTATTGAAGAACTAAAGTGATTTCTTTGATTTTTTTGTTTTAATTTTTTAGGGCATGCTCAGAGGTAAGTAAATCTTAAACTTTACCAAATAATATTAATAACTAGCTGTTCCCTTCAGTTACACTCGTGATAAATTCGAATTTAGAAATTGGTCTCCCATAGGAATTAGATGTTTTATCAGGACAAGTAGCCTACATTACTCTCCATCCTTTTAACTAACTATGTACCTATTGCCAAAAATAAAGTTGATTGGTTGCTTAGTTATGGAGTGAATGAAGGACAAACACAGTTTCATATTAATGTTGGTTAGGATTCTTATGATTTTATTATAAACTACCCCCTTATAAAGTCTTTTATACAGCAGTATTTTATGTATAATGAATTTATACCTATTTTAATTGATAATGCTGGAAAATCCACACAGTCATCTAGTTCCACGCTAAGCAGAGCTTGTGTTATGCTAGATAACTGAAAATTATATACTCAAAACAATACATTACAAATATGTACATTTTTAATTAAAGATAGAAAACACTCGAGAACAAATTTTTGCAGATCGTACAAAATTTTGGCATTTTTAATCACAGAAATCGGAGGTTCATAATTATTATTATATTATGAACATATTATAGAAGTATATTTTTCATCAATCTAAAACTTACCTTGATTTGGTACCACTTTCCCTGGTACTTCGTATACGAACACGAACTGATATTTTTAAGTCAGTCACTTGTATTTATAAAGGTGGAACAATAGAATTTAACATTTAAATTAACAAGAAATGGACCAAATACACGAAAGTAGGTACTTTCTGATACCTACTTACTTAACTACATAGTTTGAGGAACACATTGTATTATAAATAAGTGAGTTTAAACTACTTAATTCACAAGTAGATACAACAGAAGTTCAATGAATTCCTAAATGTCGAATTTAGTAGAATGTTAGTGTACCTTATTTTTGTGTCAAAAACGGGATATTTAGAGTTGATTTGAGGTTCCTTCCAACACAATCTAGGTTCGTAGGTAACCTTATAGATTAAATTATACTCATCATCAGTTAAGTTACTTCGTTACGTCAGCTATGTAGTTACTAATAGGTACCTACTCTGATTTATAAATAACTAGTGACCCGCCCCGGCTTCGCACGCTTTTATTATACGTATAAACCTTCCTCTTGAATCTATAACTCTATCTACTGCAACAAAATCCGTTGCGTAGTTTTAAAGATTTAAGCGTTCAAAGGGATATAGGGAAATAGGGACACAGAAAGCGACTTTGTTTTATACTATGTAGTTATAACACTCAAAGAAAGGGAACAATACAGCGGAGGTATTATTGCTAGATTCCATTAGCAGCGTGCTACAAAATCTTTCGAACAGAACGCAAGCAAAACAAAGCTGCATTTGAGCTCTCATGTAAGAACTCTGCACTCAACTATAAACGCATTAACTTTTAACTTAGGTACATGTTATCTTACTCTGTTTTCGTTCAGTAATCTTTGATAATGTAGGATAAAGCTATTGTGTGTTATTATAATAACTAGCTGCGCCCCGCAGCGTCGCCCGCGGGGAAATTTATTTATTTGTTTGATTTATCATATTTTTATACATAACATGCTATTCCCGACGAAGACAAATCCAAAAACACAAAAATCATAAATATCGGTCCAGCCGTTCTCGAGTTATAAGTGTAACAAACACGACTTTCTTTTATATATATATATATAAATAAAAAATTCTGGACAATCACAGCATAGTCTATGGGCTACCATAGACATATTTTTTTTTCACTACGTGTCTAGCCCCATGCTAAGTTTGTGTTATGGGTACTAGATGACCGATATACTAATATTATATAGATAGAAAGATTTTTCATTTCTTTTTCCCTGGTAAAAATAATGACCCTATTTGAATCAGTTAGAAACTCTTTTCTTTCTTTTTTTGATAGGATTTTGATGCGTTTTTTTTAATAGATAGATTGATTCAAGAGGTAGGTTTATACGTATAATAAAACCGTGCGAAGCCGGGGCGGGTTGCTAGTTTGTAATTAAACTGATTTAATTAACTAATTAAACTGATTGACGACCGATGTGGCGCGGTGGGCGAAGGTCTGCCTGCGACGCAGGAGGTTGCGGGTTCGATTCCCGCCTCGGAACAAATTTGTGTACGATCTGCAGAAATTTGTTCCGTTGGTCTGGGTGTTTTCTATGTATAATAAAAAATATCTAGCTATGTAATATATTGTATTAAGTATATCAGTCATCTAGTACCCATAACACAAGCTCTGCTTAGCTTGGGGCTAGGTGATGCTGTGTGGACTGTCCGGAATTATTAAAAAAAAAAAAAAACTTGAATCAAGAGTGAATGTACTGAGTTTAGTCGGCAATTAGGTATTTACCTAGTAAACTTTGAGTTTATATTTAAATTGTTCCTTCTTGAATTAATTATTGAGAAGTGTAGTACCTACCGCGTATGTAAACGACCTCTGTGACATAGCGGCGGAAGATCAGACTACGACGCAGGGGGATCGATTCTCGCCTCGGGACAAATGTTTGTATGGTCTGCTGATTTGTTCATGGTGATCTGGATGTTTATTTTTATTTAATTAGGTATATTATATCCAGTTACCTATAGTAACCATAACTCTGCTTAGCTTGGGGGTGATGCTGTGTGAACTCATAGCATTACCTAGTTATTATTTCAGTATAAACTTTTTTACGACATTAACATTAAAACCAACCTAATATACTCATCAATCTTGTCCATAATCGTCAATAATAAGTAAGACAATTGAACCTAATCAAATATAATAACGAACAACTTCCGCCATAAAAAATATAATAATACATAATATGAAATGAAATATAATAAAACAATGCAAAAGTTGCCAGAATGTCAACAAACCCCGTACGATATTCCACGTACGTATCACAGTATTTCCTATCGAATTCAAAGCACTGCCAGAGCTCGATGGGACGGAAATTAATGGAAGGCAACCCGCAACGCAGCAGGCAACACCGACACCCTCGGAAATACAAAATGTTGTGTATAACTCAGATCCATCTCGCTGGCAACTCTAATATTTATGGACGTATATAACTATATAGGCTAGGTCGGGATTAGATTTGTCGAGCCACGCTTTTATTTAAATGCTGGGAATTATTGTTTACTAATCCCTCAAAAGTATTTAATGTAGGTACGGTGTGTACCTACACAAAATATTTTTACAACTCATTTTTACTACTCTTTACAAAATCAAATAAATCATCAAAATCGGACGAAAAATTGGCGAAGATTTCGAGTAACATCCACACAAACAAATAATAAATATACCTACATCTGCATTGAGAACCGCCTCCTTTGGTTTTTCGTCAGTTGAAAAGGAATATAGCGATATTAGCAAGAGATAGATGGAATAGAAAAGATAAAGCATAACTAAATATTTTTTGCCTTTATCTTCCCGAAGCCAAGGTTCGATTCGAACCGATGCCAAATGTCCGTTGCAGGCTGTGTTTAGTGATTTGTTTAGCCGTTTCGAATGTTAGACGCCATATTGCTGCATTTTTTTGATCTCTACAGCACAGGGTATCCTAGTGTAGAGATCAAAGTGAAATCACCATTATTAGTCTCTATATAATTAGCAATAATAAGAATAATATTAAGTCAATGTGATTATGTTTTATGTATGTATTTTTGATCAATAAAATTTACTTTACTTTACTTTATATCTAATTTGTGGCTTCCAGATTAAGGTACATAAAATATCTGGATTATACAGATTTCCGAACAAACTGGCTTGTTTCGGCTAAAGGTTTGTGAACTTCTAACTGTTGTTACTTACCTACTTCAATGTACCTTGACGTCATGTGTTTACTTATTTCATTTATTTAATAAATAAATATACTTTTAGTATTATTTTTTTCAGGCTGAATACAATTACAATTACCGACTGCTATTGACATGGACTAGTTGAGCTACCTCTGGACTGTTTTGCAACAGTCTGCAGTTAGCTCAATTGTATTTACTAGTTTTAATTTGTTTCTATTCTTTGATTGTAACTTTCGATGTCAATAAAGTATTACTAAAATAGCTATAAGATCTGACATATTATAATGCGAAAGTTTGCATGGATGGATGGATGCATATTATCTCTTCAAGCCAAAACTAATAAATGGATCGGGCTGAAATTTTGAAATACGACATTCACTTATTTAATGTAATATACTTGTCGCTGTATATGTATTTTTATGTAGTAGTTTATATAATATAAGTAGGTATTTATTTAATCATTAAAATGCACACGGATCCCCATGTCCAATCCAACACTCTTATCCATCCACGGTTGTCTGGTAGAGATCGCTCTTGAGCGATAAGACCGCCTATTGTTACACATTTTGTAATCTGTGTTTTGTGTTATACTTTAAAGTGTGCAATAAAGAATTTTCTATCTATCTCTTATAGGTTTGGAATAAAACACAGACTACTTTTCATAAATATTCACGAGGGTGAAGCCGCGGGGTGGAGCTAGTTGTGTAATACTGTATTATTCAAAGTCAAAGTCAAAGTCAAAATGCTTTATTTCCTTAAGACCTTACAGGACACTTGGACACGTCATAAAATTCAGTTATTAATTAAGAATTAAAACTAGGAAATAAAGTGCTCACTTTGATTTTTGTTCACTTCAATCTTTTTAAGGTAAAGAAGCGAACAGAAACCTTTACCTTGTTAGGTTGTTAAATTCAGAGTTGGAGCAAATATTGCAAATAAACAATTAATTTTATTTAAATAATATACGCTTGTGTACGGTGTACCAATTATTATTCTTTCAGTAAAACCATTCTTTTTATTAGAAATGTAGAGCTCTAAGTGTTTCAAACAGTAGATACTTATTTATTAATTTATTCACACATTGTTAACTGATTCACAGTACATACATTATATCCGCAACCAATTGAATATGGTGTACTGAACCGATATGTCATGTCTTTTCCCTGCTGTCATTGTACAAAATTGTCCCCAAAATTCATTGTATAAGCATAAAACATCCACCCATCCAGAAATACCAATAATTTCCAAAGCAGATACACAAATGACATCAAAGTATTCATCCACCCCGAGAGGTAAGCTCTTGTAAGTGGACGTAATAAGGGAATAAGGAAAGGGTTGGGGAGTTTAAATAATAATGAGGAAGGGTGATCCCGAAAAGTTGAACTCACCTCTTTACACTTGATTAAATAACTTTGCAATTAAGTGCGTAATAATTTATGCCCCCGAGGTCTGATAATAAATTAATTAAACCAAAAAACGGAAGCATTTCTTTGCCTAATATTTCGTCTTTTGCGTGGTATTTCCCGCTCATTTTTTATTTATTTAAGTAAACAGTATTCATGTTGAGTTTTGTATAATCTTCCATGACAGACAAATCAACGTTTCGTGCCATTCAAGTTATTAAAGCTATTCAGGATTTTATTCCAATAGTATATAAATATACATATATTATATTGGTATAGTAATTAGGTACATTTTAAAGCTATATAATTTTATTTTACGCTTAAGATTTTTGGTCTACTTTCTTCAAAATTCCTCGTAGCATTAACCAAATTTTAATTTATTTTAATTAATCGTTGCATAGCAATCAGAAACCAATAATTTTATTTCTTAGCCTTACAAAATAATCACTTAGACAAGTAAGATTTAAAACTATAAACAATTAAATAATGGGACTAGATGGTGCTGTGTGGATTGTCCAAATTTCCAACATTATTTATTTATTTAATTATTAATGTACCAATCACGTACTGCACATTTAGATTGTACCCTGAATCCGCACCACTTCACACACATGTTAGCTCAATGAATGGCGGAACTTCCGGTCGGGCAACTGGGGCGTGAAACGGAGATTTTATTCCGAGCTACTGCTGAGAACACTCTGATTTTTCCATCCCGATAGCTATGTTAATGTGCTTGCGTCGACTGTACTTCAAACAGAACTTATGTAGGTGAAGAACTTCTTTTATTGAGTCGTAGAGCAATAAGGTTGGATATGTCTTCAAGGAAGAATACATAAGGATAGTTAGTAGATATCCCTTGAGAATAGCTTTTTCCCTTTACTCAATGTCACTTAATAGTACAGTAATTTTACTTACTTACTCAAGTAAGTATATACAAATATCTGAAGATCAAAATTCGTACATAGTAACACAAGCTCCGCTTACCTTGGGTCTAGGTAATGCTGTGTGGATTCATCATCATCATCAGCCCATATTAGTCCACTGCTGGACATAGGCCTCCCCTAATGGGCACCATAGCGCCCTGTCTTCAGCTTGACGCATCCAGCATCTGCCAGCAGTATTTCACAGATCGTCATCCCACCTGGCCGAAGGGCGTCCTACACTACGTTTACCAAGTCGCGGTCTCCACTCAAGAACACGTTTACCCCATCGGTTGTCGGTTCACCCAGATATGGCCGGCCCACTGCCACTTCAGCTTGCTAATTGTTTGAGCTATGTCGATAACTTTGGTTCTCTGTCGGATGTATTCATTACGAATCCTATCCTTCAGAGAAACTCCATGCATAGCTCTTTCCATAGCTGCTGAGCGACTTCCCTACCGTGCTGTGTGGATTCTTTAGCATTATTATTATTTGTGCCGAAACGAGAATCGACCTCATAACCTCCTGCATCGCAGTTGGACATTCACTGTGCTAGTAAGGTCGTTAAATTCGCTCGAACCTTTAATTATGTCTGAATATTAGCATCGATAAAATCAAGATTTTCTGTTTTTTTACTGAATTTATTTATATTCAATGTACTGTTATTAAGTATGTCAGTTCTCTAGTACCCATAACACAAGCTCTGCTTAGCTTGGGGATAGATGATGCTGTGTGGATTGATCAGAATTATTTATTTAAATGAAATTCTGCGATAACAAGTTCCCTTGACTATAAAGTTACATGAGGAAAGGAGTGAATGATGTTGGTATCAGTAGACCGATCAGCTTTCGGATGGATGCCAATATGGCAAACGATTCTGATAAAACGATTTCATTTTTCACACCAATGCCCATATTTTTCATTGAAACTATGTTTTCGTTAGTATATTTTCAGGGAACTTCAAATGGAATGACTCTCTGGATTTTATTTCAATAAATAATGTATGATGCTTACATACCTACCGTTGTTTTATCGAAACTAAAGTTGAATAAGAAAGTTATTCAACTTCAGTTTCAAATGAACAATGACTTGAATATGTAATACTATTGTTTTCTATGTACATATTTTGTGGCGTTTACTAACTAGGAATAGGCACGAATTGTTTAAAATTATAGGTATTAGTCATAGACACGACACCTTTTTTAAATAAACAGGTAATGCTGGACGATCCACAGAAAACAATCTATATAGCCCCAAATTTAGCAGACGAGCTTGTGTTATGGGTACTAGATGACTGAAATGCTTAATACAATACCTACACAGGTATATATTTTATAATATTACTTAAATCTAAAAGGATTTTCAAGCTCTATTTCACCTATACCTAGGTCATCTATACACAGATTTCTCTGGTCGGACGCAAGTAAGAATTTCAAAATATAAATTCTTACCTTCTAAAACTAATCAAAAGTTTCCTTTGGAACCCACTACCAAAAGCACGAATGGTTGAGTTTGCAATATGGTCTAGTTGTGGATAGATGGGTTCTATTCTTGAGGAACGATTGGTCCACCTACACAAGCTAGTACTGTGAGTACAATCGTGTTGAAAATTGTTTTAGAAAATACCTAAAGTCACTTGTGAACATTTGATATTTAACATTGTCAACTAGTTACTCTAGGCTTTGCATGCGTTTTACCGAGTCAAAATATTTATTTTTGCCTATTATTTTAAATTAATTCTTCAATTCAATTCTTTAATTTCAGCTCTATCCGTTCAGAAGTACGTATGTGAAGTGATTACAAAGATAGGCACAAACATCTAAACACCATATCTATAATATAAAAATGAATCGCAAAATGTGTTGGTAAGCGCATAACTCAACAACGCCTGGACCAATTTGGCCAAATCTTTTTTTAAAATGTTCGTTGAAGTTCAAGGATGGTTTTTACGGCGAGAAAAATTAGAATTATTGCTGGAAAAACCCTAAAAATAGCCCTTTTCTTTTTCCCATACAAATGATTTGTAACTAAAACGTAGTCAATTTGAGCTTTATTGCTATGGTATAAAGTTCATATTCGCGGGCGACGCCGCGGGGCGCATCTAGTCTAATTATAAAAATACTAACTGTCCCCACGGCTTTGCCAGCGTAATAATCAAAGAGCAAATGAATTAAATCTACGCGTAGATTTAGTTCATTTGCTCTTTGATTATTTGATGGGTGGACCAATCATGCAAAACCTAGCCTTGTTTATGTAAAAATCAGGTAAGTATATGCTCGAAAACAGTTAATTTTATATAGAGCAAGTCTAATGACCAAAAAACATTTTTATTTACTAAATTTTCTGTCCAAAATTTGGCTGTTCATGAAATCATGTCGAAAATCTCAGTTAGAAATATTCTTTACTTATTTTTCAATATTGACGGTAGAGCAGTTGTGGTTCTGACGATACCTATTCGAAATCCACATTTGCTCATTCAGTTTATTTCAGTTTATTTTGAATTTTATCGTTTTGTTAAAAAGCAGGATTTTTGGGTATCGAAATTTCGGATTTATTTGCAGTTTTATTATTTTATGAATATAATTATTAAACTATACTTTTTCTATAGGAACTTACAATAAAATAATATACAATCTACAAAAAAATATATCGAAATGGTGGATGGTGAATAATGAACTTCTGACGATACGCGCCGAATCCAGGAGAACCGCTTTTTGGATCTGGCCCTTGATCCCTTCCTAGTGAGTCTCTTGAGATGTTGATTGAGGCTCTTCGCTATTACACCATTAACCGAAACGACTATCGGGACGATGATCTTTTAATCATGAAAAAATTAATACTAAACGTTATTTTCTTAACATATTAACTAGCTGCATCCCGAAGCAAATTGAAAACAATGTGGATCTATAAGGCTGAGATTAAGACGGTAGATTCTGTGGTGGGTTTCCCTACCTGGTGGTCCAAACGTGCCTTCCCCACCGTGGGGAAGGCACGTTTGGAATGAAAGTATTTGAGTTTTCGCATTTTAGAGCCGGCGTGGAGCGGACACTCGTATTTGTGATTTAGAAATAATAATTTTCCATCGAAACTCTATCTCGTTTCAACTCCCTCATAAGTACTTTTTTTAAAATATGGATAAGCAAATGAATGTCATTCTAGATTCGTTACTATGTACATAGAAAACCCTTTAGTGCATACTTAAACAAATATAACAATATCCTTACAATAAAATTAATCAGTCTGTCTAAGTAGATACCCATCTAAAACGAATTTCGAACTCAGTCAAACTAAACTAGCTTCACTACAGTCATGCATGAAGGTATTTCCCATAATAAACCAATCAATTTACCATAGCTGTCGACGTCCAACACTCTAAATTCAATCTGAACTATAATAGAATAGAGTTTGATCTCGCATAGTAAGTATATCTAGAACATTCATTGTCCTCTCCTACAACATGCCTCTATTCCATCGATAACAAAGAGCGGTCCGGGCACGAAATCAATTTAGCAAAGATTATAGTAAAAGCGGAACAGAAACGCAAAATCTTTGTTTGTTTCGGAGCTTTTGTTTTCGAGGTTTGATCACTCTGTTGTCGCAGAATATTTAAACTCTGTTTGTTTTGTATCTATGCTTCTAAAATCTCCCTTGTTATAAAATCACAACACAATACACAAATTAAAGCGTTATAATACGGCACATAAAAAGATGGGAAGAAGGTAATTATTTAAAGTAGGAACGAAATTTTTATTAAACATATCAATTATTGTTTTGAATGTTTTTGGGAAATTTGACGACCATTTTCATGGAATATTGTATTTTTGTGTCATTATTTCCTTGAAAGTGTTACCTACACGAAAACGAGATAGAAATTTTAGACAATCGAGCATTCGAAAACGCTTTTTTACCTTACCTATGTACCTAAACCGTAGGTAGCTGCTGTTATATTTTAAACAACGACAATCTAAAAGATTCATGCAGTCTTACCACAAAAACAAAATCACGACTTAAACACGTGTTTAAAAGTTGTTTAGAAAAAATCATCCTATAAAACCGTGTTAAACAACTGTTAAACAAGTGTCTATGTCGTGATTTTGTTTATAGACGGTTAGAGTTATTTAGTAGATAAATAGAGTCTCTACTCTACCAGATTCTCCTGGTTGATGCGACGCGTGACCCTCTACTAGCTGGTGAGTGTATGTCGCAGCGCATCAGTATTGCCATACAGCGTGGTAATGCAGCCAATGTCTTGGGGACGCGACGACTGGTATTGACATGGATCAGTTGAGCTACCTTTAGACTGTTTGCAAACGTCTGCAGAAGCTCAATTGTGTCAGTTTTATATACTAGTTTTAATTTGTTTATATTCCTTGATTGCAAATTTCTTTGTTAATAAGAGTAAATATACTGATTAACTTTGACTCAGTGATGGAGGACAGACTATTGCATACTTCGAGAACTATTAACTGTGTTCAAGTTGCGATTGGAACTGATAAAGGCGACTCGATTAGATCTCAGAAGTGTCGGCTCTTACGAGTCGAGTGCCAGAACTTTGAGGAGACAACTAAAGAGGTTGGTAAATACCTTTACCTAATTCTAAAGAGGTTTGGGAAAGAAGAGTGAATGTGGAGGTTTTGTTCTTGTTCGTAAGTTGTTTGGTAGGTAACCTACTTTGTCAAATACATTTAGCTATTGTTTTTAAAAGTTTTAGATCAAGAAAGTTACTTTTATCAGCTGTTGTTGTATGATATAGTTAGATATATTATGTGAATACCATACCTGTGAGACCTTAACATAATTTGACGTTTTTCAGAAAACAAACAACCAATTTACACATTATTGAGGATACTCAACTCAAAAATTCTTAGTTCTTTATTGCACAAATAAAAAATAAATACAAGAACATTTTAAGACTGGATAAATTATGGCACTGGCACAAAATTACTCTTCCGATCTTGACCAAATCTAAATGGGAACAAACGAGAAGCACCAGCTGCTTTCAATTAAAAAAATAAAAATTAAATCATTGAAATAGGTCCACCCAGAAGTCATGGCATAACTAATACAAATAAAAAAAGGCCTTATTGCGAATATCCTCCTTTTTGAAGTCGTAGATATAATAAGAAGAGGCCTTGTCAGAAAAAATACTAATCAATCAATCATAAATCATTTATTTCCTAAGACCAAGTAGGTACCTTACGTTCCGTAAGGTAGACGGAGCATATGGTCACTGTCATCCTATAAGGCGATGTAGCCGATTTGATATTGTTTTGGTTTTGTTTGATACCGTACGGTGACACGTGAATGTCAGATTGAGAAAATGAAAATTTGTGTTTATGATTTATTTGTAATTTTGTGTTTTATATATAATATTTAATCGAGAATTTAGTATATAATGACTTGTGTAGCTGTGGGTTGTAAAAGCCGTTTGGGATCTTTATGTGAAGATAAACGCAAGATATCTTTTCATCGGTAAGTCTATAATCGTGATAGACGCGGATATTACATGTATTTTCTTTGCAATATGTTGAATAGTTTTTTGTACATAGAATATAATAACTGTTTTACTACGTTATTTACAGCTCATTAGCAGTATAATTCTATAATTCACTAATATTAAAGTACAATACGAAAAACTGACATCTGATGTAACATTTTGATGCCACCTAGTGAAGTACTGGTAGTTGTCGATAATTTATTGTCGATGAATGTCTAATACTGGTTGACAAAATGATGATTCAAAAGTAAATTGTCGTAGTTTGAGAATTATACCTACCTACCGAGATAGTGCTACGGTACCTACATGGACCGACTAAGTTGGAGTTAGAAATCAAAACTTGATTATGGTGTCGCTAGTAACTAGAAGTTCACAACTTATTCTTATCTTTCACTTCTAGATATACAAAATATCCAATAACAAAAGAAAAATGGAAACAAAACTTGAGAAGACAAGTCTGGGAGCCATCATAGAATTCTCGTTGGTGTTTTTTACATTTCCATGTTTCGTGCCACAGAATTGGATATGAAAGGACTTACAAAAAAACTTTGAAAATAAAGGTTAAATGATAGCATCCAAGTGGTATCTAAGCACAAAATATTTCAGTTAAGTATAGTAGTATACGACGTGAAAATACTTTAAAAATAATTTCGTTTATGTTAATGTAACTAAGTACCTACCTAAGTTTTCTCACTGCTCATATCCTAAATAACGACGGCAAACAACCATCACCGCTTAACCCCATTTTAAATAAAAACATAATTATTATCAAGAAGATTTATCAAGATTATGTAAGTTCTAACAAAAAACCTTAGTAGGTCTTTATTTATATACCTACAGGGTCAGGTACCGGTTAAGTTGATCTAGATCCTTGAGGGGGTTGTAGTTTCAATCATTACCAGCTGATTGATTTAATCATTACTCACATACTCCAAACTTAATATAAAACCCCACAAACACCCAAAAAATATAGGTGATTAATGAATATTGGTATATCCTTTCAAGTAAAATTACAGCTTGCGGATTTTAAACATAACTGAATTTATTATACTCTTTTATAATAATATATAATAATGCTGGACAATCCACAAAGCACCATCTAGCCCCAAAGTAAGCTACTCAAAGCTCGTGGTATGGGTACTAGATAACTGATTTATTAAATACATTATTATGCATAGATATACATTTTTTATAGTACATTTATACCCAGACCAACGGAACATAGGTATATCTGCAGATCGTTCACAAATTTGTTCTGAGGGGTTTGATTCCCGAACCCGTAACCTCCTGCGTTGCAGGCGCACCTTTGCCCACCGCGCTACATCGGTCGCCATGATCAACATACAATGCAGCGGTTACAACAAACCTGCTTACTGAAATCATAATTTAATCGATAAGTACAGAATTTCACATCACTATTCTCACATTTCAGTAGAATGTCAAACAAGAATCAGATTGACCACATACGTATTTGAATGTAACGGTGGTACCTAATTAATTAGGTACTTAATTAATGTTATGGATCCTATGAACTAGTTTGAGTCGTAGTTATACTTACTATCCTATGTTGGTTATAAATTAGTAGGAAGATAACATCGTATCTTAGCTTTCCACTAACTTACTGCATGACTTAATAACTTGAAAGTTAATATTTAGTATCTCCCCAGAAGACATAGCCATATTCTGTAAGTTCCGGTAACCGCAATAGGTGTCACAGGTTGAAACTTTACGAGACGGAAACTTGGGAACTACATCCGGTTCTATCCGGTTCTATAGAACCGGATGTAGTTCCCAAGTTTCCGTATCTGGTAATACTGGTAAAAACCATTGACATTTCGTTTGTAAAACTTGAAGGAGCGCTCGTTTTGCACCTTCGCCTTAATTGAGTGAAAGTATCTCTTAGTCCCTTATTTATAATACGGAAAGTCCCTTTTAGTAGGTACCTTATAAGTAATACTGGTTTCTGCTTGAGGGTCTCACTCTAGCTTCCGATATAAAGCAAACAACCAACTAATCTGATAAACAAGACTTTGAACTTTGATTGTCTTATGCTTTACTTGTTTATAACCTAGTTCCTGCGGCTTGAAGGCTCAAGTTGTGTTTAATTTAATAATTTTGTAAGCTAAGTAATTGGTAACATAGGTTGTGTTACACTCGTATATAGATTACTAGCGACCGACCCCGGCTTCGCACGGTTTTATTATTCGTATAAATCTTCCTCTAGAATCTATCTATTAAAAAAATACCGCATCATAATACATTGCGTAGTTTTAAAGATATAAGCATACAAAGGGACATAGTGACAGAGAAAGCGACTTTGTTTTATACTATGTACCTAGTGATAGAGACAAGCTGCGATCTGCGGCTTCACCCGGGTAAAAATTTTAATCGTGATTTCGACAATAAAATATATTTGGAAAATTGGAAACTAAAATACTTTAATTAGAATAATTACTTACTTACTACTAATAATTACTGTACCATAGCCTACTTGAGCCTTCTATAGATATTTTCCAGATTACAGATCATTTTTCACATCACTAGCTTTCTACAGCTATTTCTAAACAAAACACAAAACCAGCTATCGTTTTCTCCACTGGCATATTTTCGCAAAACTCCGGCGAAATCACTCCGGTAAATCTCCTTCCCTAATCCTTGGAAAGAAGGATTTCCTAGATTGCTTCGGTAACTTTTTCAAAACAAATTTACATATTTTCCGGCATGTTATGATTGATCATCCCGACGGTACGACGACGTGGGAACGATCCTTAAGGATCACCTTCATGGAGGAATAACTCGCGGCGACCCAAAAAAATCCTAAATAAATCCTACTTTACTACATAGTATAAAATAAAGTCGCTTTCTCTGTCCCTATGTCACAGAATAGACAGGTAATGTCCCTATGTCAATGTGTAATCTTTAAAAATACGCAACGGATTTTGATGCGGTTTTTTTAGCAGGTAGAGTGATTCAAGAGGAAGGTTTATACGTATAATAAAACCGTGCGAAGCCGGGGCGGGTCGCTAGTAATATTATAAACGCGTAAGTTTGTAAGTATGGATGGATGGATGGGTGTTTGTTACTCTTTCACGCAAAAACTACTGAACGGATATGGATGAAATTTGGCACCGATATAGATTATAGTCTGGAATAACACATAGGCTATTTTGTCCCGGAATTCCCACGGGAACAGGAATTACTGCGGCTGAAACCACGGGGAGCTGCTAGTAAAATATAAAATCAGAAATCAGAAAAAAATAACATCATTTCCTTAGGCTTACAAAATAAGTCAGCACTTTCATTATTTTTTCTTAATATTTTCTAAAAATATAATTCCATAAGAAGCGTATTTATTTTCCACAATGTCATTTAGCGGTGTAGGCCATTTATTTGCTTTTTATTTGAAGGCGTTGATAACATATCATTATAGGTACCTATGCATCAGTAGGTATATATGCATCAGTGACTTGACGATTTGACTGACTGATTTAATATTTTTTGTTATTGTTTTCTTTTTTGTGATCACTTTAAGTTTAGGTTATGATAGGACTGACATACTTTGATAAGTTAAATCAATAAATAAAAAACTTAACTTTTGACATAGTTAACATAAAATATCTCGTGAGCTAACAAAACGCTAATATTCTTATAATCTAAACATTTTCAAATACAACCTACCGCCAGTGACAGTTATCCATGGAGGTGATCCCTAATGTAGTTAGGTCGGTATCTACATACTTTCTATATTGTATATTGTTGTTCTACAAAAACAGGCCTTTGCACAACTCATATAGACTATATAGGGTGGATTTTTGAGACGGGACAGTAAGGTACCTTAACTGTTAGGTATAGTCACAGAAAAATGTTCCTATGATAATTAACTTATTGAGATATTCTGAACAGCACTGACAGATGTTGGGAAGAATTTACAGTTAACATGAAAATGGTAAATTTTAATGAAAACTTTTTTGATGCCTATTGATCCGGTATAATATGGAACTTCGGCCTCTATCGGACCGAGACAGAAAATTCCGACATTTCATCAACCTAACGGCTAACTCCTATAAAAATGTAAAATGCATTTAAAAATAACAAAGAACTTAATTAAATACCAAAGCATCAAAGACAAAGCGGTATTTTTCCGCTATTTTATCGTAGGGGAGGGAATCGACAGAAAATGATATTGTAAATTTGTGTTGTGGAGGCAGAATTATTAAATTAGCCGAGATCTATTGCGTGGGGTCGTAATTCCGATGATTTTCTTTGTTTCTTTTAGTAACGGTCGGTCGAATTATATTGAATTTTCTTATACGTGGTGGGCGATATGTTTTGTTAGTATGCGAGCAAGCATTTTGAAAACAATATTTATATTATTCCTGACTATATGAAAAGGTCTGCTCATTGTTTGTTATCAATATTCGTTCAGGAATCGCTTCAATCTCATCTCATAATTTCGTCTTATGAATAAATAATATAAGACAATTCACAAAACATTATAAGCTAAGCAGATATTGTATTCTGGCTGCTAGATAACTGATATTTTGGTAAGGATGCTTCCGACTAGTTATTGATATGGATGAGTTGAGCTATCTCTAGACTGTTTGCAATCGCTTGCATTTAGCACATTTGTATACAGCAACTAGCTTTTGTTTGTTTCTAATCTTTTATTGTAATTTTCTTTGTTAAAAAAGGTAAAAATAAATGTGTAAATTTAGAAAATCTGCATCTACAATTAATTTCTATTATTATTTCAGTTTTAGATTAGATAGCATTCGCACAAAAATACTAAGCTATACTTTCACAATATTCAATCATAATCACTTTATTGCATGAAATATGGTTATAAAAATGTCTTAAGCTTGCAATTAGTTCAAATAATTCACCTATTGATTTGGCATGCAATATACACACAAAATTTGAATTTAAATTGAGCAGATCAAAGATTGTGGAATTATTTTAGGCTGACAAAAAAAATACCGTTCTTGTCAGCGTAATTTTTTACACATTTTCATCGTATATTCTTTTCCTAGTCCTACTAGTTAATAGCATAAATACACCGTTAGAAAGTAAGTAACTTCACAGGGTATTATTAGTCAATAAATCACGGAGCGCAGCAAATTGTTATCGAAGGAGACAGTGACGTGGCAGGGGATCCGATATTCGGCCGTGCATATTGAGGTTTTTGCCGAAACAGCAGCAGCGGTTGAATTTACAAGAATAAAATGGTTTGGAAAATCTGTAGGGAGCTGGAAAGATGGGTGATTTGCCAGCTGGGTAAGGACCAAAATTTTTGCATGTTTGCACAACGGAAACGGAGCAAATGTAGCACAACAGAATTTGTTAAGGTTAGTGTACATGGGTCTAGAAATGATCACACTGGTATAGATTATTTACATTCTTATTGTTTCTTAACCATTGAAAAATATATAAAGGTTTAGAAAAATATAGCAAATACAAATATATTATACATTAATTTAATAACACGTATTATAAGACCTAAACCTGATTGAGAGTTAAAATCGTTAAGTAATGTTGTATACCTATCTTTACAAAATTCCATTGTAACACGTCACACAATCTCGTGACATTCGTCGCATACAGGAAAAAAAAACCACATGACACAGCATTCAAAAATTCATACTGAAGAAATTAAACACCTTTATGAATACACATCAGAACTATTCAATAGTAGACAAAATAAGCTACTAGAATTAATAGTAAAAAGTAAGAAAAGTTGACGCAAAACACTTTAAAAGTCTTACAGAAAATCCAAATTTATAATGGTACACATGCACCTTCAACACGTTTTTGCAAATGAGCGTAAAACAACGTGGCGGAATTGGCCTGAATTTAGTCACAACTTAGATGACGGTGTAGCCTTTGCAACAAAACATTATTTGTTATCCTATCTTGCCATGTTCTCGATTTATGCTGTCGCACAACTGAGTGACACAACGGAACGAAATTTGGGACACGCTTTTAGATTAATATTATAAATTAACTATAAAGTTTAACGAGACCGTAATAATAAAAACGTGAAGATAAATTCATGGTGAATATAAATAAATCAAAAAGTCTTTGAAAAGTTTTAAAGTTTTAGAATAAAATTGCAAAAACCTGGAGGAGTCGGAGATGTGCCATTCACATTTTGTATGAAAAACGAAAATGGATTCAGTATCCTTATTTACATAAAATTAATTTTACAAAAACCTAGTGAAAGAATTTTAGATATGAATAAAGCACAGGGTGCAAAATAAATTCAGCTATAATAATCAAGTATTAATATTCACATAAGTTAACAATTTTTTTTTATATGTTGATTTGAAAGTAATGTGCCATCGTACTCACGCAAAAAGTGCAAAAATTTTGGTCCTTACCCAGCTGTGCTTTTCTTATGTTTGTCAAAAATTGTTTTGAAAAACGGTAGTAAATGAGATTTGGTACCTATTATCTAAGGTCGCAAAATTAAATGTAAGTAAGTATACATAGTAAAAAATACTTCTATCCATGATTCTGAACATATTTTCGAAAAATAACCATTTCAAAATTAAAATATTTAGACATTTTTATCTTCAGGTAAAACTATTTGGGTAAGGACCAAAATTTTTGCATGTTTGCACAACGGAAACGGAGCAAATGTAGCACAACAGAATTTGTTAAGGTTAGTGTAAGTACATGGGTCTAGAAATGATCACACTGGTATAGATTATTTACATTCTTATTGTTTCTTAACCATTGAAAAATATATAAAGGTTTAGAAAAATATAGCAAATACAAATATATTATACATTAATTTAATAACACGTATTATAAGACCTAAACCTGATTGAGAGTTAAAATCGTCAAGTAATGTTGTATACCTATCTTTACAAAATTCCATTGTAACACGTCACACAATCTCGTGACATTCGTCGCATACAGGAAAAAAAAACCACATGACACAGCATTCAAAAAATCATACTGAAGAAATTAAACACCTTTATGAATAAACATCAGAACTATTCAATAGTAGACAAAATAAGCTACTAGAATTAATAGTAAAAAGTAAGAAAAGTTGACGCAAAACACTTTAAAAGTCTTACAGAAAATCCAAATTTATAATGGTACACATGCACCTTCAACACGTTTTTGCAAATGAGCGAAAAACAACGTGGCGGAATTGGCCTGAATTTAGTCACAACTTAGATGACGGTGTAGCCTTTGCAACAAAACATTATTTGTTATCCTATCTTGCCATGTTCTCGATTTATGCTGTCGCACAACTGAGTGACACAACGGAACGAAATTTGGGACACGCTTTTAGATTAATATTATAAATTAACTATAAAGTTTAACGAGACCGTAATAATAAAAACGTGAAGATAAATTCATGGTGAATATAAATAAATCAAAAAGTCTTTGAAAGGTTTTTTAGTTTTAGAATAAAATTGCAAAAACCTGGAGGAGTCGGAGATGTGCCATTCACATTTTGTATGAAAAACGAAAATGGATTCAGTATCCTTATTTACATAAAATTAATTTTACAAAAACCTAGTGAAATAATTCTAGATATGAATAAAGCACAGGGTGCAAAATAAATTCAGCTATAATAATCAAGTATTAATATTCACATAAGTAAACAATTTTTTTTTATATGTTGATTTGAAAGTAATGTGCCATCGTACTCACGCAAAAAGTGCAAAAATTTTGGTCCTTACCCATTTTCCGGTCTTGTTTTTTTTGTTTAAGTTTTTACTTAAGTACATACAATGTTTGGTCATCGAAAGACAATACTTTTTAATATCTTAGTACCTACTTATAATAGTCCTTAAATAATTTGGCGTGTTCTCTGTTATGTCATCTTGTTCTGAAAAAGACAAAAACTTTACAGGCAAAACGTTTTGTAAGCCGAGCAATAGTAGTATTGGAAAATAGGTACTAGATATCCCATTAGATATATCCTATTATTTGTTTTTCGAATGCCAATAACTTTCTTCCACTTGTTCCTCGAAACGGAACGTAATTGGCCCTCCGAGGTCGTCGATATATCTTCATTACTCGAACGAATAGGGCTCCAAGCCACCTCTTGTCATAACGTTCAGCATGTGGGCTCGAATAGCTTCCATCACATCGACTTAGAGTGCAAATCTGCATTTACTAACATTTTAGCATCGTAAGTATAAGGTATTCTAGGACACTTGATTCTCTGAAGAAGATTTGCTGATCGCTAAAGTTTTCTCATGGTTTATCTTGATCTCTAATCAAAAAAAAATCAAAAAACTTTTATACCTAAAGTGGCTTGTTTTTACCAAAATGTTATCTACATTTACGCAGCTTCATCGGTTAACTTTGACGTTAAATGTATGAAAACCTGTGTCAAAAACATTTTAACTACCATTTAAAATTAAATAAGTTTTTGGTGAAGGCACTATTATAATTATAAATAGTTTTGGATAATTCAAACAGCATCATCTAGTCTCAAGCTAAGCAGACCTTGTGTTATATGTATGACTACTAGATAAATTAAAATTAAACAAAACAAGCAAGTTCAAGTTGTTACTACAAATTTAGATGGTGCAATAAAGAAGTTTCTACCTATCTATCTCTGAAGTTCGATAAATCACACATTTTTTCCCCTAATATAGCAGTGGTTGATACGAAACGACCTTAAGTTCGGCTTAAACCGACGAAATAAACTGCTGTAACTTCCTAAAAAACTAGGGTCAATATCTCCTACTATTTAGGTACCTACCTCAGAGTGAATCAAGTACCTACATGAAAGTTTCATTTTATTCTGTGGGCCTGTCTAGTTGTCATGTCTCAAACTGCCCACGTATTCCATGTTATGTAACACCATTCATAGGTCAGTTGATTTCATTACTGTGGCATAGGGTAGGTTCAGGCACGTAGTTCTGAGGAAATGAACTTGTAGAAAGGTGGAAAATAAATATACCTACTGGGCTATGAAATCTGGAAATAATGAAACGTGACTCGCCAGATGGATGGATGAGATGAATTCGTATCATGGAATTTTAGTTTCTGTTATCTATGGGGGCTACCTAAAATACAGAACAACTTCTTTTCTATGTGTCAGAGTGTCATACTAAAATTGTATGTTCGTATTTTTTAGTCTTACATTTAAACTTTAAATGCAATGCAACTCAAATTCAAGCGGGTCTCAGGGGACGTAATTTTGACAGATTTTCATTGAGAATTGATATAACAGATTTTTATTGAGAACTACTATAATTTTTGTTTGATTTCTGAGTTTTGTTCGCTCAATTTTATCTAAATTATTCCGAGATTAAATTTGAATTTGAGTACGGGCGTATTCTATAGGAAACGGTTTTGACATGGTTGTGATTTGGTTCATTCAATCAGTAGTTAAAAGGAACGTAGTTATACTAAAAGGAAACTGACTTTTGGGTATAAGGTGCCCATCAGGAACAAAAAAGCATGATCCCATTTATGCAGTCACATAAAAATATCATGTTTTTAGAAACCAACATGTATTATTTTTCTCGTGCGTGCAAAAATCGACCCATCTTTAGATACAAAAAATTTACACCTAGGATATAATACTATCCATGATCTTCACGAAAATCTGCTTCACTGAAACTGAATTAAACAATAGATTCATGATACTATCTCGCATTTGGGTCATGGCAGAAGGAAACTAACCCAAAACTATAGTAATAAATGAAATTGCGCCTACGGTAGTGTTCTGTAAAATGGACGTTCATAATTGATTGATTGGTTCCCGACACGCGAACTCAATGCATTGAGAATTGACTGACTCACTGTTTATTTTTTATAGACTTCAAAAGGAATGAGGTTAAAATCCGCTACTTCCTACTGCGAAAGCTAAGTATAAAATAGTAGCCAACTGAAAGTACTTTGTATGACACTAGCAGCGCCTCGCAATTTTACCCGCGTAATTCCCGTTCCAGTGGGAATTCCAGGATAAAATATAGCCTAGGTATGTGTTATTCTAGACTATAATCCATCTCTGATCCAAATTTCATCCATATCCGTTCTGTAGTTTTTGCATGAAATAGTAACAAACATCCATCCATACTTAAAAACTTTCGCGTTTATAATATACTAGCGACCCGCCCCGGCTTCGCACGGTTTTATTATACGTATAAACCTTTCTCTTGAATCACTCTGTCTATTAAAAAAAACCGCATCAAAATCCGTTGCGTAGTTTTAAAGATATAAGCAGTCAAAGGGACATAGGGATATAGGGATATAGGGACAGAAAAAGCGACTTTGTTTTATACTATGTAGTGAAGTAGGGTTTTCTCTGTATTCCATAACTACATCCATGTCAACATTTCCATGGTAAAAGGAGGAGCTGCAAGGAGGGCAGTGCACGACTCCGAGTTGACACAATGTGTTCGGTGACGAAGCTGTTTCGTCAGGGGGTACAGTATCACGCGATCACTGGCGCATTTCTGTTAATAGCTCCCAATCTGAGGGGGTGGGTCAAGGGATAAGCGAAGCGCGTTTATTAACATTTATAGTTCGATAATAATATATTTGCAAAAAACGTCTAAACAAAGATGGTAAGTAATTTAAGGTACAACATGTTTGAGAAAATATATACCTATGTCGAGAGGCATGCAAGTCTAAAATTAGAAACAAATGAGTTCATAATTCAACAATAATAAAATCCTCAATAAACTTGTGAAAATTTGTTATAGGTAGGTAGAATTCACTCGTAGAATAACTCGTAGAAATATCAATCGGTTTCTTAAAAATTTGATATTATACAAAATGGAAATACTAAAAATAAAAATAATCTCGCTTTGCCCACACCTAAGCTAAACAAACTTACTGTATCTTAAAAAAGGGCAATGCATACGCTCCCACAACAAAACTTCATGAAAGTTGCTAAAAGCTACCTCTAGACTGTTTGCCGTCCGCATAACGCTTAAAGAATGAATTTGTTTTTATTCCCTGATTAAAATTTTCAAAATTTATTATAAATTTAGAAAGTGACATTAAATAATTATTAAAATTATTTAATGTCACTTTCTATTAAAATATAATGTTAATTCTTTCATAACTTAGGTATGAGCGCCATAGCGCCTTGTCTTCAGCTTGCCGCAACTTATACGTATTTAAACAATTTAACCACGAAAAGATAAAAAATACATTCCAGTGAAAATATACATCAATAACTTGTAACTTACGCCCCTCGCCCCTCCAGATAGGGTCAGTGTAACAGCGGGGGTCCGTTGACAACCCCAATAGAAAGGGCTCGGAAATCTTCCCTTCATATAAGCTCTATACAATTCCGCCTTGCCGCGTCTCGTGCCATATTATGTTGCGATTTTCTTTATTTTGATTTTGAAGGAGATTGGCTATTGTAGGAGATATCACAAGAGTGGAATTACCTACTTAAATTTGTTACTCTGGTATTCCTTCAACACGTAAATCTATCGCCTTTTACCTACTTATATTTAAAAACGCGGAATATTTTACCCTTTAGACTGTTTGTAACCGTCTGCAGTTAGCTCAATGGTTTCAATTGTATATACTAGTTGTTATTTTTTCTTTTCCTTGATTGTAATTTTCGTTGTTAATAAAGTCCTTATTCATTATTTAAAAACGGGGAATATTCAATTCGCACTATATCTAAGACCCATTTTATTTCTAACTAGCGGCCCGTCCCGGCTTCGCACGGGCATTAAACTAATTTATTAGGTTAATAACTAAGTGAACAATATTTTATATTAATGGGTTTAGTTCTGAAAAGAACTTTTTAAATCGGTTTAGTTACTTACTAAACGAATTATTATCAAGCGTAAATTCCGCACACGTCCATCACGTAGGGAGCCGACCGCGCGAGTAAGCCGCGCGGCAAGTTTATTTCGTGATCTTAACCCCCCTCCCGTACCCCTGCCCGAGTGACGCCTACAACGCATAGCTAGCCGAATACAGTTTATTTTTAAATTTTTTTTTAACTCGTGATATCTTTTGAATGGATTGTCAGAATCGAATAATTCAAAAAGTAATATAAAGATATTGAAGCAGTCTTAAATAATACATCATTTATTTTGATAAGGGTTAATACCAAGGTACAAATAAAGAGCTTTTTGTAGCGGTGGTATTTTAATTTCTTTTTTTCAATAAAAAAACGCTTATTGTGACATGACTGTAATAGTTAGAGATATGCTGCCGCTGATTTTTTGTAGATAATGGTGTGTTCTAAAAAAATGTAGTATATCATTTTGTTCTATCATCAATAGTTTTCGCAGCGCACGCGATGTAAGGTAGTTTTTTGATATTTTTTTCACACCTTGGATTACGTTATCGTAATTTTAGTAAGGATGCCTATTTTTTTTGAAAATGAAATATAGCCTATGTCACTCAGAAATGATGTAGCTTTCCAACAGTGAAAGAATTTTTCAAATCTGCCAAGTAGTTTCGGAGCCTATTCAATTCATACAAACAAACAAACAAACAAAAAATCAAACCTTTCCTCTTTATAATATTTGTATAGATGTATAGATTACAAAACTAAAATGAGTAAGTAAAGAGAGAGAATAGAAATACAATACAAATATGTAGAAAATCTCTAGTAAACACTTTACTATTTCACTTAAAGACAGGAAACTATACAGACCGCTTAGAATACAGGAAGTATAAAGGGTGGCTTTATCGAAGTCAGCGATCTCTTCCAGGCCTACGGATTTTACGTTATTTGATTCCGTTTATTTACCTTATGTACTAGATCAATAGGTAGAGTGTAATCAACTACACTAACTGCAACGCTCTGAAGGTGCAATGAATTTCTAAAAGCCTAATATAAATTTCACATGGAACTTAACTACTTTCTTACCTAGCATTGTTGTTAATTAAATACATTTCTTTCCCGGTTCTATGCATTTTATATTATAGTAGTTTACTCGTTTATTCCCGCGGCTTCACACGCGTTGTTTCTATTCAAACGTTTAAAGGTTATTTCTATCTTTTGACTGACTTATGAGATAAAAAGTAGCTCATGAATTCCAGGCCTAACTACGTCCATTCAAAATTTCATCCCGATCCGTTCGGTAGTTTTTGCGTGAAGAGGTAACAAACATCCTTTCTTACAAACTATCGCATTTGTCATAAAAGTGTGATTTTATTTAGTGTTTTTTTACATTTATCTTATAGTAGATACGTGAATTCTAAACCAAAAGTCACAATCAAGCTATACTCAATTTTTTAAGTCTTTTTGTCTGAGGTTAAAATGGCTAGAAATAGTAATTCTCTACCATTCCTTAACTACAACAGATTCGACTTTATAGAAACAGAGAGAACCATGAAAACTTGTCACTTTTGTGCTAAACTCCTCGCTTTTTAAATTAATCAATAGACGTTCGTTTTACCACAATTTCACCTGGTGGAAAATGACTTTATGACCTCACAAAGATCTAGAAGATATCATGTTTTGAAGAGTACACTAGAAGAGACCCAAGTTGAAATTAGCTGGAAAAAACTGTAGACCACTCTATCATTCTAAATTCAAACATTTATTCCCGGTACCTGTGCATTCAGTATTTACCTGCCGGCGAGTTGATCTACGACAAATGTCCGGCAGGACAGACGCGCGGGGGGATGACGTCACTGCGCGCCTGCGCCCTGCGCGCTCCTTGATTCGTAGAGTAGGTGAGCTACAGAGATAATGCAAGGAGTTTTATGAGTTGTAATCTTTTGGGTCATAATATGAGATATTCATGAATGCTACAGTAATATTAAATTAGATAATACAATATAAGATTGAAGCGAAGAGAAAATAAATTAAAACTTTCTTTATTTCGTATCACCCGCGGTATTTCTCGTTCCCGTGGTTTATCTCTGTGCCAAATTTCATCCATATCCATTCAGCAGTTTTTGCGTGGAAGAGTAACAAACATCCATCCATCCATCCATCCATACTTACAGACTATTGCGTTTATAATTTTAGTACTTAGAATATTATTTTGATATTCATTTATATTAGACATTAAAATAAAATAGACAACAATAATAAAAATAGACATGTCTAAGTGCTTATTTTGCAAACCTAACGAAATAAAGTTTTTGATTTACTGATTTTTTAGTAACCTACGGACTCTACTACAACGAGGCGTTTTCAAATGCTACAAAACCGTTCAACTAGACTGATAAGACGGCGCTTTTAATTAGGGTCTGTCAAATTAAAATGTTTGTCCATAGTTTGATATGACATCCCGAATCACCTTTATTATTATACTTCCGTAAAACATCGAGGCCATCTATCAAATTCTTAGTGAATTTTTTGAAAAATTATTGAAATCTTTTAAAAAAACTTAAGTTAAGTTTTTTTTAAATAAGTACATTAAGTACATCACTTTTGGTAAAACAAATTTACTCCATTTTTTTAACATTGTGATTGATTATTCTAGAAAACATTTAATAGTAGCTCTACTATTCACCCATATTTTTTTAATGCAATAAGCAGTTTCGTAATTATTACATCCAAAATATGTTTTTTTGTATTTAAACATAGTGCAGTGATGAACGTAGTAAATTTAATGCAACATATTGATTTATCTCTGAGTACTCACTACTCTACGCGCCAGTTTGTGCCCGCGTTGCAAAAGGCAGTCGTCTCGCGCGCGCTACGAACGTACTACGCCGCCGTAGCACCTCTACGAACGCTACGAAAATAGTCTATAATTACTGGGATTTCTAAGTGAGTGAATTGTGAGTGTCAATTTCGTGGGGAGTCACTGTAAAGGTGAGTTTGGTAAATGCGTCGGTGTATGTTCCGTGTACTGTAATGTCAAGGACGCGGGTATCGATCATGAATGTGAAATATTGCTTTTTATTGTTTACTTATGTCTCGAAAATGATAATAACATTAAGAAAGCTCCAAAAGAAACTTTCCGAATAAATATACCAATATATTTTTCATTTCTTTGTGTAGATACTGTCAATAGAAGAGTAAATGAACCGGCCAAATAATACATGGTTAGTCGTATGAATACATATTTTTGTGGAGAAGCGTCAAAAGCGACAAAAGCGTACTATAAGAAAAGGCTTGTAAAATACAAAGATATGTATTATAAAATACACCGCTGAAAGTAATACGCAACAAAGGGACGCTCGGAGTGGGGATGCGAATAATTTATAAGGTAATGTTTCCCGATGCTAATGTAAAAGTAATTGTTAAATTATGATAATTTCGAAATCCAATTCTGATGGAAATCGATACAGGTGCCGTATTTTTTTAATTAAAAACTGACTCGGAACAGATTTTAATGCTTGGTTGTATCTATTTTATGTTGTACTAGCGATCCGCGCCGGCTTCGCACGGGTGTGTAAAAAAAAACAAATATAAACCTTCCTCTTGAATCAGTCTATCTATTAAAAAAATCGCATCAAAATCCGTTGTTTAGTTTTAATATCTAAGCATACATAGGAACAGACAGACAGCCGGGAAGCGACTTTTTTATACTATGTAGTGAAAACTCTCTAGAGCTATTTTTATCTATGGACAATTCTGTGACCATACCTTTGTCATAACATAATAAAGCAATAGGTAAGCAGAGTTCGGCCATAGACCGTTCACTCTTATGCATGGTGTAGCGGTGTGGCGGTTTTCTAACGACGAATAACAGAAGCTTGGTAGGCTGTATATAAAACTTTTGAGAGACCATTTTGGTATCAGATTCCAAGGAATAATCAAAAACGGACCATAATTGGCGAAGATATAGTAACATACCATCGACATGACGACCTCAATGGCGCAGCCGGTGAAGATCCGGCAGCAGCGCAAGAGGTAGCGGGTTTGATTCCCACATTGCGACAAATTATTTATCCCAGGGTTTTCAATATAATAAAGATCTTACCAAACTTCTCATAGAGTGCACAGGTGATCAGAGTGCTGGCTTCTATTTCGGTCAACAAATCAGCATTGCCATTCAATGCGGCAATGCTGCCAGCATTCTGGGTACTCTGCCTTCTGGTGACGGCTTAGATTATAAGGAATTTGTTATAATTGTAAATAGCTGTTATTACTCGTTTTGTTATTGTTTCAATAATGAATAGGTACCATGTTACTCAAAAAAGTTTTTTTTTCCCAGGGTTCTGGGGTTTTTCGATCTATATACAACTCTGCTTAGCTCTGTTTTGCTACAACTCGAAAATTAACAACCTAACAAGGTAAAGGTTTCTTGTTCGCTTCTTTACTTTACCATAAAAAGATTGAAGTGAACAAAAATCAAAGTGAGTACTTTATTTCCTAGTCTTAATTATTTATAAAATGAATTTTATGACGTGTTCAAGTGTCCTTTAAGGTCTTAAGGAAATAAAGCAATTTGACTATTGAATTGACTTGGGACTAGAAGATGCTGTGTGGGTTTTCCAGTATTATTTATTTATTTTCTTTGAATATTTTAATTTCGTGCTTGTGTAGGTAGTTAATAAGTGTAAGATCTACTTTGCAAGTTGATACGAATCTTAAGTTTTACCCACGCATTTGAGTGATGAGATTTGAACCTTTGAACTATTACTTCTTCACTTGAAGAAATAATGAGCTTCATCGAGACTGTGGAATGTTTTATTAGTCGTAACTTGTAATCGTAAGATTTTGCTGTGCTATATATTTAGTGTTAAAAAGGAAAATTCATTTAATTTTCTTTTTCTCAAATCATTTATTCAGCTGTATAGAAATTACTTTTAAAAGACCACAAATCTAGTATTTGTAGAAAGAACTTCGAAAAGTTGGCAACCTTGGTCTAGAATTTCATTGAAATTAATCCTAGAAACAAACCCAATAAAGTTGAATACCGCTTTGTCTCCGATTTAGGTCCTCTCGTGTCTTTGTGCAATCGATACCTTTGTTTCGATTCCCCCATTCGATCAAAAAGGTTTCTTGTTTTTTTAATTTGCTTCAAGACAACTTTTGCCCGTATTTTCGATTACATGTTAGTCTTACCCACCTTTTTTCTTTTCTTTCAAATTAGCTCTACTTTGCTCTACCTTGGAACTTTGAAGGTACCCTTCGAAGTTCCAAGGTAGAGCAAGGCATTTTCTTCCTATATTTTAACGTTGTTAAAGAATTACAGACATAGAACAGATATGATTTTTTTTTATTGCACACTTTGAAATTATTTACAAAAAATTAAACAAATTACAGAGTATGATACAATTGGCGGTCTTATAGCTCAAGGGCGATCTTTACCAGACAACCGTGACGTAGTTAGATTATCGTCAAAGAGTTAGGTACATGCATCGATTGCGCTTTTGTGAACCACAGTGTATAATATAACAGAAACAGAAACATTTATTTTCAACCCAGACACATAAAACTAAAAATAATACAATTTGAAAGATAAAAGTTAGCTTGAGTCGCAAAACGGTCCCTGTCTCAGAATGAGTATTATTATTGTAGCTACTAGCGACCCGCCACAGAAGCTGAAATAAACACATTGAATTGAACCGGTGTATAACTTTTGTTTTGTGCGAATTACCTTACTCAAAAAATACTACTCGTAAAAGTAACATTTCAGCAACACCGCTGTGTGTATCGTAAAAATTGAATTTGCGCCGCACAGCAACACTCGGGATATAATAAGACCTTCGTGCCAGTAATGCCCTTCCTCTTTGAATTCAGCCTCGAATTCGAATACACTTCGTATTCTTTACACAGGCTTAAAGTTCCAATTTCAAAATTTTGAAATTGGATCTTTGTACCTCGATAGTTCTCGTGCATGTATTTAAATATTTAAATATGATTAGGATTCTAATTTTAAAGGCTGGACAAAAGTTCCTACATTGAAATGAATCGCGTCGAGTGAAGGTCAGTGGTTCCAAATTTAAACGAAATCGATCAAAAAGCTTTCAGAGCATCTTCGTGCTCTAGCATAAAATTATTAGATTTTTAAATATGTAAGTAGGTATTTACCTATATATTGTTGCTCAGGGTTTTCTGGTTGTTTTTTATGTTTAGAAAATATATATCCATCTCGTATAATGTATGAAGTACCTATATAAGTTATCTAACACCCATCACAAGATGTGCTTAGCTTGGGGTTAGATGACGTTGTGTGAATTGTTAATTTTTTTTTTTATTTATTATAAAATCGAGTTATGGATTGAATTTGATAATAGTTACGAGAATTATTTACCCAAGATAGGATAGCGTTTCATTGAACAATGCGGGGTTTTCCAAAAACAAAAAAAACCCTTAGTAAAATATGCCAAACATACATAGAGTTCTAAGGTAAATAATTTATGAGTTTTTCTACTTATAAAAAAATGCATTATTATTAATGATTAAATGATAATAATATTATAATGATTTATTACTAAACTTGTTTTTCAAAGTCAAATGATGTCCTATAATCACGACCTTTTACCCGCCATGATGCATTTACCCGCGTAGTGCTAGGAACATGAAACTAATTTAATGGCAAACATACCTTGTAAAAGAAAGAACTAAAGAAAATAAGTTTTTATTGGTTCATATCTCTACACAAAACATTATCAAATAAATAGTTTTAACGGTGTAGGTATGAATGAATAGTCTATTTTCATTATGCCATTGCCAAAACAATTGACAAAAAAGGCAGGAAAATATTCAGCGAGCGAGGTCCTTTACTGTTCTTTGAATTCAGATTTATACACAGAATGGAGCTTTCACAAAAAAACGTAAAAATATCTACCGCTTTCACTAATATGAAAGAGAACACTTGAGTTGCCAACAACCTCGCGTAAATTCGTCGTTCAAAGGGGTATCATACGTATACCTACCGAGAGCTGTTAACACCAACATTGCAAACGGAAATATTACTAGGTACTTACCTACCGTACTTAACTTAAAACTCGATTTTTTTTAAAATAATAAAGTAAATTACAATCGTGACAATGCTGCCAGCATTCTAGGCACTCTGCCTTCTGGTGACGGCTTAGATTTTTAGGAGTGTGTTATAATTGTAAATACTAGCTGTAAATCGTACAATAAAAACCAATTAAATTTTGTTTTTACAATTGAAACTATTAACCTAATTGGAAAAAATCTGGGGTAGCTCAACGTCTAGTCGTCTCATATCTCCGTAATATATGGTCATGCATAGATCCGACCAGATTTTTAGATATATTTTTAAAATCTAGGTATTCCAATTTATTAGATACCTAATATTAGATTCAGTACCTTTCCTTTGTTAGTCCGTCAAAATAATTATCGTATTCAATCTACGTAGAAATTATTTTATAGTCGTAGTTTGAGAATCAATAAATGAAATCAAATCTCATGTCAAGTGTTGCGCGCGAATGAAAATGAACGAAAGAAAATTCTTGACCACAAAAGTGATTGGCTCAGACAGAAACTATGAAATATTGATCACTGCAGTGATATGTGTGATGTAGTGATATTTCATGTGCATTCGTATTGTGAAACTGATGTATTTTGCTCGGGCAGTATTTGATAGGCGAGTGCTGAATGCTTCGCAACTTTTTTAGTTTGCAGTTTCAAAAGTTTAGTTCCGCCAGGGTTTGGAATTGAAAAGTTATTTTCAACAAAAATATTCACGGAATTTTGTGTTGTATTACTTTACTTTTTAGCTATTAATTTTGATAAAGTTTTAGAAAAATACTTGACGCGTGAACCGAGAGCTGGTATCTTTCGCAGCGCGTCAGCATTGTATATGTTTTAGTAAAAATTATAAAGAGTTACCTTCTTGAAATCAACAAAAAGATGAATAACTAGTATCTGCCTACGGCTTCGCATGCGTTATTTCTATGGAAACGTTTCAAGAGTATTGCCTTCCCATGGGAACTGATTTACGGGATGAAATAATGTAGCCTATATTCCAGGGTCTGTGTCTATTCAAACTAAGTCTATTCATTATTTAACTATGTCTATTCAAAATTTCAGCCGATACTTTCAGTACTTTTTGCGTGATACAAACATCTATCCATACATCCACGCATCCATACAAACATTCGCATTTATAATTGAACGTTGTAAATTGTTTCTAAAATACACAAATAAACTTTTTAGCGAGAATATCACAATCAGTAGATACGGAAACTGGGTCCCGGAAACAATAGGCAACAATATCGATAACCATTAAATAAAAGCAGTAAAATAACAATATCTGTAATGGAAATGTGCTGGAATAAACGTGGAACGTTTATAGGTTCCTAATGGTTTTGTAGAATTATGTCAAGCACTGATTATCATAATTTGATTTCTGATTCAAATATTCTGTCGAAAGGTAAAAAAATATTAATTGAAGATTTTTATTTATTCGTAATTAGAAAAGCTTTTCATCAATTTCAAATACAGATTATCATATTTTGATTTCTGATTCAATAAGAAAGACGCATGAAGAAAAAAAAATTGTATCTAGCAGATTACATATTGTTAATAAGTAAAGCGTTTAACCAAATCTCTCTTATGAAAGTGAAGATATGGCCTTAATGGATATAATATATATTATTATGTCGCAAATAGAGGGAAAACAGGATCATCTTCATGATCATCACCATAAAACCGGTTCACCGAGGTCCGCCTGCGACGCCGGAGGTTGCGGGTTCGATTCCCGCCTCGGAACAAATTTGTGCACGATCTGCAGAAATTTGTTTCGTTGGTCTGGGTGTTTAATATGTATAATAAAAAATATCTATCTATGTAGTATATTGTATTAAGTTTATCAGTCATCTAGTACCCATAACACAAGCTCTGCTTAGCTTGGGGCTAGATGATGCTGTGTGGACTGTCCGGAATTATTTATTTATTTATTTGATCTATGTGGTTTTGTCAGGAAAGCACTCAAGAAGTTATCCGGTACACCAATCTTTCCTGGGCTAATACAGTGCACGAGTGCATGCAATAACAAAGCGTAGCTACGATAATAATGCGATTCCGATCAGAATAAAGATTTAGAAAATCCAAGAGATGTCCACTGTCATATTGCAACCAAAGTTATTAATTTTCTTTTTAGGACATTTGTCCATCAACAGTCTGTTGTCCTTGAATCACATGTTCTATGGCCTGGCCGCCTATAGAGCAAAGAGACCGAATACATAATCAAGAAGTTATCATTACTCTTGACTATGAAATTCATGGTATCACAACGATGGCTCGCTAGTATGAAATAGAATTGAGGCCTATAAATGCAGCGATCTGCGACATATACGTTTCCAAAAGCCTACTTAATCATTTCTAGATTACTCTTTGGGAGACTAAGATTTAACTCGATTATGGAAGCTTTTTGATTTATTTGTTGGCATATTTGTGAAAGTGCATAGATACAAAGGTATAGACCTCATATAGGGAAGGCCTATGTCCAGCTATGGACTAATAAAGGTCGATGAACTATCCTCAACTATAAACAAAAACAAAAGCTATCTAGTCAAATAAAGAAAGAGTTTATTTGAAACAACACGAAGCATAATTAATTAAAATGGAACGTTGAAAAAAAAAAACAATTAATAATGTACTAAGATCAAATAAAATCTGTAATGAGTATTTCGTTTTCAATCGTACTTAATACCTTAGCTACTTAAGTGGAAAATTGAAATCCTTTGCTGAGGCAGCGAGAAAATTCTTTCAATGGATTGAAACTCGATTGAAATCCCCTTATCTCGCAGATAGAGATCTTTTATCAGTGGTGTCTTATTGCCTTTATCAAATACCTTTCGAGTGTGAAACATAAATAAATATCGGATTGAGTTTCACGTATCTACGGCTTCATGCGAGCAATGTTAACTTTCCTTGACGTTAATGGGTTGGGTAGAGTTTCTCTACGCAAGAATAGTTTCCGTAGAGAACTCTGAGTAAAATTGTTAGTTAGACATTTGCTTATGGTCTAAGATCCGACTGCAGAATTAGCCCGCTCATCGTTTTTAGCCTAAAACCAAATTTTTATGTTTATTTGTATATGAAGGAGAATATGTATCTACGGTTGCCTATCAGAATTTGGCCGCAAGTATTTTAAATTAAATATTCATCATCTTTAACAGCAGGCAAACCTTACTTGCGGCCGGATTTTATTAGGCAACACTTTGTAAAATCTTTTCAGGGAGTTCGTGTGTTTTCTTATATAGGCATATTTAGTAGTAACTCAAATGCTTATCAGACTTTTAAGAAACCTTTTTCGTGAGTGGAAAATAAATGTCTTTATTATTTCTAAAGGAATTCTCAATTCGCAATTTTTTGAAAGATTTTCTTCGACTGGCTTTAATCTGAATTACGTTACAACTTGGAAATGTACACAAACTTTCAGAAAATGAAACAAACAGACACAAATACAAAAATTATAAAAATACTTGTAAACCTGTAACGGATTTGTAAATTTCATGAAAGTTTCAAACAAACACATCCCTTAACATGAAGAATGCCCCGTCATGCGTCAGTTGAAATACCTACTACGTAGTTGAAATACGTACTACGTAAAAATAAATCCCACAAAAGGACTTACCCCGAAATTGTTTGTAATATTTAAAATGAAATTGGAAGAGAAATAATATGCATAATTATGTTTCTGAAAGCCGTGCCCGAGGCGCTTGGTTATAATGTAATGAGTAGGTACCTATCATGTAAGTATTTTGTTTTTTGGATGCATTTACACAAGCAGAGCGATTACGCTATTCTCAATGGATCCATGGATGGGAGACTGGGTAGTAAAAATTCCGATTCCATGGATGGGACAAATTGGTCAATTTGAATGAACGTAAAGTGTACAAAGCGTATTCCTATGTTTCGTTATCTTTTCGCCTAAATCTTATCAATAAAGGTTGCCTGGAAGAAATGGCTCTTAGCGATAAGGCCGTCAATTGTGCAACTGTTTTAGTGTTAGTCTTTTTTGTTCTCATCTTTACCGTGGTTTGCGATTAAAATTATTTATATTGGAAAACTATCCTGCACCAACTGAAATAGTATTGTTTGGATCCATCCTTCTCAAATTTACACTTGGAAATGAGAATGATCTGCTAGCCCATCGTTCTATTTACTGTCAAATACTCTCACTAATTTCGTTCATTCATGGGTTTCAATTTCGGCTGGGACTGACAATCGTCCTTTCTTTTAAACTCTCACTTTACTCTATCTATTTAAAAAACCCGAATCAAAATCTGTTGCGTTTAAAGATTTAAGCATTCGAAGGGACAGACAGCGGACAGGGACTTTTTACTACTATGTAGTGATGTGAAATGTAGCTATAAACCACTCACGTTATATACTGAACGCGGTGGAATCTGAGCTACATAGACGTAGCTATAAAAAATGTGCTTCAAAAGAACTTGCATAAGCGATAGGTTGAATTTATCAGTTGTGCTGGTGGGGTGTGCTGGGTGTGCCGGGTGTGCCCGTCGCGTCGGTCTGACACGCGCGGTTTGTGCAAATAGGGGTGCGCTGCTTGGAGGGAAAATATTAGGTGCGTTACTTCGACGTTCTTTGAGGTATGAACAAGAGCTTATTCGAATAATTGAACGACACAAAATGCGACGTTTTTAAGTGATGTTCGCCATTTTTATCTCAGTATTGTCCTTTTATACCACGATGAAGGTAATTTTAGAGATCAAGTGAGTATGTGATCTTTGCGTTGTTGTAGGTTCCGTGTCAAAAAGTAAACAAATTAGTGAATGGTCCAACACTACAAAGTATAAAACAAAGTCGCTTTCTCTGTCCCTATGTCCCTATATATGCTTAAATCTTTAAAACTACGCAAAGGATTTTGATGCGGTTTTTTTAATAGATAGAGGGATTCAAGAGGAAGGTTTATAGGTATAATTAAACCGTGCGAAGCCGGGGCGGGTCGCTAGTTATTACATTAAAAAATTTAAACGGACAGTGTTGTGATAGTTTCTTTTTCTTTAACTAATTTTAAACTCTCAAAATAATTATGTCATTAGTCGCAGGACAAGTCATAAATAAAGATTGTTATTTCTAAAATTTGCTAAAGTCTAAATCGTTACTCTCAAGCGTGCACCCCGCCTATCCCAATATTATACTTTGGCATTTGAGCGCCTGATTGCATTATTTTTAGGAAATCTACGAGATGGAACGCATTGCATTTTGGTTTTCACGCTGTGTTTGCTTCCTGACATCCCTTTGCGAATATATGAATTTTACAAAGGGGCCCAGTACATCGAGTATGATATCAAAGGAAAGGTATTGGTTTGTATATTCAAAACAGCTTTTGAAAATTTTTAAAGTTTATTCTATTATTACTTCTTTAGACTCACAAAACAAGCACTTTAACAAGTTAAATTTTAAACTTTCAATTACTTTTGACTAAAGAATAAAGTCAGTCAGTCAAAAATTATACAGTCAGTTGGCCCTCATTGGGGGAGGCCTATGTCCATTTGTGGACTAATATAGGTAAATAACGAAGGAAAAAAGCATTATAATTGATTTGCTCTTCACTTCGTTTCGTATCTATAAAAAGGTCCTTAGCTGTTCTAAATTGCTCGATTTAAGCAAATTGCATAATCCAAACGATTCCAAACATTTTTATTAGCTGAAACACGATGTTCGAAATACCTACGTGACGACCCTTTTGTAAGTAACACATGTTTTGGTAGAAACGGATTTTTTCAACGATCCCTTTTCTGAATTAGGTTTTTAAAAATTAATCGAACGTGTGTTCTTCTCAAGTGATCCCTTCGCTTAGAGTATTTTCATATTAGTAGCCCCTTCTCATTCTTTCACTCGTTTTCGATGGGTGAAGAGGGAGATAAACGTGTTTTTACGAGTTCAGCAAATGTAGAGAAACTTTTTTCCTGAGAGCACTTTTGGGACAGAGAGTTTCGAACGCTTTCGAGATGACGACGATTTGAAGGAAATAAAACGTATTTTTGTATATGCAGGTTTCTTTATGTATAAAACAATACCTAACTTATACATACAGGTAGAAAAAACACTCTTAAATAAAAAAAAATTTATTGCATATTTGGATTACACATTCATAGTTTGAAATCGTCTGAGATTTTATTTTCTAAATCTAAAGAAATAAGTTTATTGACTTCTGATTTCCTCACCACAAATTTCAACTGCATAATATGGAGTTTTTGCCATTACCACTAGTTTGGTAGTGAATTACAACTAGTATTTACAATTGAAACCACTGAGCTAACTGCGGACGGTTGCAAACAGTCTAAAGGTAGCTCAATTAAGTAAGTAGTGATTAGGTATACAGTGTACCTACTTACGAATGAAGACAACAATAGAAGTACCCTTTTTGTTATCTTCATTTCAATAACGTCTTCTGAAGAAACTCTTTTCCATTTGCGTGTAGATACAGCACCTTTCGTAAGTTTAAAAACTTTGGAAAACCTTCAGAAGTTTACGTTGTTTTCGCTCAAAACTGAAAGCTGTTAGAAAAATATGGTTTGATAAAGGTTAGGTACTAACATAATGGCTCCCAGAGCCGCACGTTGGGAGTTTCAAATGGAAATTGAAAAAGTTTGAGTTTTTACTAAATTCTATGAAAACTTTTTTGACACGAATTTTACGAACTCTATTGTTAAAGAACGGTATAACTTGAATGTCATTTTTTGTCCAACCATCCCAAGGTCAATGAAAGTTATCGGTAGGTTAGATACAAAGATTCTTGCATTACTACGTGTTAGATAAGTACTTTTAGCTTATTTTGAAAAACTAAAATACGAATTCGAAATAAGAACATTATCAATATTGTAGAAGCCAATAAAAGAAAAGTAACTCTACAAATACTATTCCAAATATGAGATCACACTGCACGCAACTTTAAAAAAAAATAATTGCAAAAAGGTTCATCTACCTAGAAAAAAGTTTAAAGAAAAAACATAAAGAATATTGATAAATTGAGAATCTCCTTGATTCGAAATGGGCTGTTAACCATGTAAGTATATTTTAATAAAAAAACATGTTTTTTATTCAATGGTTAAAATAAAAGATATGTTTTTAACTAAAACTTAACTCAAAATTGATAAAAAGAACTTTAAAAAGATAAATGCACTAAATTATCTGTACGATTTATGTATAAACCGCACATGCTGCATTTTGCATTGCGGTGCATTTTTACTAACCTTTGCTTACGCAATTCAGTATTCATTCGACCGCAGTCCCGTGTATTCATATCATTATCAATGAGCAATAAATCAGTTATCAGTTCAAACTTTCTATCAATTATCATCTCTTATCATTATCATCTGAAGTTGTAAGGCGGAAACCTTACATCTTTATGGTCCTTCTAGCGAAAACCCAAAAAACGTTTTCCGGAAAAGGCCTACAACAATTGAAATTCAACCTCTTTTATTTCAATAACTTTAATATTCAGTCAGTGGTGGAGCAAGTCACTGAAAACAACAGGTAGACCGTACAATCGATATTTCCGGTCGACGCGGCACTCCCTAGGGATATGCAGTATTAGGAACATTTTCAGAAGTGGCATTTCACATTTTATAATGTACGGAAAATAAGAGAGAATACCGTAGAGTATGTTAAATATAGATACAGTAGGTGACTTCAGGCCTACATGGCAATTATAGCTGTGAAACCAGACCGAAATTTACCGTCACCGCTTATGGTAGCAATGGCACTCTACTTTCAGTAAAGTACCTTGAAATACGAGCTTTTCTAAAAACACACTGTATTTAGAGCTGGTTTTTTTTCTTTCTTTCTATGCAGCCAGCTTCTTGGAGACGCGACGACTGCTACATATGCAATTCAGCAATTTTTAGATTGGTAATTTGCAGTTAGCTCCATAATTTCAATTGTAAATACTAGTTTTAATGTGTTTCTATTTTTCGATTGTAATTTTCATAACCTAAGTATATTTAGTCCTTTCTATTTACTACTACCTAACAATGAACATAACTAAAACGAAAATAATGACTAATTCTTTACATACAGTTAGGATCCAAGTAAATAACGAAGAAATAGAATACGTAGACGAGTATGTCTACTTAGGACAGCTTATATCTACAGAAGATTGCATGAGTAAGGAAATAGAGAGAAGAACTACTAATACTTGGAAACGCTTTTGGTCATTGAGTCAAGTTATGAAGGATAAACATATGCCAATGAAAGAAAAAAGGAAACTCTATGAAACGTGCATTATGCCATGTCTACTATACGGCTGCCCAACATGGACCCTGACCGAACAATTAGAAAGAAAGATCAAGGTCTGCCAAAATGGAATAGAAAGAAGTACAATAGGAGTCAGAAGAAGAGACAGGGTGAAGTTAGAAGAAATAAAGTCGAAAACTAAATTTAAAAATGCACATACAACTTATAGACAATTAAAATGGCGATGGACTGGACATATGCTAAGAGAAAGAAAAGAGAAATGGACAAAATTAATAACAGAATGGTACCCGAGAGATAGCAAAAGAAATCGAGGTAGACAATTTAAAAGATGGGAAGATGATATTAGGAAAATAGCCGGTCCACTATGGATTCGTGCAGCAAAGGATAAGACTATTTGGAAATCTTTAGAGGAGGCCTATGTCGGAGGACAAGCTGTCACTGAAAAACCAACGTTTGCCGATTTAGATTTATAACATAAATAACTAGATAATAAGTTAGTAATAAGGCATAGTTTTAAAAGATATATATGTAAAAACAGCAATAAAGGCTTATATTATATTATTATTATTATATTATATTATTATTATTATTTACTACTACTTTAAGAGTATCCCCAACCTAGCGGAAAGATTCGCAGACAAAAGCTAGCTATAAGTCAACTTTACTAATGATCCAATATGCGCATAATATAAGAAAGCAAATTACTGTTTACCTAAACAAGATAGAGAAAAGGAAAACAAAAAATAATTTATATTCAAAGTCCCCAACTTACCTAAGTATCTCAAAGAAAAAGTATATTTCAGCCTCAAGTACATTAAGAAGCAAATCTTTTGTGAAATTCGTACAAAAGTTGTCCTGATCTCAACAAAGTTAAACTTCCTGATACAAACATGTCTTTTGTGTAAGTAATGCTAGACATTTCACAATGAGATTCGTTGCCATTACCCTAATAGCCTCTTGAAGTTGCTAACTCTGTGCTTCACTGCGAGGTGATCCGTCCAAAGAGACGAGAGCTTGCGTCACTTTTCTTACATTATAATCCAGAGAGAAAAAGAGAGAGAGTTAGGTTCAGGTTCAATTTAAACTTCCGCCGCGGGCAGATGCTATTAGGCTCATTTTAGTATAAAGATGAGCAAAACGCTTCACATTTATATTTGAACTAGCGACCCGCACCGGCTTCGCACGGTTTTTATACGTATAAACCTTCCTCTTCAATCACTCTATGTACTAAAAAAAACCGGATCAAAATACGTTGCGTAGTTTTAAAGATTTAAGCATACCTACATAGGGATAGAGAAAGCTACTTTGTTATACTATGTAGTGATATACAAGATTCGAAAAGACAGAATTAATAATTATCTCCTTCACCCAGAGCTCAGAATTACTATTCGAGTACCTAGAGTATGTAAATTTATGCGCTCCAACTTTGTCAAAACGTTTTTTCACGAGTTTAAAATAGCCACCGCCTTCCGGGCTATTGCGAACGGTTGGAGGGAAAAATACGCCTGCGTGCCCTCCAACGAAGGGTCCATAACTCGTAGGACAAGGGTAACATTTACTTATCGACGTGGAAAAGGTCCCATAATACATTTTGTCGCGTTCCGCACCTCAGTGAATGGTGGGCTTTTTATTCGCCGCGCCAGATGCGGTTTAAATTATGCCGTGTATTTTTTTCCGATGCTTTTCATAATTTACTGCTTGTAATTTAGGTCATGGACTGGATGGAAAATGGAAAAGGGAAAATATGTTTACATTTGTTATTAATCATATAAAGACTACGTGTCCACATAGAACATAGATACATAATATTCGACAATCCATACGGCGGCGGCCTCATCTAGCCCCTGCAAGCTAAGCAGAGCTTGCAGCCAGTGTCTTGGGGACGCTTCCGACTGGTATTGACATGGATCAATTGAGCTACCTTTAGACTGTTTGCAACCGTCTGCAGTTAGCTCAATGGTTTCAATTGTAAATACTAGTTGTAATTTTTCTATTCCTTGCTTGTTATTTTCGTTGTTAATAAAGTTGCTTGTATTATCATTTAACATAGATAACACAATGTCCTTTTTTATTTAAGTACTTTGAAGTATTTTTAGAGTAATATGTAATAATATGTTATACCTAATTTTTTATTTTTAAATTTTACTCATATTAGACGCTCAAATATCTAACATTCTAACCCCATGTATAATCCAATATATAATCCCAATCCGACCTCCATACCAGGTTGTCTAGCAGAGATCGCTCAAAAGCCATTTTTTACTTAAAATACATAATTATACTTAATACAGATTCAGATCCTTTATTTATTTAAATCCTAAACTAGGTTCACTTGGAAAAGTAAGACAGATACAACATTAAAGAATTAAACATAAACTAAAATAGCATTCACGTCTTCCTGCCCACTAAAATGATTCCCTGCCAGAATGTTGAAGCTCGTCATTTCTGTCAACACACCCCGTGTATTCGGCATCCGGCTTGCTATGGCTCCGGGCTCATTATTTTGCTAATTAGGTATCAGAGCTAACAGAGGCACTAGCACGACATTCTTGGGTTAACGTTTAAGCATGCCACTGTCTACCACAAATATATAATATGGTAATGCGTTGGGTTTGGTTACGCCTAGTTTTTATAGTTATGGTATAAAATCATGAACTTTGCAGGTATCATTTTGGTTTTAAAGCGAAGAAACGGGGACCTCTAGGTTAATTAAGTGCCGCGTGGGAAAGCGAGGGAATATTTTATTCTATTTTAAGAATTTTTTGTTATTGCGGTAACAGAAATACGTTATCTGTGAATACAGACTAGTATCTAATGGTCAGACAGACAGACAGCGAATACAATACAATAAATACTCTTTACTTTACACCACAGTAAAAATAAATAGGAAAAATAAAAAGACTAATACAAAGCAGTTGTACAATGGGCGGCCTTAGCGAAGTCTTCGTAATAGGTCCCTTATTTTATCTTTTGGGTACCCCTAAAAATTGTTATCCCGTCACAGCGCTTTATGTATGCTATGCCCGCAGTTTGAAATTGATTCGATAACCACAGAAACTCATGCCCGGGGCTCTAGCCACCGCAATATGAGCAGGCACATGCTTTGATGTACCAAATCACATTAAAATATGCGAATCATCTAATTTGCGGAATACAGCCAGCGGGCTAATGGAGATATTATCGACTTGTTTCTAAAATACATAACATAATTAGAGTAATTTCGCTAATTAGGATCAAGCCCACGGGCGTGAATCTTGAATAATTTCAAATCTGATTACCTTTTTCCTTTGAAACGAAATTGGAATTGTAAAAGATTATGAAATGAAATTAACTAGGAAGATATTTCATGTTTCTTGTTTTATCTTCGTCTTTATTTATGAAAGAGAAAACTGGGTGGCTCATCAAGAGATCTCTGTAACAACAAGAGATACGAAGCTAAATCAGCATGAAGGTTGGTCTTAGGACCAACCTTCTCTACTCGCTAAGAAGGGATTTTTCGAAGTTCGTATTCTGAGGTAGTTAAAATGGGGTCAATGGGGTATTACTAAAGTCCACACGAATAAAATAACGAGTGGGTTAGCTAGCTATAAAGCTCATTTTAGAGAATTTTAACTGGACTTACTGCTTACCTACTCTACTTTTCATCGTCACGATCGGATTAGTTATAAAAATATCATATACAATCATCTTTTTTATTTAAGTTAATTTTATTACATCTATTATTGACTGTTTTTATTGTTAACTAGCGACCCGCCCCGGCTTCGCACGGTTTTATTATACATACGTATAAACCTTCCTTTTGAATCACTCTATCTATTAAAAAACCGCTTCAAAATCCGTTGCGTAGTTTTAAAGATTTAAGCATACATAGGGACATAGGGACAGAGAAAGCGACTTTGTTTTATACTATGTAGCGATAGTAAACGAAGCGCAGTATGTAATGATATTGTCCATTTTACATTTATTTGTCTCCATTTGACAAATAAATTAACATTCTATAAGACTTATCCATCTTGTACTCAACTTTTTACAAGCTATTATTTTTTAGTGCTACTTAAGCTACTTTTATTAAAGCTAGGCACTTTTTATTGGTTATGCATAATATTAAGCTAAAATAGCTAAACTCTCAGTGATCTCGACGTGGTACAAACCTACATATATATGTATATCGAGAGCTGGAGTTTGTCATGACATGCGGAACTGGTCACTTAGGGTCCAATTGAAGTCTCAAATACCCGCACGTCCGTCCGAGGCAATCGCCACTTCACTTTGTAGAGGTGTCGTAAACAAATACGTACAATTTAAATGTAAACAAAAGGTGTAAAGAAACTGCTTCATACCATCAAATAAGACGGAAACATTTTAGAACGGAAAAAAATTAAGGATTAAATGACAATTAGCGGTCTTTTCGCTCTGCGTCTACCAGATATCTACCGAACAACCTGGGGCCAAATTCCACTAATTGCAAAACAAAGGTCTCAATAGTGCCATTCAATCAAGATGATTAAAATGACGTTTGTGCATTTGGTATTCTACGATTTTTTCCACTTGAAGAGACTTTCATAATAATTAAATGTAAAATTGGTAGTTATAAAGGTGATCGTCACAGATATGAATGAACCTCAAAGAGTTTTTGCTAGTAGAATACCAAAAAGAGTTTAACACTGACATTTTGAGACGATACTATTTAAATATTGGAGCGATTTATTTAGTGGTATTCGGGCTCTGATGAATAATTGGATAATTGATAATAGATCTTTACTAATAATAATATAAAAGGGAAAGTTTGTAAGTATGGATGGATGGACGTTTGTTACTCTTTCACGCAAGAACGGATATGGATGAAATTTGGGACAGAGATAGATTTTAGTCTGGACTGGAATAACACATAGGCTATATTTTATCCCGGAATTCCCACGGGAACGGGCATTACCACCATGCCACATCGGTCGTCACATTAATAAAAGAAAGACCACTAAAACCATGAAGTTAACGAAGTGAATTTTTTTTATGTCTATGACTAAAACTATGGGGCAGCCCTATCGCATATGACATATGAAATGCCCCATGCGATGGCTATTCCAGAACATTCCACTGCACCAAACAACAAGCCGCATCTGACATCTAATAGGGCTGTCAAATGATGGAAGATCGCTTTGAAAACGTAAAACAAAACTTTTACGTGAAATGTCTTTGTCAGTACGAATAGAATTGTTTGAATTCTACTTGCGGAATAGATAAGTTGGGAAGGAAATAGATAAATTGGGAAGGAAATTGAATGGGCTAAAACATAAATGAGCGGATGTTTTGATCTGTTTGAAGGAAGGTTTAATGAAGTTAGATTATTTTGACAGCCGATGAGGCATGGCGGTCGACGCAGGAGGTTGCGGGTTCGATTCCCGCCTTGGGACAAATATTTGAACGATCTGCAATATCTTGAGTGTTTTCTATGTACAATAAAAATATCTAAGTTTCTATGTTATGTATAGTAAATTAATATACAAGAACTAGCTGCGCCCCGCGGTTTTGATGAAACGTAGCCTAATTTTATTCCAAGCTTAAGCCTAGAACTAAGTAAAGTATTTGAAGCCGTTTTGTAAGGATGGATAAAAACGAATTAAAGGAGTAAGTACGAAACTTTTTACTAAACTGCAAAGAACAAACACACACAGCTGCACATTTCAAAACAAGACAACAGCTGTGTATTTCAAAATACGAATAACCAATAACCCATGATCTGAGTTTTCCTGCTTCTACAAAGTTTCTCGAAGCATTTGTTCGGTGAGCTATAGTTTTAGCGCCAAGATTGTAGTTCCAGTCGGTTGCCCACCCTGCGTTGTCGTTTGATTCATTAGGTTGGCTCAATTGTGTGAGCGTTTGTATTGGAGCTGATTTAGGCGGCATGTTGTTTGTCAACACGTTTTTTTTAATCGACTTCAAACAAGAGCCTCACTTGTCTAGAAATGGTGAATAGAGTTTTTTTTTAATTTCCTACATTTACAAAAAATTTATTGAACTGTTTTCGTTTTTTAGAACGTTTAGTATTATAAAAAACGCTTAGTATTATAAAAAGCTGTACATTTTTTTATGAAACATTATAAATTTATTCAGAAAACAGAGTTTTACGTATCTCTTCCTAAACAAGACAAAATAAAACTACTACAGACGCATTGAAAAAAGCTTATGGTAGGTTTAACAAACTGTATGTGTGAATTTATTTAACGGAATCATATCATAAAAAATATGGGGCGCCACTTTATGTGCTGCTTGCGTCTTAAGCCAGAAACATACTTGCGTGTCGCGGTGTGTCGGGGCGCGCCAGAAGCATTATCGGTTTCATACATTTATTAAGGTTAGGGACATACTTGTATGGCGTGTCGTGTCGCGACACGGTCTATCGTGTCGCAGACTGCTAGCCGCCGATTGCGCCAGAGCGGTGGTGGGGGTTATGTCGCGACACGTAAATATGTTTCCGCCCTTACGCGAATATTGTAAAATAACCTTCCAATCCAACATCCAAGAAAAATGTTTACATAAAATACAGAATATTGCAAATAAAAGAACATTCTCACGAATTATTATATCGGTCTCAATTGAGTTGCACACACATTTCATAGTGTAAGGCCCCTTTCTTGATTTATTTTATTTCTGTGTCCACGGAGCCATTCTGCGTCTTAGCGTCTGTCAGTGTCAAATTGGAGTTCACAATGGCAGCTCCAAAGTGACGTCTGTCTATTCTACTGTCGGATCGCGTTGTCATATACCTAGGTGTCGACTCATTATTTCTTTTGTCACGGACCTCGAGGCTGGTTGGATTCCTACATAATCCTTGAATCCTCGTGATACCTCTTCAGCTGGTACGTATTCTGGCCATCAGCCTGTGCGTGGTTTCGCCAGCGGTCTGCCTAACCGTCCGTTGTTTCTGTAAAACTCCAGGATCCTGCATTCAGAGCTCCAGTGTGACCTCGTGGCATCCAGGGTACCGTGGTTGAAGTTGCCTGCCCGCGTGATTACGCAGGAGGCCGTGTCGTCTTCCTCCTACGATTTGTAGCGTTCGACCTCGATCAGGTATATTTCTTTATAAATTTCTCAGCGCCACGTGTCGCTAGAGATAGTACGCGTTCTGTCTATAATGTATCTATTTTGTCCTACAGCTATCTGGCTGCAGGATCCAGCTGAGAGTGAAATCTTTGTTTGTGCTGTCCCTGGAGCGTGGTCGGAGAGAGACCGCTCGGAGGCTGTTCGGTGCGGTTCAGTGCAAGTCCCTTCCTTTGTGCCTGCCTGACCTTTGGACCGACAGCGCTAGCTTACTGGTAACACGGCTGGACCCTAGTCCCCGTGTCTCAATTATTACTTGTGCTGTGACCCAAAACTAACCTCACTCTGGAACCATCCGGAACCCTCTGTTACTTACTACACTCGCTGAAAATCATCCGTGCTATAAATTAAATAACTGTAGATTACTTCATTATCTGGTTGCTAAGAAGTTGAATGTAGGCTATCACACCCTGTTATTTTTACTCTAAGCTCTACCGCTGATACTAATTTTACTTTACCCTAAGGCGCCCAACATTACCATACTTTCCCCATGTAAAATTTAAATAAAACTATGTTGATATTGTAACTCCATTTAAACTTTTATTTGTATTCCTACCTCCTTTCCTTCTTCCCCACCACCGCTCATTTTTAAAGCGTTACAGTGGCTGCCCAACTGGTAATCAACTCTTAGCAACCAATCTTCTTTTTATTTACCTAGGTCAAATCTTACTAACCAACAAATTACTTTGTAAAATATAATTGTTGTGTTTTATTTCCTCCTTTGATTGTTTTGAATTTGTATTTTATTGTGTGTAGTCTATAAGATAAGTGCATATTATATGGTGTAAACTAGTAAACTTTACTACTTAAACTTTAACTAAACAAACTAAACTTAAAAAACTTGTAAACATTACTTGTTAACTTTCCATTTATTGTAATTCTTAGCAACCACATACTTTGAACCTTTTTTACTCAAATCTTTTACTAAAACTTTCTTAGGGTACCTAAATACTGAATAGGAATCTTTTACAAACTTGAAACACTTGATTTATTGCATTTTTTCACTATAGTGTGGTAAAAACTGAACTTTGGTTTGTAGGAAGTTTTTTTGAGTCCATGATTTCTATTTCTTGAATTCAATTCAATTTTGGCTAGGATTTTTCTCTAATATTCTAGGAACCACTGCTAGGATGATCCTTAGCTTGATACATTCCTGGTTAGATTCTTTGCTTAATCATTGTGTTTTCTAGGATACCTGGTCATATTGAAACTTTGTTGTCGAGGAAATTCATGAACTTGAATTAGTCTTGGTTGTTTTGATAAATAATTACTTCTTCTTGAATAGTGGTTGTTTTGGAAAATAACTACTTCTTGAATAGTGGTTGTATAGTTGGACATTTATTTACTTGTAATATTGCTAAATTAACTTCACTTTAAATAATAAACTTAAACTAAATATCTACACTATATAAACAATAAACATAACCTTAATATCTAAACATTTCAGTTTCAATTATTAAATTAAATTATTAACTAAGAAATACACTTTCTAGTACTAAATAAATAAAACAAATTACTTGAATATACTACACACAGATCTTTCTATTTTCTATTTATTAGATAGTTGTACTCATAAACAATGTAGGGGTGAGGTGTGTGGTAGGTATAGGTAGATGTACCTTGTAGATGGTGATGGGTGCGGTCGAGTAATAAGTCCAACACAGTTTCACAGTTTATATTGTTCCACAAACACACAGCACTACGTTAATGAAGAAGGAGAGAAAAGGTACAGTAGAAGAATAGTTTATGATAAGAGATAGGCGACAGTAGAAAGCAAGGCACATAAACAAAGATCAGCGTGTTGCGCGGGCGCATAGAATAAGCGATACAAGTAACCGCGCGTGAGGCTCCATACGACTGCCGGGGCCGCGGTCAGCTGAGATCGCGCGGCGCGGCGCGCGGGGGCGGTAAGGAACCCGTCCGACTACCTGGCTCGTGACGTCAGGCCGGCCGGCGGCCGCTCGGACGACAACTATTGTTTCCATTACACGCGTCATTTTGCCGGCATATCTCCGACAGTACATGAATAATATTATTTTATATAGTGTTTTTATAACTTTGTAAATATTTAGTATTAAGTAAATAAAATAATAAAAAGTTATTGTAGATTTACGAATAAATATTTAATTAAGATAATCATCGTCATAATCAAGAAGAAGTAACTAAAGTAATATTAAGTTTGTAAATATAATAAATGTAAACAAATAGATTTAAGTAAAATGTAAATAAATAAATTTAAGCAGATAAGTTAAGGCTGTTGTATGGGCTAAAGCGCCTTTTTCAAAATGATATTTCTCCTTGATGAGTGGATGAAAATGTATGAAAAAAATATATGTTGCAAAATAGACTTTTATTTATAAGTTGTACATATGAAATGATTGAATTCATATTATTACTATATAAAAAAAATATCCAAAGTAAAGCATTTTTCGTTCTAAATTTGGATATTTCTTCTAAACGGTGTTGATTTTGAGTATTTTTCTTTCACTCAAATATTTGTCAAAGTATTTTGCACAAATTGTACATATGACGAATAAAACAAATCATTTATACGGCTGCAATTAATTATTTTGTGTTTCCACTATGAAATAGAACAAGCGGGTCTGTGCGCGGGCGACGGGCGGCAGTGTGGCTCGGACTGTCCGACGTGGAGGTTGTGTCACTCGTTGCTATTTTTGATATAATTCCGATATTTGAAATAAACATTATTGTTTGCGCATTGACGCTTTAGTAATAGGTTTGTATTCCTAGTTTGGTTTGAGCTCGGACTCTTGTTTAGGTATATGATTCGTTGAACTAGTTTAGTAAGGTCCTTTTTTATTGAGTGAACTGTAATCTATATAATATAAAATAAAGTCGTGTTTGTTACAACACTTATAACTCGAGAACGGCTGGACAGATTTTTATGATTTTTAAGTTTTTGGATTTGTCTTCGTCGGGAATAGCATATTATGTTTAAAAATATGATATTTGACAAATAAATAAATTTACCCGCGGGCGACGCTGCGGGGCGCAGCTAGTGTGAAATAAAAAATGGGGAGGAAAAGTAATATAAAGAAAATGAGAGCTACGAAAGCTGCTAAAATGCACGAAGTCTTGTAAGTACCTACTAACTTGCATCCAAGTATCTACCTATCTATCTGATACCTAACTAACGAGGATTAGTTTAAAGGTAGGTAAGTTTATTATACACTAGGTAAGTAGTAGGTATTTAGGAACAACTATTCCTCGCACTAGCCAAACTTGATGTAGAAGTTTGTAAACAAACCACACAAAATACTATAACTCACCAGCTTGACGTAGTCTCAGATTCGTACAATATTGGACAATACCTGGGAATCGATGAATGGAGTAGAGGCGGCTTACTATGTGGTTGGGATAGCCAATGTCCAGCTGTGGACGTCTTGTAGGCTGATTGATACCATGATATAATTATGATGAATGTTGAATGATGGTAGTAAAGTACCTATACACTAGCCAAACTCGATGTAGAATGTTTGTAAACAAACCACGACACCAAAAAACTAAAATTCACTTGCTTGGCGTCGAATTTTAGATATGAATATACGAAATATTTAGGGAAGGAAGGATTTTAAATTGACAAGTAATATAAATTGCATATAAAAAGGCGCGGCAACAGAGTGTATTTTAGGTTAAGAATGGCCGGTTTGTTTACTAACATTCTACATCGAGTTTGGCTAGTGTATAGGTACTTTTTGTGAATATAGTTTTTATTATAGGTAGGTACCGGTCTACCTTTCGATGCCTTATTTTTCTGACTTATGGTTTTGTATTTTAGAGAATCAAAGAAAGATAATCCAGAGCAAGGAAATAAAACTGCTGTAGAAGTACCTATCTAAACCGAAATGTTTCGAGTAAGTAAATTCAATATGTAGGTAGTAGGTACATAGGGTACATACCTAACTACTAACTAAGCTACGTTTCAATGACTAATATTTCTGCATAATTTATTTTAGAATGTTGAGGAACGAAGATCTTCGAGCACAAAGTATTACCGCCGTAGTACGTAAGTACCACTACCAACACATAATAATATCGAGTAAGTAGTATCCAAATTTATCATTCTATACGCGCTTAGGCGCTAAAGGTCATTAGCCGGATCCACACCGGACGATCCAAAATGGATCGGTGATCCCGCGATCCGCGATCCAGGATCGTGATGCGTGAAGCGTGGATCGTTGTAGGTCGATCCAACAGCAATCTTTTACGATCCTGACTGGCTGCTCCAACGCGCTCCTGCCGATCCATACTGAATCAGTTGAATTATCTATATGGCGGATCACGCGACCGCCGCGCGCGCCAAGCGACTGAGGCCCCTTTGTGCGTGACCAAAAAACCGACAACAAATGGATCGCACGCGGCGAGGAACGTGCGCTCTCCGCCGCGCACATGGATCGCGCGCGGTACGTCTACACTTCACGCTCCGTGGAGCGCGCTCCATGCCGCGCGCGATCGGAGCGCTTTGGATCGTCCAGTGTGGATCCGGCTAATGACCGCAGAGTCATTGCACCTCCGCGGTCCGCGGATCGCTTCCGTGTCATTCAAAGTCAGCAACTAAAGTTTTTGAACACGAACTCCATATATAATTTTAAATAAGCTTTAGTGATCAGAGCCCTTAGTACCAGTCGTTTACTATTACGAAAAAAGTTTTCGTCTTTTTACATACATTCGGCGCCATGCATTGCAGCTAGAGGATTCGATCCCGGGATCACGGGATTCGGGATCCCGGTCGATTTTAGGTCCCGAAAATTTCGGGGTAATTTTTTCCTAATCCCGGGATTTTCGTGATGGAGAAAAATTTTTAAAAATAACAAAAAATTAAAATGTATTAAAATGTAAATGTAATAAAACAAATTATAAAATAAAAATTTAACCAATTTCTCATATGAAACATTAAAAATAACAAAAAGGAACCACTGATCATTTCGGTTAAAATCGGTTTTTAGTTTTCTTTTTAAATTATAATTAAAAAAACTGGAATGATTATTCCTAAATTAATTAAGGGAAAATCGACCGGGATCCCGGGATTCAGGATCCCGGTCGATTTTAGGTCCCGAAAATTTCGGGGTTATTTTTTCCAAATCCCTGGATTTCCGTGATTGAGAAAAATTGTTAAAAATAACAAAAAATTAAGCACGTAAATGTAATAAAACAAATTATAAAATAAAAATTTAACCAATTTCTCATAATATGAAACATTAAAAATAACAACAAGGAACAACTGATCATTTCGGTTAACATCGGTTTTTAGTTTTCTTTTAAAATTTTGTTTAAAAAAACTGGAATGATTATTCCTGAATTTTATTATCAGTATAAACTCTTATTAACAAATATTACAATTTATAAATACCATATTGTACTTGTATACAAAAAAAGAATTCCTTTATCAGGTAATCAACCGCCTACATGGTCACATCGTGGTAAAATTGACGTAAAATTCTTTTTTGTCAACAACCATGACATGCCTTTTATATTTATTTTACAAGTCTGTAGATTACGCTACTGTGGGCCGGTTGAATAAAAGATAGATTGTGCGATATACTGAGTCTATTCATTACACAGAAACACGGATACAAGAAATGACATTAAAATTTACGATAATCTATAACCCTTAATTAATTTAGGAATAATCATTCCAGTTTTTTTAATTATAATTTAAAAAGAAAACTAAAAACCGATTTTAACCGAAATGATCAGTGGTTCCCTTTTGTTATTTTTAATGTTTCATATGAGAAATTGGTTAAATTTTTATTTTATAATTTGTTTTATTACATTTGCATTTTAATACATTTTAATTTTTTGTTATTTTTAACAATTTTTCTCCATCACGAAAATCCCGGGATTAGGAAAAAATTACCCCGATATTTTCGGGACCTAAAATCGACCGGGATCCTGAATCCCGGGATCCCGGGATTCGGGATCCCGGTCGATTTTAGAAATTAGCGAAATGCGTTTGCGCCGCGTACTATAAGCTAAACTGTGTCACCACATGCCTTGTGAAACAATACGTTTAACCATCATTAAATTTTAATAACAAAGTTGATTTTTTTATATTAATTTATAGTATTAATTAATTGAAAAAAGAAGTCATTGTGGTTTACATTGATTTTTACTTTGTTTTTGAAAGTAAATAAAAGTTGAAATATTTTCATAATTCGTCGATGAAAATTTCAATTGGCGTAAAGGACAAAATGGCGATATTGAGTATATAGTGCCGTTATCAGCAAGCCGAGATCTATCGAATGGTATAGTCAAAGTTTCTAAATTTCAATGTTTATGACCTTTACGTCCAAGCATTTTATGGCATATTTTGGTGAGAGAAAATACATATTGTGGTGTAAAGTTTTGCATTTTTTTTTAATATGGGTGTACAGAACATCACAACGACCAGTCGTATACAACTTATTTTTTTGTGATGGCCTATACGACTCAAATAACTAATAGAAATTAAACAAGCTTTGCAAAACCGGAAGAATGTGATACACTGACATACGACGTAAAACCTGCATACCAAGACCGATTGCCCATATCTATAGCTAAATATAAAGACTTGGAAAAGCTTTGTGACAATAATACTATTCCAAAGCGCTTTCACAATGAGTAGCTAGCATTGCTTTGAATCCCTACATAAATTTGAAAAAAAAAAGAAAAATTAGTGAATTAATGAAAGTACCTACATATTAGAAAAAATTGAAAAATACAAACATTAAAATATAAACATAATTTATTCTATACTAGCGACCCGCCCCGGCTTCGCACGGTTTTATTATACGTATAAACCTTCCTCTTGAATCACACTATCTATAAAAAAACCGCATCAAAATCCGTTGCGTAGTTTTAAATATTTAAGTATTCAAAGGGACATAGTGATAAAGGGACATAGGGACAGAAAAAGCGACTTTGTTTTATACTATGTAGTGATTAATTAGTTGTTTCTGTGTATGATTCAATTGTAGGAACACTTGTCATTGTAGTAAAAGTACGAGAAAAACCAGAAGACTGATTAAAATAATTAAAACTAGGTATTTAACCCAAATTAAATAAAAAGTCTGGTAAAATGTTCCTTGAAGAATAGTTACGGTTCAATTGTTATATGTGACAGGATTTAAACAAATTTTCTACAGTTTCTTAATTCATCGAATAGGTTAAAATCTTAGGAATATGCAGTTTTCCTACGATTTCAAAAACACAACATACAGGGAGTATTCGTTATATTCCTTTAATTTAAATTTAAATCATTGAAAAAATAATTTACCTGAGCTTTCAATTAAATTAGTTTAATTAAGTTTGCATTAGATTAATTTATAAATGTTAATGCAGTGTTGTCTTAGCTCTGTTAAGTGTTTTTTCAAACAAATGTCCTTTATTTTGATTAAATACCTTTCTTTAGTGCAAAAATATTGCTGTAAAAATTTCACAAAAATTACCAATAAAAGAGGTTTATATCAGATGTTATTTTATTTACTTTTACGTGGAAAATATCTTAATTTTATTGAAACACAAAGGTTTGAAAACAAAATTTTGTCCTTTACAGCTAATTTTTATGAGTTAACTAGCGACCCGCCCCGACTTCGCACGGTTTTATTATAAGTATATAAACCTTTTTCTTGAATCACTCTAACCATTAAAAAAACCGCATCAAAATCCGTTGCGTAGTTTTAAAGATTTAAGCATTCAAAGGGACATAATGACATAGGGACAGAAAAAGCGACTTTGTTTTATACTATGTAGTGATTATCGACTTAAGACACAAATTCAGGTATATTATTACTAGAATGTCTGATACGACCAAAATGTTTAATTTCGTTAATAAAAATAGACCGCGTATGTCTAAAAACTACCAAAATTGCTACGTCGTAAAGGACAAAAACTTTTTAAATATAGCATGTGGAGTAATTTTAATAAATTATCAACGAAGAGCTTGTCAAATAAAATATAGTCCCTTTAGAAATGTTTTTTGTAAGTATAATACAGGGTGTTAGTGTGAACACCGTTGTCCTTGAAACCAGAGGTTCAGCATCATGAGTAGAATCCAAAACGGATGAAAAAAAATGATTCTATTTTTTACTAATTTTTTAAAGAAAATTTTTAGAAACACTAAACGTTTGCTCACAAACACGTAACACAAGTACTTCGACCAGGCGATACGTGGCATGTGCACCTCAGTATCGGATCACCTTCTGTGCGAATATCCCGTCTTTTGAAGGGCACAAGTAATGAAGTTACGATCCAAGTAAGGCGCGGGTATAAGTACTTACGTAGGTAGGTACTTAAAGAATGTAGAGTGACTATGGCATCGTGTACGATAGCGAATACATGAAATATCAAAATCTTGCAAAACTAAAATAGGTGTTAAGCTTTTCTCATCGGTTTTGGATTCTACTCATGATGCTGAACCTCTGGTTTCAAGGACAACGGTGTTCACACTAACACCCTGTATACATAAAGTAAAAAATTATTTTATAAAAAAAAAAGTGTTTTTTGGCTCTCCTGAAAAGTTGGGTTTTGTCCTTTACGCCTATTGAAATTTCCATCGACGAATATTCGATTGCTTCGATTTTATTTTCCTGTCTACGATCCCGGGATCCCGGGATCGTCTTTCACAAATCACGAAATCCCGGGATTGAAAAAAAAGACCTGGATCGAATCCTCTAATTGCAGCTCCTCTAATGTGTATTTTTCATGCTTTGAATTTGATATCTTCTTTTTTTAGATGCCTGGAGATGGAGAAAGATGCTGAAAATCATCTGCATGTAGAGTTACTTACTTATCAGAACTTCTGTAGAAATGATCTTGAATGGCTTTGGCTGCAATAAAATAATGCCTAGTCCTACTAATATTATAAACGCGAAAGTTTGTAAGAATGGATGTTTGTTACTCTTTCACGCAAAAACTACTGAACGGATATGGATGAAATTGGGCACAGCGATAGATTATGGAATAACACATAAGCTATATTTTATCCCGGAATTCCCACGGGAACGGGCTGAGTTCTACATGGGTAGACATAAAATTATAAAGCTATCTACATAGTAAGAATTATATCATAGTACCTATGAATAATTAAAATATAATTGCATAAAGATAACCATGAAACTGTAGTTTCGTTTTTATGTACCTCTAGATACCTATCCATTCAACCCTGCCTATCTTTCCTATACTTACCTTATTATTATGTACTTAGATAAGTAGAGAAAATAATATAACTAAGTAGGTAATTTTGTACGTTGTAGTTTGTAGTCAGTAAGTATATTTTTAGGTAAGTTATCATAAAACCATCTTGTGAACCTACACGCTGAATAAATTATAATATTATTATGAGCAGTGTTCTCAGGTATTTTTTACCAGGTGATACATAACCTACCTAGTAAAAAAAGACCTACGCGAGGAAACAGCGCACCTAACCCAAAACTAAAACTAAACTAAGCGACCGCATGCCATGAGTGCAGACCGCACTCTGCGTGCGTAAAAATGTAGCAGGAATACGCGGTTGGCGCGGGGGAAAATTTAGACTCCGCCCGAATCCTCAAGGCTGTTGGCCCATACGGGCACCTTAACTGTAAATATTATAATGTAAATAAATATGTATTTGTGTAAGTAAATAAGTGTGCGTAAATAAATAAATGTATGTGAACCCCACAAACAATGTCTATTAAAATAAATGTGGGTAGGTTTTTCTCAGTAAAGCTGGCACCTAAATTTGTAAAATATAAAATCAATTCTAAACTATCTTATTATTTTTAACTATTAGTTTACAAACTCTAGGATGAGCATGGTAGGAGCGCTGGGGTTTGGCATGTAGGAACCTTGGAGCTTCTGCCTAATTATTCTTAGAAGGACTGACTAGTCTGAGGTGTACTGTTCTGATTCTCACTTTCACAATATTTTTTTGTGATCTTAACTTACTGGGAGTAAGTAGCTACTACTACCTAGGTACTCTCTCTAAAACTAAAACTTAACCTAAACTTAAATCTAAACAGTTCTGACTGGGACTGTCTGGCATTCTGAATGCTGAAACAATCCCCGGACCGTAGCTATGGTTGCGTATCATTTGTCCTGGGTGTTGGTCTAAACTTGGTTTGTTGTATCCCTTTGAGGTTGGTTCTTTTTGTTGGAAGGCGCAGGCCCGCTACCTTGTTGGAGTGTCGCGTGGTTGGTCTCTTGTTACCTCCACCCTTCACTTCCCCCGGCCTGTTGCGTGGTTTGTTAGATTAGGTTGCTTATTTAGATTTAGTTGCATGCTAGTTTAATAAGATTAGGCGGTAGGTAGCTAGGAAGTAGGTAGGTTAGGGCTTCTTTATAGGTAACCACTACCTATGGGTTTTTGTTCTTGTTCTGCAGTTTTTTTCCAAGGAGTTGTTCCCTAATTGCCATTTAGCGGGTCGTGACTATTAAAATAAGCCAACACTGGGTATTTTAGATACACTCACTTGTTTGTTCTTGACAGTCTTTCCTTGTCTAAACAGGTAGACTTCAAGAATCCTTGTCTGGAAGTTTCTAACACAGTATCCTCAGTTCTATAGAAGATACTGTGTCTGGTTGTGGAAGTATGATAGTGTGATTTGTTAGTAGGGGGGTTGTATGAAAGTAAATAATGAAAGAGAGGATTTTGTTTTGAGTGAGAATGCATGAGACTGCTTGGGATCTTCAATCCTAGGGAACTAAACTCACTAAGCTGTTAATACTTACTACCTACCATTAGTTCTTACTTTAGGCTAAATACTTCTAATTACTTTTGAACTCAGATACTTGTTTAGGTAATATTGTACACTATTTATTACAGCTAATACCTACTTGGTCTTAAATTTCTAACTTTACTGGATAAGTAGCGGGTCTAAACCGTCGCTTGTTCATACTCAACATAGCTTAGAATTTTCTTTGTAACTGAACTGTTTTTTTTGTTGTTTATATTTTTCTTTAAAGTAGATTATTGATGCTGTTTCTTTTTCTGTTGTGGTTGTCGGCTGGGGGCAGCCGATCGAATTTCCTGCGTAAATTCTGCGGGGTTGGGGGTGTACTGTAAGGCCCCTTTCTTGATTTATTTTATTTCTGTGTCCACGGAGCCATTCTGCGTCTTAGCGTCTGTCAGTGTCAAATTGGAGTTCACAATGGCAGCTCCAAAGTGACGTCTGTCTATTCTACTGTCGGATCGCGTTGTCATATACCTAGGTGTCGACTCATTATTTCTTTTGTCACGGACCTCGAGGCTGGTTGGATTCCTACATAATCCTTGAATCCTCGTGATACCTCTTCAGCTGGTACGTATTCTGGCCATCAGCCTGTGCGTGGTTTCGCCAGCGGTCTGCCTAACCGTCCGTTGTTTCTGTAAAACTCCAGGATCCTGCATTCAGAGCTCCAGTGTGACCTCGTGGCATCCAGGGTACCGTGGTTGAAGTTGCCTGCCCGCGTGATTACGCAGGAGGCCGTGTCGTCTTCCTCCTACGATTTGTAGCGTTCGACCTCGATCAGGTATATTTCTTTATAAATTTCTCAGCGCCACGTGTCGCTAGAGATAGTACGCGTTCTGTCTATAATGTATCTATTTTGTCCTACAGCTATCTGGCTGCAGGATCCAGCTGAGAGTGAAATCTTTGTTTGTGCTGTCCCTGGAGCGTGGTCGGAGAGAGACCGCTCGGAGGCTGTTCGGTGCGGTTCAGTGCAAGTCCCTTCCTTTGTGCCTGCCTGACCTTTGGACCGACAGCGCTAGCTTACTGGTAACACGGCTGGACCCTAGTCCCCGTGTCTCAATTATTACTTGTGCTGTGACCCAAAACTAACCTCACTCTGGAACCATCCGGAACCCTCTGTTACTTACTACACTCGCTGAAAATCATCCGTGCTATAAATTAAATAACTGTAGATTACTTCATTATCTGGTTGCTAAGAAGTTGAATGTAGGCTATCACACCCTGTTATTTTTACTCTAAGCTCTACCGCTGATACTAATTTTACTTTACCCTAAGGCGCCCAACATTACCATACTTTCCCCATGTAAAATTTAAATAAAACTATGTTGATATTGTAACTCCATTTAAACTTTTATTTGTATTCCTACCTCCTTTCCTTCTTCCCCACCACCGCTCATTTTTAAAGCGTTACAATAGATAGAGGTATAAAAACATCCCTTCCTTATTTATTGAAAAAATATATTTCACAACGAAAGCTAAATAAAAATATTCTAAAACAATAGATCGTCAAGTAAACTATGCAAGTGTAACAAAAGGGTGTGTTTCCGAGTGAATAAACCAGGGACGTAATCCAGAACCCACAACACAATAAATTTATTTATTTAAGCTTACAATATGCTAATATTAAGAGATAAGTGCTAACTTGTCTTATTTATTCAAGATATAAATTTTACAAAAATGCATTATTGTACACCCGAAAAGACATCACAAAAAGACATTAAGATCAACTACTCAATACAATTATGGCCTACCTAAGTCTCATGACTGTATCACGAGACTGTTAGGTAGGTATACTTTTTTATACAAAATTATTGACAAAACTTATGAAGTACACAATATGTTGCATATAACAACAAAAACTCACATTAAAAAACTATAGAAACACAGCATTAAATATATAGCGGTCGTCTAATGCCTCATTAACTGTGCTATATTTTTAAATCATCATCATCAGCCTTTATAAGTCCACTGCTGGATATAGGACTCCCGTAATGAGCGCCATAGCGGAAGCTTTTTAGATACTTAATGAAAATTACAAAAATAGTTTACCACCCCCTGATTTCCGTCCTCAGTCCATCCCTGGAGCCAACCCCTAGCCACGTAGGCTACGTATCTGGAGAGTAACGCTATCGGGAGGGGGTGGCAATCGATACGCACCCCTCGGCCTAATGCACCCTAACACTGCATGGATACCAGGGCATTGCAACTTCTCGGTCATTATTCAATGAATTGCTATAATTTTCTTTGTAAAACATGCATTTGTAGTTGTTTTTTTATCTAGAGCTTTGAAATGATGTGTTTTTCTAGATTGTTCCAGAGGTAGCATAGTTTTATTAAACGATCAACTGATTAATCTGATTAGATTTCGTAATTTAACGAAATATTGATTAAAAAAATTACTCTATCCACAGCATCATCTAGCACCAAGCTATGCAGAGCTTGTGTTAAGAGTACTAGATGACTGATAGTATAAGTAATTTAAAAATACATTATATGATTTATTATTATGCTGTGTAGACTGTTATTATTAAACAGTTAACTTGTTATTATTAAACATGGGTAATATCCGTGAACATATTTCTTGTAAGCAAGCAATTAGACGACCTTTGTGATGCAGACAGCAATGGCCTGCGACGCAGGAGGTTGTAAGTTCGATTCCCGTCTTGGCACTGATGTATCAGTTATCTAGTACCTTACTATTCCTAGCTTGGGGCTAGATGGTGCTGTGTCGATTCTCCAGAATTAATATTTATCCGGTTTTTCCGGAGGCCAGGAATCGAAACCGCATCCTTCACCCACTATGCCACCGGGGTCGTCAAGACATCTTGGTCAGTTGACATAATAACTTTATTGACAATGAAAATTACAATCAAGTAATATAAAAAAAGTATAAAGTTAGCTCAATTGTTTCAATTGTTATACAGATTTACTTTTAATTCGTTTTTAAATTAGTACCCATTTAAAATATTTTTTTCTTCAGGTTCTACAAAACTTTCACGCAAAGAAAGATAACTGTAAAATAAATTCAAAAGTAATAAAACATTACCCAACAATAAATATAATCCCAAAGCACCGCGGCTGTGGAGCTTTTAAATTTTAAACAGATTCTTAAAAGCGTTTTCCGAAGGTTTGAATGCAGAATAAGCCACTTTTGCATTGAAAATGTCCTAAAGCGAGTTTTCCTGAAACGTCCTTCAAGATTTCGAATGCTGCGAAATAAACCTTAGTTTACACGGCAGTTTAACAGTACGTATACATAACGAATAGATAGATAGTGGCACATCCTTACTTCGTCACTACATAGTATAAAACAATCTCGCTTTCTCTGTCCCTATGTCCCTATGTATGCTTAAATCTTTAAAACTACGCAACGGATTTTGATGCGATTTTTTTAAATAGATAGAGTGGTTCAAGAGGAATGTTTATACGTATAATAAAACCATGCGAAGCCGGGGCGAGTCGCTAGTAACGAATAAATAGTATAATATTAAATAGTAATACTTCTTTACTAATATTGTTAACTTGAAAGTTTGGATGTATAGATGTAATAGCAGCGCCTCGCGGTTTTCCCACGGTAATTCCCGTTCCCGTGGAAATCCCGGGATAATATTATGTAGTATGTGTTATTCCCGACTGTAATCTATCTCTGTGTCAAATTTGATCCAAATCCGTTCAGTATTTTTACGTTAAAAAGTAACAAACATCCATCCATCCAACCATCCATACTTACAAACTTTCGCGTTTATAATATTAGTAGGATGAATGGATGGATGTTTGTTCCTCTTTCATGCAAAATCTACTGAACTGTTTGGACTGAAATTTTGAATAGACGTAGTTCTAGCTCTGGAATAAAACATAGCCACCATACCAGTCCAACATAGGAATTTTCACCAACTTTAACACGGTTAAAGCCTAGTATTTTAAATATTAGCGCGGAACCTTGTTCAATTATTATGCTTTTTGGGACGGAAAGGAACCCCAAGATCATAGAAATCAGTTCAGCCATTCCTGAGTTATAAATGGCGTAACAGACCCGACGTTATTTTATATAGATAAAGGCTTAGATAAAGGCAGTTAAGGAATTCTATTGAAATTCCTCACAAAGGACTGAAACAATTTCCGATTGCTGCCAACTTTTTACTCTCATTAAACGTAAAGTTTTTTTTTCTCAGAAGATAAACGGTTACGGGCTTATTAAAGTGAAATTCTCAGTCTCTTTGAAGGTCCTGCCAAATTATTTAAAGTTCTTCGTTGGAATTTTATTATAAAGCGGGTTTTAAAAAAGTATAAAGTGATTTTTAATTAATTCTTTAGAGGAAAAATCTGAGAACATTATCAATGTAGTCGAAATCTCATAAATAATTAATCCATTATTAGGAAGAAAATTAATGAAATTTGCCCTAGGACCACACTAATAAACAGCTTTCAAAGAAAAAATAATGACAAAAATTGGTTCACTCAAAAAACAACAGATGATTTGTAAACCTCTTCATTTTTCCAACGACTTGAAAAAAGGGGAAGTTCATAATTTGATTGTTTGTTTTTATGTTTTTATATACGTATCATATGTTTTTATGGGAGAACCGATTTTGATCATTAGGTACCTTTTCTTTGAAAACTGGTAGTTCTCGTAAGATCCTATTCAAATGATTTTATATTAATTTGACCAGTACTTTTTAAGTTATCTTTATTTATGTGTGAAATATTAAATTTTTAGATCGCTTGTTAGTTTTCGTTAAAAAACCATTAAATTATTTGAAATCGTTTCAGCAAGCTCTAAAATAGGTTACATTTAGAGTTTCTTTCACGGAATCCTTTCTCACCTCTTTTGTGTTCGACCTCCTTTCTATGCGGAAAGTTTCATTATTTTCCCTTTACGCTATCTAAGAGGAAGATTATCTTTGTGTTCTATTGAGGGTAACAAGGATCCTATAGTGTTCTTAAATTATCTTAGGGTCCCTTTTACACAGAAAGTAAACAAAACTTAATTTAATATATGAAATGAGAAGGCGGTTTTTTGGTAAGTATCTAACTATAATTTTCATTGCGTTTTCGTATGAAGAGAAAGCGTTGCAGGCTTTGTGCGAATAGGATAAAAAACGGCTTTTGCATTCATAAAAGCGGGACAGAGTATTCCATTTAGGAAATAAATAAGCGTTATAATTCAAATCTGCTTAGCTTGGGAGTAAAAGATGCTATGTGAATTGTCAAACAATATTATTATTAGTATACTAGCTGGTGCCCGCGACTTCGTCTGCGCATGATTAGTATTTCGAGTACTCGCATTTTTACTTATTTCGAGTACTCGCAATTTTACTTGCGTAATTCCCTTTCCCCAAATTTCATCCAGATCCGTTCAGCAGTTTTTGCGTGAAAGAGTAACAAACATCTATCCATCTATCAATATATCCATCCGTCTATCCATTCATACTTACAAACTTTCGCGTTTATCAGTTCAATTCAGTTTGGTTCCCCTGGGCTATACGGGTTTTCAAAAATTTCTCACAGCATCTGAACGACGCGTGTGTACGCGTATATATTTTTCTTGTGTCAATAAATTATATATCTATGTATCTAAAGCGATTGGTAAGCAGAATTCGGTCCCTATAGGTAATGGTACGAAGAATGTAGGTATGTATTCAATGTCGTAGGTAATTGAACAAGTTAGAGGCACAAAGGATTCAGCTATAGTTGAGCTGTTGTGTTCTGATTGCATAAGTGCAGCGGCGGAAGGATCTTGTGAACTCAAATGTGGAATTGAATGAAAATCAAAACATGTTTTGGTCTCTATTCCACACAAGGTTTTCTTGCTCAATGTAGATCAGAAAACAGAACAGAACTTTTACCGAAACCTATGTGTGGGAAACGTGGTGAATAGAAAATAGAAGTTAACCCCAAACCTAGGTAGACGCACGTGGTTTTCCTGTGTCCATCTAATGCTTTAGGTATATCAACCGACTTTTAAAAATGGAATTTCTCAATTCAAATGTTTTTTTTTGGTATGTCAGACTTTTTTTCTGTAACAACTGAATTCGATTATTATTTTTTATGTGCAATCTAATACTTTTCATAAAATTCTTCTTTGTACATTTGGTCAAAACCTTACCAGTCTATAAGTCTAAAAAATGCGTATTTTAATCACTTCAACTACATTGAGCATGTTCTAATTTTTTATTTATAGAATATACAGACCTAAGACACTGGCTGCATTACCACGTTATATGTCAATGCTGTTGCGTTGCGCCAGAAACTACCACGGGTCACGCGTCGCATTGACCATACACTCAGATAATTTAAAATATTTTTAAATCTTTAATATTACAAAGGCAAAACTTATGAACTATTTACGAGATTTGGACCCTGTCATGGAGATTACAAATACGTTTCTGTACCAAAGAGGTTGGTCGTTATTGGATCCTGGTTAGATGCGGTATTCCTACACGATATTCAGGGACCCTTACCCTAACTAAGAAAGGTGTAATAAGATTTAGAGGTCCCTAATTAGGGCGACCGGACGGACCCGGCAAGCCTTACTCCCTAATCGTCCTAACTACCGGGCCCTGAATATCGTGTAGGAATACCGCTTTATGCCGCATTACATTGCCGACATTTTACTCGCACAACGGCCTAGTTTTGTTAATAAACTGACTTATTCGTTCAGCTTTATACACTTTATTATTCCAAACATTGTAAATGCAATTTGTTTAAAAACTGTTGAAGCGCGCGCCGCGTGGGTCCCATTAATCATATCGGAACATTTTCCGAGCCTGTCCCACGTTACTTCTGCAGTAGTTATTTGTTCAATAAGTAGCCACTACTAGCACTACTAGCCTGTGAGCTTGTAGCGGCGAATATGTCTTACTTTACAACGAGACGGTCTTCCTGGCGACTTATAGCAACCATTTAGCTTGGGGCTAGATGATGCTGTGTGGACTGTCCGGAATTATTTATTATTTATTATTATTATTTATAATGTGCGAAAGAGCAGAGCTAGGAACAGGTTTCAGGTCACTGCACTCGGCCGAGTGTAGTAAACTGAAACCTATTCCTAAATGTATTCCGGATCTTGGAACCAAAATATTTTAAGTAAAAAGGAGTTTTAAGTAAAAAGAGAGAAAAAATCTTAAGGCGCTTATCGTCGTTGTCAATAGTAAAATTTTGAAGTTTATCTGGTTTCAACAGTACGTTAGTACGTAGGAAATACGTTTAGGAAAACGACAGAGAATAGCAGATAGAAGAGTCCTTGAAATAATAATGTTGGCATAAATGAGACACATACTTAGGTACCATCTGCTTTAGAATGCTGTTCTAGATTTGAAAATGACTCTTCAACAATCGGGCCGAATTCCAAAGGTCTCAATAGTGCCATTCAGTCAAGATGATAAAAATGACGTTTGTGCATTTGGTATTCTACTATTTTTTACGCTTGAAGATACTTTCATAATTAGAATATCTAATTCGTAATCAGAAACGTAATCGTCACAGTTATGAATGAACCTCAAAAAGTTTGTGCTTATAGAATACAAAAAGAGTTTAACACTGACATTTTTACACGATACTGTATAAATGGTGAAGCGATTTTTTTAGTGCAATCCGGGCCCTGATTAGGTACTATGTGATAGATAGATAGATAACTTCTTTAGTGAAGCATAATACTAATAATTACACATAAAGTGGCACAATCGGATAATGATCGGATATGTGGTTAGAAGTATGCAGAAAATAAATTACATTATGCAGATAACTTTATTTTTGTGGGTAAATCACGTGTCTTTAGCGTTAAATTTGGTAAATGCTTTTCACGATGATAGTCATAAATGTTCTAATAAAACATAAGACCCTTAAACATACTAACTAACACGTAAAGTCGTATATTTGAGAGGGAAGTGGAAATAACTTGTAAGGTGTAATAAAGTATGACGTTCCACGTGTAGGAGCGTGTAGGTGAAGTCACAATTGAGTTTATTTTAAAGTTATGAAAGGTACTGAAGGGAAGACCTTAGAAGTTCTTAAAGACTGGTGTAACCTTCGTCTTAGCCTTTGTGGAACCTAACACATATATTTACACTGAGAGGGCTTGAAATTGAAAGTCAATAATGTATTTGAGGGAACTAATTATTTAAATCCAACGAGTACAATGACATAGCCCCAGTTTATTTTATATTATTTATTTTAATAGAATTATAGAATTTTTATTATAGAATTTATAGAATTTTCAGTTCAATATGCGTATTAGCAATGTGTAATGAAAATTTATAATATATTTTTAAGCTTATCATTAATAGACTCAAAAGGTATATGACACCGAGATTCCGTTTGTATAGGCACAGTTACTTAGTTACCTGATTACAATACAGTAACAATTTGATTAAATTATCTACTTATTGTACTAAAAATCTATTATATTCCAATGAACTCCAATTGGGTTTCTATTCTGCAGTTATCTACACAACTGAAGCCGCCCATTCTCGATTGTCTTTACTCTTTACCACCGGTATAAAAAGTAAAAAAGTAAAATCCAATAAAAATATCCTATCTACCTTCCAAACTCAGGTTGTAACGAGCCGTCAAATCCACCTGCCCAAAACTGATTTCCGGTATGTCTAGACTTCGGCTTCCCTTCGCTTGCAATCAAATTTTTGGAGAGTCTCTAACTGTAGAGTTTGACTGGCTCTCGAGTTGTAACAAATTGATGTTATTTGTTTATTGTATTTCTTCTTTTCTCTTAAGATTGGAACAAAACACAACATCGAGGAAGTATAGCTACAAATGATGATTATGAGGTGGTGAATACAATTTTATTCTCTACCGCTTTGGCTGAATGCTTTCCCCTGCGTCGATGCTCGGCTCGCTCGACTCAAGGTCATTGGTACAATCATCAGGAATAGTACCTACTTGCCATAGACCAACCCTTTTGTCTTTAGCCATCTAATGCACTCCTATACGGCTAATATACGTTTTATTTTATTGAAAGAAAAAAATAATGTTTGGAAAAGTTTTAAATCAGTGCGTCCTTCTGACGGAGGTCCGTCAGAAGGACGCACTGATTTAAAACTTCAGGACATAGACAGACAACTCACGGTAGGGCTGATCTATCAGTTCAAAATCGCTACGGTAGCAATCAATATTATCCCGACAAGCTGAGCTCATCAACCAACCGAAAAAACGTAATTACATGCTGTTAATAAATAATTCGAACCTCCCAAAGGTTGGCGCTTTACGCTAAAATGACCGGTCCACCGAATAAACAAACCTTGTTTGTATTGTATTTATTTATTCATACAAAAACTTCAGGCCATTAAGGTTTGTCTGACTGTCAACGGCTACAGTGTGGTGCCACACATTAACAAGGAGTGTAGCACAAATAAAAATACCTAAGTAACTACCACGAAAATACTATTCAGTATTTTCAACCTTCGCATTGGGGACTTTGTGTACAACATTCGAAAATTGCCCAAAACTAAATTATACTCTACTAGCCGCCCCGGCTTCGCACAGTTTTATTATACGTATAAACCTTCATTTTGAATCACTCTATCTATTAAAAAAAACGCATCAATATCCGTTGCGTAATTTTAAAGATTTAAACATACACAATGACAGAGAACGTGACTTTGTTTTATTCGATGTATGTAGTGAGTCTCGATAAATATAGTAGCGAATAGAATTTTGCGTCATTCGAATCGCCATTTTCACCGAAAAGGAAGGTCAAAAACTCAAATCGATTTGATATTCCACAACAAATCAAATACATACATCACAGCCACGAGCGAAATTGCCACTTGATACTTATAAATCATCTACACTGGATGAAAACCAGAGGTCACAAAAGTTTGGGTTAGCCAATTTCGAGATCGTATTTATTTAGCTACACCCTTGACATTCCCGTTGAATGGAATGAATAATTTATACTGAAAGCTGAAATAGACAACACTATCTCACTGAAGTGTATTTATGTCTGAACCTTTTACTAACCCCTTATCATAAATTATGTTGGGGATATTTTATAAAATAAACTAAAACTTTGCAAATAGATTTTATAAAAAGCTACATAAATCGTTTTACGGCCTTTATATGAAATGAAATTTCCTGAACCTTTCCTTTATTTCGCTATAAATATACTTACCTAAGTTTGAGAAAGCGCATAGCGCTTATAACGAGTTTTAATTTATGTTTAATATTGTGTAGAATGTACCATTACTTCTTTATTAACAACGAAAATTACAATCAAGGAATAGAAAAATTACAACTAGTATTTACAATTGAAAACATTGAGCTAACTGCAGACGGTTGCAAACAGTCTCAAGGTAGCTCAATTGATCCATGTCAATACCAGTCGTCGCGTCCCCAAGACACTGGCTGCATTACCACGCTGTATGGCAATGCTGATGCGCTGTAGGTGTAGAATTAATTTACAAACTTACTACCTTTATATGTGAAGGTGTGAATTGTTTTAAAATTGAAATTAACCTACAACTATTAATGGGTTCGAAGCTTTATGTTATCATGTTACCTCTAGATAACATATCTACAGCCCATAATATAAAAGTAGTTAGATCCGCCTGGCAGTACGCTATTCAATTGAACGTAAAACACAAAGAAACAAAAGCCTACGCTATCCGAGTTCATAGGTATTCACTACACGCCGGTAACGTTCCAAATAAAATCGATGATTTCCACATTCTGTTCTCATGTTAATATTAGTCCAAGTACATTATAAAGCTCAATTGTGTCCATTTGTGGCTCCAATCTGGCTTCATTTAGAATGATCGCGGCTCTGAATAGCTGCCCAGCTGTTCTGGCTGACAATAGCAGGCGATGCGTCTGCAAGACCTGTTAAAGTATGTACATTGGTAATGTTGAATAGAATAGAGGGAAAATGTTTTGGGTTTTTTATTCAGGCAGTTAATTTATTAATATCTCAAATAATATCTGACCGGCAAAAATGAGAACATTAGAAATGTAGTCGTATTTAATATATTACATGATTAAGGATAAATCAAAAACTATTATTATTAGTCCTAGATCACATGAGAAGCACTAGCGAAAACAAAAATCATCAAAATATGTTCATCTAGAAAATAGTTCAGAAGTACCTAACACACTGAAAAACAATAATAATAATAATATAATAATAAATGTATATATTTCTTAACAACGAAAATTACAAGCAATGAGCGTCTGGTCAATGCAACGTGTGACCCGAGAGCTGGTGAATATCTGGCTCAGCGCATCAGCATTGCCGTACAGCGGGGTAATGCAGCCAGTGTCTTGGGGACGCGACGACTGATATTGGCATGTCTGCAGTTAGCTCAATGGTTTCAATTGTTAATACTAGTTGTAATTTTTCTATTCCTTGAAAAAATATACATTGTCCATCAATTAATTGAGAGCTACCTTTTGACGTCAGTTGAAAATAACACAACTCCAATAAGCATTTTGTTCCCACCAGTACCACATAACCACTCAGGACACTATTGACTGACATTACAATAGCCATTGTGCACAGGACTGGTTATCGTACCTCTGTCGCATCCCAGTCCTTTCTGCTACTGTTCCGTGCTGATAACGAAGGATGCTGGATCTAGGTTGTTTAGGTTGCATGAAGCATTTATGTCGATGTGTGTGTACATTTTCCTACAACTGTGTACTTTACACAGTTGTAGGAAAATGTATCTATCTATGTAATGTATTGTTTTAAGTATATTAATCACCTAGTATCCATAACACAAACTCTGATTAGCTTGGGGATAGATGAAGCTATGTGGGTTGTCGAACATTATATAATATAGCTTAAGTTTTGACATTTAGTAAATCTATTATTCATTACTAGCGACCCGACCCGGTTTCGCGTGGTTTTATTACCTTAAAAACATCGAAATTGCATCGAAATCCGTTGCGATTTAAGCATACGGGACATAGAGATACAGAAAGCGACTTTGATCAATACTACTTTTACTTTTCTGTTCAATACTAGGTATTGATGTGTGACGTATTATGTTTCAGCTTAACTATTGACTTTTGACTAATCCTTTTTTAATTTGACGTATAATTATTATGATTGATTTTGATCGTCATGTTTGTTTTCTTTTTGTTTGATATTGTTTTTACTAGTTTCTAGTTTTATTAAATTAGTTCTACAAGACTTCTTTATTTTATTATCTCCATAATTCAGTTTTGTCTTCGTTAGTCAATGTATAGGTACACAGCCGTGGACTAATATAGGTTGATGATGATGATGAAGTCAATGATAACATATACAAAAATTGTTTTATTATGTATAAACAGATACCTTTCATTACCGAACAGAACCTGATCAAAACCCTAAAATTAGAAATGTTTTAGATTCTTCTCGCTTCAACGCTACCATCCATTACCAATCGAAGTGAGAATAACGATACGGTATCACAAATCCTACTCTCTATTTATTTATTTAAAAACTTCTAAACTTTCCTTTTGAAGAGGGTCGTTGAAAGTTTGCGTGTTTTATTGCTTTCGGGACAAAGGCAGTGGGATGTGATTCTATCGAGTATCTACGTATACCCATGAGTTATAGAAAGTTAGGTATAGTTACCGCTAGCTGTGCCCCGAGGTTTCGCCCGCGTGTATTTTTCAGTAATTTATTGCATACTTGGTTGGGTTTTTTTTATAACGTATTTAATAAGTGGTTCATTTTACATTACATTATATAGTTAAGACACCTACTGTTTATTGTTTACTGATAGAAATAAGTTTGAGTTGAAATAAATACATTTTTTCTTTCTTTCTTTTCATTATATTCATTCATCCTTTATTTATACCGAGTGTTGATTGAATCGAACCAAGGACTAATTATTTTTCATAGATACTCTACATTTCTAAATTAATTGTGTTTTTCTAGAACTTATAATTCTACATAGGTACCAAATTTCATCTAAATAAATACATTAGTCACGGAGAGACGCGATAGGTGACAAACATTGACACATATTTCGACATTTACTATAAAAGCAGGATTAAACTAAATTCAGTGGACTAATATAGGCTGATGATGATGACGATGAAACTAAATTCATACCAAATTTTCATCTGAATAATTTAAGTAGTTACGAAGAGACGTGATAACAAACATTCACACAGACTTTCACATTTTATATCATATTAGTAGGATTGGCAGTGATGGTGTCAGAATCCAGGAGTTGATAGGGAATATTTCAGGGAGGGAAACATTTTAACTTTTATTTGTATTTATATTTTAGAAACATGTATTTTTGTTAAGAAAAATAACCATCTCTTCAATACCCTTTCTCGTCCACAAAACTTAAGACCACCTAATAGATTATCCTTACCCTTCTCTAGACTTCATCTAGTTCATTCAGGCCCCCATGCAATGTGCGTAAAAATATTCAATAATCTGCCTAGAGATATTCAAGAAGAGGATAATATCAACTGATTTAAAAAACAATTGAAGAACTTTTTATTGAAAAAATGCTTTTACAGTCTAGAAGAATATTTTATAATGTAAATGTATATTACTTGTTTTTTTTTCATGTTTTAGTTTTATCTTAAGTTTTTACTTTGTGATTGTACATACCTACCTACTTATTAGACACATAACATCTAGATTTAAGATTAATATAATAATAAGATTGCTGTGCCCTTGCAGGGTTCATGTTGTACCTGTATTATTTTAAGATCGTATGTAACACATGTATGCAATAAAATATTGAGTATTGAGTATTGATTGTTGATTAAACAAACACGTGGATGGATATCGTTTGAACCCACTAAAGGACATAAAGGGCAGCACATTTCTTCTATTCTTCATCATAATCCTATATGAGAGCTACAAAGCCCTGTCTTCAGCTTGCCACATCCAGCATCTGCCTACAGTCTTTCGCAGATTGCCATCTCACCTGACCAGAGGGCATCCCATACTTCATTTGCCGAATAGAAGTCTTCACTCAATAACACGTTTACCCTAGCGAAGCTGTTGAAAGAATGACGAGGAAAACGGGACACAGATAACATATTACCGGGCATTAACATCTGTGGGGGATGTAATTTAGAAGAATGGGGATAAAAACTGTTAGCTAGTCTTGGAGTTTAGTTTGGATACGTCTCTATATAGTATAAAACAAAGTCGCTTTCTCTGTCCCTATGTATGCTTAAATCTTTAAAACTACGCAACGGATTTTGATGCGGTTTTTTGATAGATACAGTGATTCAAGAAGAAGGTTTATACGCATAATAAAACCGTGCAAAGCCAGTGCGGGTCGCTAGTTTAGTGATATTAAGTAATTTATTTGTAATCAAAGAACACATTAGTTTGTTTAAACAAACAATCAACCGATGTGGAGCAGCGGGCTAAGGACCGCCTTGCTGGTTGCGGGTTCGATTACCGCCTTGAGAAACATTTTTGTACGATCTGCAAAAGTTTTTTTCTGGGGTTCTGGGTGTTTTCTATTGTTAAGTTAAAATATCTATGTAATGTATTATATTAAGATAAGTCATCTAGTACCCATAACATCGCAGTTCGGTGGTAGAACAATTCTACCACCGAACTGCGATCCCAACCCGCATGCCCAGCGTGGGGATTATGGGCATTACTCCCATATGATGAGTGCCAATGAGGCGCTTATCATGGGAAGGCCTGCGTCCAGCAGTGGACCAGTAAAGGTTGTAGATGATCTAGTACCCATAACACAAGCTCTGCTTAGCTTGGGGCTAGAAGATAATAAGTGGATTGTCCAGTATTATTTGTTACTAGCAGAGCCTCGCGGTTTCACCCGTAATTCACGTTCCCGTGGGAGTTCCGGGATAAAATATAACATTTGTGTTATTCCAGACTAAAATCTATCGCCGTGCCAAATTCATCCATATCCGTTCAGTAGTTTTTGCGTGAAAGAGTAACAAACATCCATCCATCCATCCATACTTACAAACATTCACGTTTATAATATCAGAAGGATTTTACCAAATTGCCTTAGGAATGACAATCCAACGATCTCAAATTTGATGAAGTTTATTTCATTGGTTTAGATAATCTCTTAATAAAACACACGCGCTGAAATGAAATCATTGTGAAAGATAGTATCACAACGCTTTCATCGCGAAGTTGTCGAGGCATAATAAAGAAAAAATATGGGTTTTCCTCGAGTCTCGTTCCAGGAAGGAATTAATTCCTGGAAGCTGCATTTAATTGTCTGTTACAAAGCTTTTTCTTTGAATCTGGGAACAGATGAGCATCTTTGTTGTACCGTTATTAATTGCAACAAGAGCAGCGTAATATTTAACTGCAGGGAACTTTTGTCGAGGTTCCAATTCGATAACAGTAATCTTTAAATACCATTAGACTGTTTGCAACAATCTGTAATGAAAGCTTAATAGTTTCATTTGAAAATAGACTTTGTAAAATTAATATATTTTGTAAAATTGGGAAAAACAAACTAAAATGTTTTAGAGTAACAAGATTTAAAAGGAACTTAATGGCAACTGCATCTGAGGAAGAGCAAAACCTCCAAGCACAAGTACCTATTAATTCGTTAAGGGGGCTTCAAAATATTTGTATTTGTATTTATTTCAAAACATTACATCTATTCTTACAGGTATTACTTAATTCAATAGAGTAGTCAAAAACATTAAAAAAAAAATCTTAAACACAATAAGCAAATAATTAAATAGGTATCAAAAGAAATTATCAAATTACAATTATTAAATATTATATATACAATACAAAATTAAATGTCAAAAAGCAAAATAAAATAGAAATAATTCGGTATTATATATTGTATACTAGCGACCCGCCCCGGCTTCGCACGGTTTTATTATAAGTACATATATAAACCTTCCTCTTGAATCACTCTAACTATTTAAAAAACCGCATCAAAATCCGTTGCGTAGTTTTAAAGATTTGATTTAAGCAGTCAAAGGGACATAATGACATAGGGACAGAACATTGAAGGAGATCAAAAACATTTGTAATTGTTTCTATTCTTTAACTGTAATTTCCGTTTTATTTCGGTGACCGAAGACACGCTGTATGTCAATGTATCAGTCATCCAGTACCTATAACACAAGCTCCGCTTAGCTTTGGGATAGATGATGCTGTGTGTATATTCCAGCATTTATTTATTTGTATAAGTTTCGTGCATCATTTCACACTTTCAAATTCCACCAACTTTGACCAGGCTAAATCAGATATTATGATCAAAAAGTTTGAAAATCTGTATGAATTGAATTAGCAACAAATTCAATGTTTTCAGTTCCGAACTAAATTTAAATGAAATTTCTGAAATTTCATAGTAGCCTCGACTACTTTGTACACGTTCGGTGTTGCAAATTAAAATCTGAACTCTATTTTATTTTGGAATTCCAAACGAGAAATATAATGATTCATTTTCACATAAATTTTTATGATATTGAGCGTAAAAAAAGGTAAGATAGGAGTTTATGTTAATTTCAAAACATTTTAGAACGGAACATGCGTTTAGTATAAATACTATATACCTAGAATATCATCTATCAACTAGGTACTGATCTTATGATCTGATCTTACTGATGAGGATCTTGAACAAATTTATTTGGGACCAATTGAGCATCTTTAATCATCTTCATCTTTGGGTGAATCTAGTTATAATTTAGATTTAGTTAGTAACCTTAATTTTGTATTTTGTATTCTTGTTTCTTTTATTTTGTCTATGGACCATTGTTGTCTGATAATAAAGTTATTTTGATTTGATTTGATTTAAACAATCTTCAAGGAATAGAAAAAAATCAAAAACAAAATAAAATTATTTATGATACAAAAGGAATGAGAACCTTTCAAGTCCGTTGAAAATAAATTGTTTGCGTAGGTTTCTTGCTTTTTAAAGAGAATTTGTTACTTAGCGATACCACATAGCCACAATTTGCGTAGGTTAATTCTAATATTTCTTGCAATATTCAATTAGCACTGCCTCTATTATATTGCAGTGTAGGTAGCCTAAGTTTGCGTTCTAAATTAAGATGTCGTCAATCAGAAGCAATCAAACGGGATTACATGAAGCAGTGTTTCATTAATAAAGCCCGGTTGATTGGGTTTCGCTTTGATTGTTGTTTGTGTTTAGCTGGATACATTGTACACAACCCTTACTAATATTAAATTCGATAGTTTGTATGGATGTAAAGATGTATGGATGGAAGTTTGTTTCTCTTTCACGCAAAAACTACTGAAGGAATCGGGCTGATGTTTAGTGGTTCTAGCCCTGGCATAACACATAGGGCTAGTTTTCAGCCCATAAATCAGTTCCCATGGGATATCTTAGTCCTAGTCTTAAAACGTTTCCATGGAAATAGTGCGTGTGAAGTGGCGGGCAGATGCTTGTATTAAAATAAAGATCAGGCTACGATGCCAAGCAATGGTTAAAGTATCGGAAATGCGAAATGTTTTGAATTCATTCACCTCATCGTACCTACCAGGGTTGTTATACTTTGTAGGTATGTATTCTGTCTAGTCTGGATATTTCAACCTTTTCGTGGAGAGTTGATTTGGGTTTAGTTTAATTTATTGGAAATGACATACAAAAACACTGATTGTATAAGTTTTAAAAGATTGATTGATTTTTGAATAAAGTGACTTTACTAGCTTAGTGATCTACTAGACTTTACTAGCGAACCCGGCTTCACTCGTCTGAAATTATTAACTTTTTTCTTTAGGCTTAAATATAAATAGCCTCCTAGGCCAAATTGATGAATAGTATTTTATTGGCCTGGCTTGGAACTACGTCTATACAAAATTTCAGCCCGATTCGTTCAGTTGTTTCGTCGTGAAGAAATAACAAACATCCATCCATTTAAACTTTCAAATTCCGACAGTCAGAAGGTACAAGTAAAGGTTAAGTACACGCATAATGAATAATATGTATCCTATATTTTTGGAACGGTCTTATTTTCTTTGGTCTTCCAACGAACCATAGGTACATTAAATAAACCCTAGAAACCTACAGGAGCACTCTCTTGATAGATTTTTTTAAATCTATCGCAAATATTTTAAAAGACGAAAGAAAGAATTTCCCAATTAACTTACTAACCTACGTATTTACTCTTCTGCCTTTTACTTCTTCAGTATTAAAACTACCACCTAAGCATTTTACATTACCTTTGTGAGAGAGTAAAACTATTTTTTAATATTACTTACCTGAGAAAAAATCGGGTTAATTACTACTCTACTAGTCTGAAATCGATACTAAAACGAGGAAGCAAGTCGCAGCGAATTCTCCATTTAATCGTCGTAGACTAATCGGCCGTCTTAGCCAACTCTGTCGTGTCGTGCCAATTGACCCGCGAAATGAAAATCCTTCGTCTAATCCTTTCCGTGGACTTACAAGCTGTTAGGCTGTTTAATTTCGACAACTACGTCACAGTGCGAATTATTTGTTAGCTGGATCACTTATGGTCTGCTTTGAGGTTAAAGAAGCTTTATTTGTCATTAAGATTATAATAGTTCACCCACAATGAGAATAAGTTATTGGTAAAAATAATGTTCAATTCCTATTTCTGTGGTGCTAATATAATTCAGGATCGATAAGTACAAACATTAGGGCGCTCATTATGGGAAACCTATGTCCAGCTGTGGAATAATACAGACTGATGATGATGAAGTACAAAGATATGTAAGATATGTAATTAACAAGCCAACAAAACAAAATTTATTTTTTTCGTTTTTTTTTCGAATTTTGGGAATATAAATAGCTAGAAAATTATACATAAAATGGATTATTATTCAAATACATAAAAGTACTCAAGCTGAAGGCTACTTATAAAGTTTCCACTTGTAGCCAGGTAGAAACTATCTCAAAGGAGCTTTGAAAGTGCTAATACCCCTTGCAAAAGCTGACCTTTAAGATCCCATTTGTTAGTAACATTGAACATATACCTATTCGAAGGTTTCTCACCACAGAGAGAAATGAATATTCTCCGACCGTCTGTGGTCCAATTCACACAGGCTCAGCCTATCCCAAATTCATTCCGGATTAATTCGAGGCCTTTAACATGGCGTATCTCAGGCTTATTAACATAATTAAGGCACACACAAGTTCAGGGCACGATTCTGTCGAAACGAGCTGCGAATACACCGGGGTTATTGTTTAAACTCATCTGACGTAAATCAAATTTACATTTTGTAGGAATTTTGCGGGAGTGTGTATGTAAGCGCGCAATACCTACTACATGAGCTACTACAAAGTAAAATAAACATAGCTTTTGATATAAGAGCATGCCGCGGTATGGCGAGTGGGATAGCGAATTTAGGTTTTCTCGGGAGCGAGAAGTACAGATCTAATTTTAAGTTAATTCAACAACCAATCGAAAAATTAAAAAGTTTAACTGAAAACTCCGTTTACATTTCTTAACAAAACAAAAACCTAACAAAACTAGTGTGTTGTTTCACAGATAATAAGCAAAATATTATGTGCAAAATATTCTACATTATTACGTTATAAACAAATTCAGAAAAGTTTCACCAATCGAATTTAAAAATAGAACCAAGATAAAAGTTGTAAGTACCTATCATTTCCCTTATTATCAGGGTTTCCAACTTTCACAGATTGTGAGATAAATAACGATTTCAAAGCACAAAATTGCATAAAGCCCCATATACAATTATACATAGGTACCTTAAATAAAAGATTTGTGAAACGTGCGAGTAAAAATATTGTTGAGTTGAACATTATGCTAGTGCATGAGTGTCTACGGCAAAGTGCTGCAATGCTCGAGTTAATCCTTTCAGTTGGAGAACAAAAGGTGTAGGTGTAAACATGGGCGCGACCCGCTTCGCGTAAAACCCGTTATTGCGTAAATGTTAATTTCCCCTCTAAATTGTTTTCTTTGCACCCGAAAATTTTAATTATGCAGTCCTCTGAGGACTCTCTGTAAAATAAATTGCATTCTGCGCTGGAAAAATTTGAGTGTTTGTATATACGGCGGGTAGAGGCGCTGGAAACACTAAAAGCTTGAAAGCGTAGCTACAAATAATACTAGTTTGCATACAAAAGTACACTGCCGATAAAAATGTTTACACTAAAAGAGTGTTTACCGGAGCGTACTGTTGTATTGATCGAATCGGATCACAACGTGTTTTAGCGTATTTATTTTGAGGTTTTAGTAAAAAAATGTGAAATTACGGGAACTATATTATAATTTGCTGACGTTCAATAAAAAACAGGCCGACAAATCAAGACTTTGTTAGATAGATTTATAAGTTTATAATTCTTCTAATAAATCATGCGCGGGTTTATGAAAAAAATAAAATCAATTTATGATTTGATTTCTAATTCTAATTCTTTGTCGTAATTCTTATTGTAATACGATAACGCAAAATACGTGGTCGACGGAAATTTAATAAAATGGGTAAATCGGTCGGTGACTAAAAGGGACATTCATACTATATACTTATAGATTACGTTCTAGTTTTAAAATTATATGATTGCTTTTTGGTTTCAATTGGTTTATTAGTTACTGGAATGTAAAGGGATCTATTTAATATCATCATCATCAATCCACATTAGTCCACTGATGGGCAAAGGCCTGCCCTAATGATCGTCGTCATAGCGCCCTGTCTTCAGCTTGCCGCATCCAGCATCTACCTGCAGTCAATCGTCATGCTATTTGGCCGGAAGGCGGCGTCTTACACAACATTTGCGGCGGTGTCACCACTTTCAAGTAGAAATATAAAAGCTGGTCTTAGCAGGTAATTGTCCCTGACGTGACGTAGTAAGTTTCAATCTGGCAATCCTACCCAAGACCCAAGGATTTCCTAGTCCTGTTTTAGCCTCGTGCACTCTAAAGCCTGGCTCCAGGAACGATGGTAAAGCTTCCCCCTCGCTCGACGGTGTCGGGGTTAAATCTAATTTACCTCCACTAATGCCTGCCCTCGCTCAAGGTTGGTTGAGCGCGAAAATTGTTACGATTCTGCAAAAAAAATGGTTTTGTGGTGTACCGTGAATTTATATCTGACTAGCAGCGCGTCGTGGTTTTACCCGCGTAATTTCCGTTTCCGTGGGAATGCCGGGATAAAATATAGCCTATGTGTTATTCCAGACTATAATCTATCTCTGTGCAAAATGTTGATCCAGATCCGTTCAGTAGTTTTTTGCGTGAAAGAGTAACAATCATCCATCCATACAAACTTTCGCGTTTATAACATTAGTAGGATATACAGGTACAGTTTTTCTGCAGGCATATAATGGATTTTCATACGTTTTCCACTAATGGGCGGAGTTATTCAAAAGAAATGTTATGTTTTCATTAATTGAAATGTGAGGATGTTTATGAAAGGGACAAATCGGAAAAAAATCAATTCGACTCAGACCGTTTCTGGCTGGCGTCTCGTAAACTAATATAAATTATTTATATATTAAACATGCTATACGTGCAGGCAGATCGCTGGTTTTAAATAATTGCTTTATTTTCGCAAGCTGTAAATTTATACAATATTCTTCAGTAATTTACAGTTTGCAATTTCTATTCCAATCTACACTTTTGAAAAGCAAAGCTACATCGACGAACCACTACCGTTGCCTTGAAAAGCAAATAGAATTATTAATTATCCAGTTGCCAGTGTCTACATGGCGGAATATATACTGAAGCAAATACTGCAGATAGAATCTGTAACTACGAAGCTACATTTTACTGCAGTCATTAAAATTATATTTCGCATCTGAGTGCTTTTGCTGCTTTATAAAGAAGGCATGGTAACATTATTTTTTAAAAAATCTCAATCTTTTTGCGCGACATGCAAGCAAAGTTGCATTTTACATTATTCTAGGTATCCTTTCGTTTGTGCTTATAAGAATATCACATCTTTTGTTTTATCTATTTTCTAAATATAGTGAACTCTTTTTGTTTTGTCTAGAAAATTACCATCCATGAACCTTAAAGTGAGAGTATATTTATGTCCATAAAGAAAGTTCAAATTATCATGAACGTTTCAGATACCAATTTTTGGGCCGTCACCAAAATTCGGGTTAAAAAGACTTCGAAACTGTTAGTCTGAGAAAAAGTTTCCGAAAACTAACCAGACGTATAATTTTCAACTCAGACACCTGAGAATTTAAACTAATGATTTAAAGTTATTATACTCGAGACTATTTAATCTAAAACTAAAGCTTTGACAGATTTAATTGCTTGCAGTAATGAAACGCGAAGAACTACGAATTTTTAGCTTTGCATACGTTTTAGAAATCACGTTTTATAAATTCATAGGTAGAGTGATTTTCACGAAAGAAGTCCCCTAGTCGCGGCGCTGTAGTAGTGCTACCGAATGAAGCCAGCCAGCATATGGCAATCTGTCAAATTTAGTTCCACCAGTTGCCGTGGGACTTTTTTCATAAAACGGACTCTACGTAGATTGAAGTGTCACCGAGTGTCACCAATTGCTTACACAGATTGAAGAAACAAGTTTCTGAGATATAATAATTTGATCCAGGGATTCAGGATTCTGATATAAATTATTATTACCTATCGTTAGGATCTACTTCAAGTCTTGCAAAACCATGCCCTAAATTATGTAAAACGAACATTTTCGAAAGGCATTATAACGATCGTTCGTAAATAAAAACACACGACTTCTTTATGCATAGCTTTCCAATCTCAGCAAGGAAATGGAATAAAAACAAAGTATCGTGTTACTACATAAATATCTGGTAGAACATAGCCTGTCGAAGAAGAGCCGCAAAATCACAGAGTATATTTCACCTTGAAGGGTCTCGACCGTAATTATTTAGAAGGTCTACCCACTGTGATCGCCACAGGCATTAGTACCTCAACCGTGTTCAGAGCGCGTTATGTTTTTCATATTTTATGAATAACGAGGTTTACTCAATGAATACGTATGAATGTAGTCTGACTCACCGAAACTTTCAAGTACATTATTTTCTCATTTTCTTTGGATATTTATGGACTGAATTTGGGTTTGCAAAGGGAGAAAAAAGTTGCGTGTGTGTATGTATTTATAAAATAAGTCTCAACTTTATTGCATACATACATTTGTATTATTCAAAATTTATCATTTATTTAAGACCTAATAACAAATAAATCACTATTACAACACAAATTAATTAAATGCAAATATCCTATGCAACTGTCCCTGCTGTATGCTTAGACCTTCAAAACTAAAAGATCTACGTAACAGATTTTTATGCCACTATTTAATAAATAGAGTAATTCAAGAGAAAGGTTTATCTGCGAGGACATTTTAATGGTTAAGAGTTTTTTAAGGTTAATTATTCCTGTTTGTACAACTATTTTTTCTCCAAATAAACCAAAATTAAATAAAATAATGTGTATAATACACCCAGTGCAAAGCCGGGGCGGGTCGATAGTACATAATACAATATTCATTCATCTGTGCTTAAAAACATAACGCATGGTTTTTACATCAGAAATGCGACGTCGTAGCACTTCGTAGCACTTCTACACACTTGGGAGGAAGCATTTCTAAATCGAAAATCTATTCAAGAATTTCGGATCGAGAGCTTTTAAAACCTAAGTGATAACACCGATGACATCTCAGTATTCGGCAGGCCCACTGATAAATACTTAGATACGATAGACCTACTTGGTTAAACAGTCCACATACGTCCCAAGAAGTCCCAAACGTATGTGGGACGGGACTAGGTTGGTCTACGCTTCATCGCTATTTCACAGCACGTACGGTAGACGGCGATATTGATTTTGGACCGGTCAATTAAACGTCTTTGTCTTTGCTGCTAGCTGGGATCAGTGTTTATCTGTGAAATCTATTCGGGACGTGATAGTACGAAACCTTAATGGGGTTGGTAAATATAATTGGGTCGTTTTGGTGAAGCTTAAAAGGGGAATTTGCCCTAAGTGTGCATTTACTCAGAAGATCCGAAATTACAGGGCCGTGGTTCTCATAAAGGTTTCTTTAAAAAATAGCGGTTGGCGTAGTTGCTGGCAACGCATGTTTGATTACCGTCTCTGGACAAATGTTAAACAATTTGCAAATATTCGTTCTGTATTATTTCTACATTTATCTAAATATATATAAATCTACTAGTTGCGCCTTGCGGCTTCGCGTAAATTTATTTGTCGTATTAAGAACAATATCCATAAATACTTATCGAAGATTGAAAATAAGACGTTTGGTTCTGTGGTGGGGAGACTTTACCACTCTTTTTAACCCCTTCAGATGGTGAATTTGAAAAATTTGATTTACCTTTGTGTTTTAGAGAATTTCAATGAAATAAGTTATACTTATTTGTTGAAAAAAAAAGTTAAGTAATTACGGAGTTTTAACAAACATTCACACATACTTTTACATCTATTGTAATAGTAAGATACAACACTCCATAAATTGACAATCTGTGTCCAGCCTCTCTACTATTAGACAGAGGTAGCTGTTGGGGCTGGACACAGATTGTCAATTTATGGAGTGTTGTATCTTACAATTATTATTGTATTAATTATGTAAGCAGTTGGCTTTTCCAGAATTATTTATTTATTTATTTACACCTTCGAAATACTGATTTTTAAGACGGAACGCCATGTAAATGCGCTGTAACATCGTGTAACCATTGTAGAAGAATTAAGTGACACGTGAATAATTGCGTAGGTATATTTAGATTACAATTCCCGTACCCTGTTCCATTTCAAATGTTTTATTTATCTTCCTCTTTTCCATGTTTGTCAACACGTATTTGTACGTTCGCATTTACATGACAATCAATTGAATTTATTTTATGAATTGACAAATTCGTCTGTAGCGTACGTTTAACTCAATAAAAATAACTTTAACATTATTTTTTTGTCGCTCGTTTACAGGAATTCAATTGAATTATTTCTTTTGAACGCTATTTTTGGTATCTCTTTATGTATTTGGTTGATTATTGTAGAGGTCGTTGACTAAAGTATAATCACTACATAGTATAAAATAAAAAGGCGCTTTCTCTGCCCCTATGTCCATTTGTATCTTTAAAACTACGCAAAGGATTTTGATAGTTACGGCTTTTTTTAATAGATAGAGTAATTAAAGAGGAAGGTTTATAATATAATAAAACCGTGCGAAGCCGGGGCGGGTCGCTAGTAATCAATAAAAGGCCTTTGTTTGGATTCGGTATCTTTAGGAAGTTGGGATTTGAAGAGGTTGTTGACAATCTTTATTGATTAAATAAACATTACAATTATAATAAAAATAAACTAGTAGTCGCAAAGGCTAATAACACTCAAAATAGTTCTCTTGAAGTAAACCTTTCTCAAAGAGATAGATAAAGTGATAAAAGTGTTTAAAAAGGTTTAAAAATAGTTTCTTTTTTATTTTACAAAAACTAACTAAGGAAATCTTTAAAAAATGGTCAGATCTTGATCAAAATAGGAACATCACGAGACCAGCTTACTAATAACAACGAATTATCAAAATCAATACACCCAAGTTATGGCATAACATACATATTTTTTTTTATTATCAACGAAAATTACAAGCAAAGGAATAGAAAAATTACAACTAGTATTTACAATTGAAACCATTGAGCTAACTGCAGACGGTTGCAACCAGTCTAAAATACAGGACAACCTCCTCATTTTCAAGTCAGTTGACAAAGAAAATAAATATTCTTAGTTCAGATTTACTAAGAAAAGGCTAGCAAAGACCATTTAATCACGATGGTAGTTACACCACTAGACTTAGTTTTATCTGACTATTTCCAAAGAGAGAACTCTAACTCTTTTCTAGTTGTCTAGATTTTATCTTTTGGTCGGTTTTTCTTCGTGCAGTATATTTTGGTAAGTTCCACCAAAAAGGATATAAGCTTGTAATAAAATAGGAGAATCCCCAAGGGCAAATTTTCGTCTGGCGGCCAGTAAGTCGAATAGAAACCCAAAGCAATGTAATGTATATTATTTGGGTTAATTACCTTCCCCAATGAGTCGGCTTTGCATCAATTTTAATTATTCAGAGACATTGATATCTTTTCTTACCTTAGATTTCCTTCAATAAAAATAACTGCTTTATCCTACATCCCTACGTCCCTTTGTATGCTTAAATCTTTAAACCCACGCAACGGATTTTGATGCTGTTTTTTTTATTAGATAGAGTAATTCAAGAGGAAAGTTTATACGTATAATAAACCCGTGCGGAGCCGGGGCGGGTCGCTAGTTTATTAATAAACAGAGGTGATTTACTAACAGAAGTAAAGAGAATTTTCATTGGGCTAATCCCAATGAAAAATCTCAAATTGTTCAAATTCTCAATCGCTCAAAATATCATTTTACAAGCATGTTTATTTCTTCCCTTCATATTTTAAAAGCAAGCTAGATGCAAAAGAAAAATAAAAATACGTGGAATTCTGCGCTTGGATACAAAGGTGTGTTTTATTACATTCCGCTGACACGTCTGCATTTTATGAAATATCTTTATTATGTTAATTGGAAAGCTTTATAATAGAAAAAATGATTTTAGTACTTAAAAAAATATTTTTTCTTGACAATCTACACAGCAATATCTAGACCTAAGCTTCGCCGAGCTTGTGTACTAGATGACTGATTTACTAAATACTTTCATAGAGAAAGAAAACACCCAGAACCCTCAGACAAATATTTGCAGATCGTGCAAACTTTTTTCCCATGGCGGGAAACGAACACGCAACCTCCTACGTCGCAGGCGGACCTTCACCCGCCGTGCCACTGAGGTCGTTAATAATAATGATTTGTATTTTGTTCCAGGTATGAATTTATAGATAACTAACGGGGAAAATCTTCAAATATTTGACTACGAAAAGTGAATTAATAACAAGGTATCTAATTTACTATAAAAATTCATAGTTCGTGAAATTTCTAACCGGTCCTTGACTCTTGACGATTATTAACCAAAGATTTACCGAGTATATCAAATCGATAAAACATTTTTTTAATAACTTCACTTTTTTTTGTTCCTCGAGTGTGTACAATTTCTGATGTGTATTTTAATTTAATTTATTTTCTTGGTGTAAGTATTATATTTGAAATATTTTACGAATTTCTACTTTTACGTTTATATTTTTAAGATTTTGTATTATTTGAAGTTTATGTAAATATGTATACCGGCACAAATTTATTTGTTCTGTGAATCAATAAACTAAACTTAATTCGCGGAACGCACTAGTAAAACACACTGCAACCAAACGCACTGAAACGTTGGTCTTCTAGGTGGAACCAGACCAAGCGAACGAGATCGAGCGTTAGCGAACGAGTGGGATGATCGGTACCGAACGTTGCTTTTGTTTGCTTTTGCCATCGCTTTATTTCTTGTATTATTGTGATAATTATGTATTTATAGTTTAAAATTAGACTTATCTAAGCGCTTTTTTTGTAAGCAAGTTGTAAGCCTAAAGAAATAGAGTTATAGATTTCTGACGTCCACACTGATGGGTACGCTCGCGTTCGCTTATTAGCCTTCGCACGTTCTCGTCTCTTGATCTGGATCCGCCCTAACACAAAATTGGTTCGTAATTAACCCGGATACATTCAAAATGGAAGGTCTATCTACTGTAAGCCTGACCTACTTTATCTATGTGAATGTAATCGTTATTACAGTAGGTACATTCCTTCGCAGACAGTCAAAAATACAAGGTATTTTCGGTTCTTTGAAACAGAGCCAATTTCCGTAATAATTTTTCGCTTTTTCCAACGGTATGTTATATTTTTCAGTAACAACAATAATTTGAAGCGAACAAGGTAAAGTTTCAGTAACGAGCACCCTAATAGAATTGACTTGTGGTTTTAATCCGGACCGGCAAACACGATATCAGGTAAATCAGTTTAATCTGGTTACGTACGTTGTTTTGTGTTTGCGAACTTTGAGATTATCTTCATGAAAATTGCCTTAACAAGGGTAAATAGGAGTGGAAGTGATTTTTATAAAATATATGTTTGTTATGGAAGCGTCGAGGACAAAGCTGTGTTTTAAATAAATAAAAAATAGTGGACATTACACATAGCATCCCCAATAAAATGAGATTTTATGCTGGAAAATTGATGGTACGCAAACATAAAACATTATCAACAGGGTTACATGTCCGCGGGGACTGTCAAGTCCTAAAAGGATCAGGTCTACCATCGGGTAGACCTGATCCTTTTAGGACTTGATAGTAGAGTTCAGTAGAAGTAGACGTAGAGGTACCCTGTTGTACTTAGAAGTAACCCAAAATAATACAAAATAAAGTCGGGTTAGTCACACCATTTAGAAGTCAAGAACGGCTGAACAGATTTTAATGATCTTCGATTTGTTGGATTCTTCTACGTCCCGAATAGTAAAATTACTAAACAGTTAGTGTTCCGTTCAAATAATAACATTCCACGCGTTCCTGTGGGCACAGTTATTGTACTAAATTGATACATATTTTTTGCTTAATACATTTAGTATAAAACATCTTATCTTTAATTTATTCACAAAAGATTTAATATCAATTTGAAAAACTACTTACCTTTTTAATAAAAGTCACATTCTCTCTTATTACATTATTTTATCACAGTGGTTTGTCGCGCTTTGTTGCGCCCTGTCCTTAGTCAGAGCCAAGCTGTTCATAATCTAATTATAGTAAAGTGCTTCCGTAAGTAAATAAACTCTTTTGTTATGCGAAATGAGGCTTAGCTGTGCAGATTTTTCTGTTAGCCGAAATGAGAATGGAAGGGGCTTTTATTTCCTGCGGTTTTGGGAGCGCGAAGGGTTTTACGCTTAAACAAATTGATTTTTAGATTAAAATTTAGATGCGTGTTAAAGCCCCCTTAAGTTCCCTTTTTAGGGTAACGCTGCTAAATAGTAAAACGGTATCTCTTACTTTTTTCTTTCCGTCGGTCATCATGGCTGAAAAAACTCAGATTATTATTTAGTACCTATAGAAACCATGTAGAAACCGTATTTTGACAGAATATGTACAAATTATCATGCCAGAAATGCCATATTTGAATATTGCTGTTGACTGTGTGTCGTAAAGTATTATATAAATAAGTAATACCGCGTCTTTAATCATTATTTAGGTACTTTAAAAGTTTGATGGGTCTATCTCAGCTGCCATGGCTATAACTTGGTTATTCCCGAAAATAATTTCCCCTCTTATAATTTAATGTAAATGCGCGGACAGACGAGAAATCCATAAAATGTAATGGGGAATTCAGGAATGCGATGAGCTTTCCAAGATTTATATCTGTGCGTTAAACGATTGTGGTAGGTGAGCCTTATTACGTTTGATGAGAAAGATTTTTATTTGCTCTAAGATGAATTGAAACCCGTGGGTTTTATTCGGTTTCGATATTAAGAGACGATGTAGGTTAATTCAATTCCAAGTTACATTTTACTTCTAATAAAAAGTCATTCATAACTAAAACAAATCTTAAGTTGTTAATTTATCGATTCTACATGGTTTCTACAGGTTCTTTTGAACCTGTGTAAAACCATGTATAGCTTGGCAAAAAAGAGTAGAAAATAATGGGGGCGCCACTGTAGGTCCTTATGGCAACCCCTATAGCGCACCAAGCTAGTCTTGATACTTAGGTGTATATTTCTGTTTTACGTACATTTACATCCACACATAGTCTAATAGTATCAGTAAATATTGTTTAATTGAGCAAGGTTCTCGTTATGTAAGTATATAAAGAAAAAAATATAAAGTAAATTAAAATTTAATACATTGTTAGTTCTCTCTCACAGTACCTATTCCTTTTCTATTTTTATTACGTGCTGGCACGAATTCTTCCAATCCTCCTCCGTAATAGCTTTGAACCGTTCCGTTTTAGCACGCTCAGCTGCTTCCTATAAAGAAGAAACTTTTTATGATACCTTTATCTTACCTTTTTCAGTTTATTATTTAGGCACCAAATTTCTAGACCATTTAAAATACAAACGCTAAAGTAACTTTATTACAAAGAAATAACACAACATTTAAATTATGTAGAAATAGATTTACATAATATTAGCTAGTCTAGCTCAAGTATCAAATTCTATGCCCGCGCTATAGCAGAGTACGCAGAACAAACGTAAACATAACCTAACTGCCCGATGTTTATTGTTGAATATTTCACTTGTTCCGTGGAACTTAAATTTAATCCTGCTTTAGGACCATCAAGTTACTTGATTCAACTTAAAATTACAAAACAAACTCTCACAAACCTGTCATATCAGCCGTTCTTTGAAAAACATTGTTGAGATCTGAAAGAATAGTTCTGGCCTCAAATTCTGCCAGACATCGCCTGTATACCTTATAAATAACCTCCCTGGCAGCACTTCTAACTGTTTTATTCATTATTTTTCACTTTTCGTCACTTTATCACCACCGCTTGACCGATCCTAGTAAAAAATCCGAGAATTCATAATCTTTGTTTACAATTTTACATCAAACGTCATTATTTTAAGAATGTTGCCATTAAACAAAAAAATTAGTTCCGTTTCAAGACTTTTTTGCCAAGCTGTAGGTACACACTTTAATTTAATTCCCGAAAACGTATATAAAGAATGAAATGTATTAAATATCACAAACAAGCTCTGCTTATCAAGCTAAGCAGAGATTGTGTTGTGGATTTTAGATACTACAAAAAAAATGATACCTAGGTAACTACATTTTTGAATGAATGAAAACTCTTTATTATACTTAAACCTACCACACAAATAAAGAAAATAATACATAAATTATTACAAACTAAGACTAAGTATAAAGTAGTAGTAGTTATAAATAGAGACAGATTATACTTTTTTTTTTTAATAATCTAAACTTTATTAACAACGAAAATTACAAGCAAAGGAATAGAAAAATTACAACTAGTATTTACAATTGAAACCATTGAGCTAACTGCAGACGGTTGCAAACAGTCTACAGCTTATTCTTAGTCTATATAGACTATATTACAATAAAGACGCGTGTAAGTAAACTCGTTTATTATACAGACTCGTGACGTAACGGCTATTTAACTTTTTTGACATTAAACCTCCCTGTGAAGACCCATTGTTCATTCTTTACGCCCAAACGCGAGTTCCCAGTTTTGTGAATACATAAAGTTCATTTGGATTGTTCTTTGTTGGTACGAAACTTTGGGTCTACCTGAAAATACGTTTTGTCATAATTAGTGAATGCGGGACTCTGTTTCAAACGTTTCATTTGGGAAATACTAAATGCCTGAATTTTTGAATTAGATATTAGATAGATAGAAAATAATGAATGAATTTGAATTTGAATTAACATCGAAAATTACAATCAAGGAATAGAAAAAATTAAAACTAGTATATACAAAATTGAAACCATTGAGCTAACTGCAGACAGTTGTGAAAAGTATAAATGTAGCTCAATTGATCCATGTCGATACCAGTTGGAACTCTGAAGCGTCCTCAAGACACTGGCTGCCTTACCACGCTGTATGGCAATGCTGATGCGCTGAGCCAGATACTCACCAGCTCTCGGGTCACGCGTCGCATCGACCAGACGCTCAGATAGTTTATTGAGTAAACCTACAACAACATAAGTAAAATTAATGCTAGATAGCTATAGAAATGTACAGTACCATTTTAGCCATAACGATGATAGTCCGATCATAGCTATCGTCGTAGGAAGGAAGTTAACCTAAATGTTTGATAGATTGTAGTCGTTCCAGTGTTATGGCGTCGGTGCACGTTGCCTTTTGATGGCGCAGTAAAATTTAACGTGCGACTCTAGATCGGCAGCCGTCGTCTTCACCGTACCTTCGTAAGGTGTAACATGGTCACGAGCAAAGCGGGAAACTTATCCTACTAATATTATAAGCGTGGTAGTTTGTAAGTATGGATGGATGGATGGATGTTTGTTACTCTTTCACGCAAAAGCTACTGAACGTAAATGGATGAAATTTGGCACCGAGATAGATTATAGTCTGGAATAAAACATCCTTCTTAATATTATTAACGCGAAAGTTTGTAAGTATGGATGTGTTCTCTTTCACGCAAAAACTACTTAACGGATACTTATGGATGAAATTTGGCACAGAGATAGATTATAATCTAGAATAACACATAGACTATAATTTATCCCGGAATTCCCCCGGGAACGGGAATAACCGTATTGAGGCTCTGCTAGTTATTAGAATAAGAAAATCTTCAAGTAAGGCCGGTTCTGCAGCATCATCAGCGGAGTCCCTCAAAGGCGAAAATACGCTAATCTTCACCGAGGTTACCTATTTGAGCCGTTTGGGGTGGAAACCCTTGGTTTAACATTTGTCCCAAGGTGGGAATCAAACCCACAAGTGAACCTTCGCTCGCCATATGCCGTCATAATAAAGTACTAGGTACTTTATTATGGTATCGTATTTCCATCGGGGCTATGGTCGGGATTATTTCCTGTCTTTGGGATCTTTTTTGTCTTGGTTTTCACGGCTACACGACTAAATAACAAACTTTTCACTAAAAAAAAACCTGCAATACATTTCATTTGCAGTAAGTAGATATAACGAGTCTACACGTGAAATCGATATATTCGAAACCAAATAAATAAGCTGTCAAGTAATCACATTCTATTTTTGTTTTGTTGCCGTCTGTTATCGTAACGAAATTACGCATGGCGTACTTTTCTTTACGATCAAAAGTAGACTCGTTTCTTTGTTCAATAATACAAATACGTTGTCAGGAAATATGTAACTGCTTCAATTTGATGCTTCTTATTCGGTATTTTATTTATCCACTAGCAGCGCCACGCAGTTTCACCCGCTGTCATACCAGTTTCCGTGGGAATTTCGGAATAAAATACAGCCTATGTGTTATTTCAGACTATTATCTATCTCTGTGCCAAACGTCGTCTATATTCGTTTAGTACTTTTTGCGTGAAAGAGTAACAAACATCCATCCATTTATTTATCCATCCATACTTACAAACTTTCCCGTTTATAATATTAGTAGGATGTGGTGAATAAGTGATAGAATATCGCCATGCTGGCTCTGCAAAAGACCCTTATTCAAGTTTCGTTTAAGCTTGAGAAATATGCATTTAGCTGAAAATATATAGCTACCAAGTAACTTATTTTTTACTACGAAACTAAAAAAAGTCTGTGAAATTTATTTTAGCACAAGTTCATTGGAACTACTTTACAATGTTCTCCAAATTATGTAGGTATCTCTAGCTATAAAAATAAAGACAATTACAATCAAGGAATAGAAGGGACAAATTAAAACTGGTATTTCCCTAGTATATAATTGAAAAAGTAGAGCTGACTACAGACGGCTGTATAATCATTACATAGTATAAAACAAAGTCGCTTTCTCTGTCCCTATGTATGCTTAAATCATTAAAACTACGCAACGGATTTTGATGCGGTTTTTTAATAGAATGGAGTGATTCAAGAGGAAGGTTATATATAATAAAACCGTGCGAAGCCGGGGCGGGTCGCTGGTAATTATATATTGCCATATTTTTTGTAGGTACATACCTAACAAGAGAGCTAAATCAAAACAAACGGATTATTTTTGTATTTCGCGCCATTTCTTTGGCATTTCATCGTATGCCAATCATTGGTCTACATAGAAAGCTAGAGAAAGAGGTACAGGGGACTTTTAGCATTATAAGATTCTAGTTTCAATACGTAGAATTCTTTATCTAAGCTAGATTGACGTGCATTTAAGAATCATAAATTACCGGCAGAATTTTTTTCAACAATAGGCCTTCGTTTGACCACAATCTCACCTGATGGTTAGTGACGAAGTTTATTCGAAATCAAAATGTCCACTAAGCGTATAAAATGTGTCGATGAAAAAATAACTCCCAAGACCAGCTTTAAAAGATATCTTATATCTATCAGTTATACTACAAAATAAGAAAGTTAACAAGGGTCGAGGCTTCTAAACACGAACGCAAGGAAACTCCTAATTGGTGATTTTCTAAATCAGAGGGTAGTCAACAAACGTGTAAGACCTTTATCCGATGGGTTATCATTGTAATGTTCGTGTAACGACTCCGATGAGGTTTTCTAACTACAATTGGGAACATGGAAGGAATTTTTATTATTTGAAATAGAAAACTCCTTCAGATATTGATTCTTATCCTGTAGGTTTTAGCGTGGCTTTTAGCTTAGGTACCTTTCATTGGTTTGAAGCATTCACTGCCAGCCTCGGCTATAAACAGTACTTCCACATGTGAGTTGTGGGCAGTAAAGAGGTAAAAAGATTAAGACTAAAGTGGATAGGCATTAATTTACTAACATAGCCCTTACACTAAAACTGTTAAGGGGTTAAAACTGATGCTAGCAAACGCATAAAATTACTGAAAATAGGAATTGAAATAAAAATGGGGTCTTGAATAACCCCTTTTTCAGTTTTGTTATCTATTCCGCGGAAATTGGAAGTCAGTATATAATTTAATTTGTAAAATACGAAAGTATTGAATCTTGTGATTTAAGTTGTGATTTTAAAGTCGTGTTGATCTAAGCCCTGTCATCTGACAAAACCTTTTTATTCCAAAATAATTAAAGTATCTGTTAAAGGCATCGGGATAGAAAGGATAACTCAACAACAGCGTGTAGGTCGCAACTGGTTTATTGATTAGGTTAAGTTAACATGAAGACAAAATACAGAACATGAAAGGCACGTAAAACGATGAACATCACGCATTACACGTACGGCATTGCTAAGCTAAAAATATAGGAATTTAAATGATATACTAAAGTCATTGAATACGGTATACTTACCATGACTTGTTTTCATTGGAGTTTTTCGATATTTCGGCACCGTTTCAAGCGCCATGATCACGAAATATCGAAAAACTCCAAAGAAAACAGTAAATATCCCGTATTCAATGACTTAAGTGTTAAAACCATGATAGCTTTAAAAGTTAAATGATATAGTTATTGCATGTTGCTTCACCCTGAATAACATTGTACTTTGTACATCTTGGCCACTACAAAAACGGAGACAATATAATGTGTTAGAGTCAACATAAATAATAATAAGCCTTACTCAAACATATGAGTATATGTTGGACTTACCTACATAGTATGTAGTAAAACATACGTCGGTCTTACATAGTAGGTTGCAGTCTCAAACGGCCTCGTATCTTGCCTGGTTAATGTTACGTTAGAGGCGTGTAAATGTACAACACGCTATGAGCATAGCCAGAGGTTAGAAAGATAGGTTAGAAAATGTAGTTGGGTCAGGTTTATATTACCTACTCTTACCCAAAAGATGTGAGGAAAAAAATAAAGAAAAGTAGTCAAAGTAATATAAATTATACTTAGCGCGAATGAGATAGAAAGAGTGCTATTTTTTCCAAAAAGTAAATTCACGTAAAGTCACGAAAAATGTACAAGTTTGCTATAGTTCTATTTTTCTGATTAACTACTAATTACTCCTAATTTTGATCATAGTTAGTACATGCCCACTGCGTTATCTACCCGTTTTTATAAATAAATAAAATCACTTTATTTTGGATAACCAGGATCCATATTGGGTTAGTAGTAGGCACACATAATATAAAAAAAAGAAACAGCGTTAGTAGGTACATCATAAATCAGGCTCTTTCTTAAAGTTTGCTTGGTGCAGCTTGTTTTTGACCTCCAAAATATCTTTGAAAATGGCAGAAAACTACATATTTGGCAATTAATAGAGGTCGAAAACAAACGTGCTCTTTGTTTTCGATCTCCTAAAATGTCTTAAAAACTGGCAGAAAACTACGTTTTTTTCAATGAGTATAGTATTAATCTTAAAAGCCGTTATGAGTTGGTTTCTTAATCGTTCCTGCTTAGAGTAGAGATTAGTAGAGCTGTTTCAAACGTAGCTATGTCTGAGCGGTATGTAAGCTCAGTTTATAAGTTTATTTTGTAGCAGCAACAACGTAGATAGTACACAAATTACACTGTAATGTTTAGTAATGAGCTTTGCACACAGCTCAACATCCGCTATTGAATTATCTAGCTTCGAAGTTATTTTTAAGCAAGTAAAATGCTTGAACATGCCTTTAAAGTTATAGGTAAGGGTAAAGTTTTCTTCGCTGAAGACTGTTGAAATTTGGCTTAAAAATTGCGCTCAAATCAATTAATTACAACTTTTCATTATGTATCCTGAAAAGACTAGTTCTTAAAAAATCTTATAAAGATACTACTCCATAAATGCAATTGATTACATCAATTATATTAATGCTTGGATAGATGTCACGCAGTTCTCGTCCGACTAAGGTATGTAAGTAAAATTAATTTAGTTAATGTATAAAAAAAATATGTTTTAGACTCTAATCGCTAGTGGTTTATTTTTCGTACTTTTAAACTAAAAGACAAAAATTGGAAATTGGAGCGAAGAGAAAATCAATGAACATGCATACATAATACATATTTTGTTCGTTATTTAAAGTTGCTAATTTGACTTGTCTAAGTTCTTATTTTTTAAGTCTTAAGAAATAAAGATATTGATATGATAACATTCCGTTTCATTTTATTTGTAACATTGAAACATACAGATCATTTGGTATATTCAAGTTACTATATTAAAAGCTCAGAGTGAATTTCAAAAGCTGCAGTGCACGACTATGCGTTAATATCAAATTACGCAGAGTATAAGTGCTTTTAAATATAAATTCGTATGCGAATTTCCACTATGAAATCTCAAAATAGCCAACTCCGAAATTCACCGGGCGAAATGTCCCGAGCACTCGCTCTTTCGAATTGAATACATTATGAAACGGTCGTCACAGCGCCGTCAGTCATCACGCTTTCAACGAAGTTTGACAGGATTGGATGGCTTGACAGAGTATGCTTGACAGGCCGGTGGCAGGAAAATTTCAAATGGTCCTGAAATATCTGTTGAAGGTACAAGAAAGTTACCAACGAAGAATATAGTATGAGATCCGACTCGAAGAATAGCCCACTCATCGCTTTTTGCTTAAAACCAAAGTTTATGTTTATTTGTAAGGAGGAGAATATATATACCAGGTTGCCTATAAAATTTTGGCCATACATATTTTCCTTCTTACAAATATACATAAAAATTTGGTTTTAAGCAAAAAGCGAAGGGGGGGTATTCTTGCGTCGGATCTTAGACCAATAGAAACGCTGAGTGGTAACCAATTTTGACACGACTACTTTTATTTTTATTTCCAAAACTGTTATTTTTGTATTTCATGTGACAAAATAAATAATTTTTACTTTTACTTTTTTAACTTTGTCTTCTTTATTTCATTGACACTTAATTTCCAGGACTTTTTTTACTTTCGTATACAAACTCCTTATCCTCTTAAAGGCAATAGTGCCACCAATAAGCCCCGCAGTCCTTTATTTGGTCACAGACAATTGTTAGCTCATCGCACGTCCGCAACCCGTGAACTGAACCCATTGAATATTTACAGGAAACCTAAAACACTTGCCAGAATACTAAAAAGAAGAGACGAGAGATCTCTTGGTTATTTTTATTACTCTTACATATTTTGGGCAACGGGCTATACTCTATAGATAGGTACATTAATGCTTGGCCAGATATCGCTCAGTTACACACCGACAATATAGTAAACTATGTATATATACAAAATATGATAAAGATAGCCGTGCAGTGCCTAAATTAGCTGTGTAGTTTTCTATACTACTATTATAAAGAGGAAACGATTTAGATTTTTGCATATTTGTTACGAATAAACTCAAAAACGGACCAATTTCAAGAATTCTGTCACCATTAGAATGCTACATTATCCCTTATTAACAGGAAGTCGAGGTATATTAATCATAATAAAACAAAAATTTTATTAGATAAAACGTGCTAGTCATTTATTTTTCACTGGTCAAAGTATTAAAGTGAAGAGAAAATAAAGCAATACTTTATAGGTATACATACTATTTACAAATAAATTATGACTTGTAAAAGTCCTTATTTTGTAAGCATAATGAAATAAAGTTATTGATTTCCTATTAACCTACTTTGACATGGATGAGAGAAACAAAAGAAAAAATTATAAATTTATCACGTTTATGTTTTGTTTCTTTGTTGTTCTTGTTTACTGTTATCTGAGACATAATAGGTGCAAATATCTACTACTATACTACTAAGTATCCGATATGAACGGACAGACAGTTTTTTCCCAGAGTCTCACAATTATTTCTCAAGTTTATTTTATAAAGTTTCTAAGAAAATACAAAGGAATTCGTTCATACCTTTTACCTTGTTCCCGGCGAATATAGGCGACCTCTTTGACGTTTTTGAAGACAAAGAAAGGTAGGTATCAATTAAAAACTTTTCTTTTAAACAAAGAACAAACAAGTAAACAAAACAGAAGTTCGAAAGGTCTTTTATTAAAAACGACTGAAGCTCGGTCATAAAACACAATTTAAGACAGGTTCGTTTCGTTTGAGATCCAGCGTATATGTTTAAATACCAGTGTCCGTAAAACAGAGAGATTAAACCGTTTTTTAAACTGGATTGTTCAATAAATTTTAGATTCTTCCTTTAAAATAAAAATAGCATTCATTCGCTGACCAATAAATAAATGACATCTACAAAATTCTTAGCAATTATTTTGTGGGTCAGATTGTCCTCCGACATTATTCAAATTAAAGAAAATAAGGCCGCAGCTAGAATAAATAATCTCTCATGAAGCATTATTTTACTTTTATTTTAAAGATTTAAGCATACATAGGGACATAGGGACAGAGAAAGCGTTTTTGTTTTATACTATGTAGTGATAGTGAAGTAACTGTTGTCGTCTAACCTTTTCTTGGGCCATTTCAAACGTGTAATATAAGTATTTACCTTAAGAAAAAACCTGTAGAAATCTAAAAGTTTTAATGCAAACTTACGAAAGTTTTAAATAATAAGCTTCCGTAAAAATTCCATACTTAAATAGTTTTTAATCATTTTCAAAGTAAGTTTTTCCAAGTAGGTCCGTACCTCTTCATATAATAGAAACTTCTCGATGCAAACTAGCTGCACTAGTGATGGCATTTTATACCTTTTCTTCACTTTGTTATTATAGATATTAATTCTTTCTCTCTATTTTGTGTCTTTAATTTATGTACCTACCTATGTATTTGGATGAAAAAAATATCCATGAATAGTATTAACTCCGAATCACGGTTTTTTATATTATTATTAAATAAGAACTTATACTTATATATTATAAAATAAATTTTAAAATTAGTTTTTTAGTAGTCCTGTGTGTATTCTCCAGCATTATTTATTTCTATATTACATAATCTAAAACCATAGTCCTGTGACACTAAGTCAAACTAAAACGACGTAAGAAAATCAACGTCGCTGGAGTTATGCCGTAACTTCGTGAATCGATCGAAAGCCTTCGTTTAGGCTACGTGAGGTAACTTCGAAAATCTCCAAAGATTAATTTACGACTTGAGGGCTTTAGGCTTTACATGTTCGATTTTATGACGAGATTTTGATGACGCAGGAAAAACTCGTACTTAGCGAAGAAGTTTCCTTACCTAATTTCAGAGAGCTGGCCTGAAAATGCTGTGGTAATCTTGGTAAGAAATATCGTGGTATTAAACTTTTGAATCATTAGGGTTATGTATAACTATCACAAATCATTTTCCAATCTTTATTAACAACGAAAATTACAAGCAAGGAATAGAAAAATTACAACTAGTATTTACAATTGAAACCATTGTGCTAACTGCAGACGATTGCAAACAGTCTAAAGGTAGCTCAATTGATCAAAACCCGGAGAGCCTCGGTACCCCACGGACCTAGGGTCTCAAATCCAAGGGGAGCAAATGCGTAGGTTCTGTCGAGACCTGCATTATTGTCTTCTCTTTTTTTTCCAATTCCAATTCCAACTAGCCTGTTGTTTCCCACTGCTGGGCAAAGACCAAATCATTCATCCGTTACTAATGGTTCGAATTTTAATCAAATATTTATCTCCTAATGCTTCACGGATTATTTTTTTTAATGGTATTCAATTTTGTTTTTGAAGAAAGATGTAATCGATTTTGGTATTTTTGCACACCATATTTCACACAGACTTTAGAGACATGCTGGGGCGTTTAAATGTAACATGTTATCGATTGAATGGTAAATCTTTATTTGAAAAATAATATTATATATATATTCAAAATCATATTCAAAATAATAAAACACCATTACATACTTTGGTTATTTAATTAATTTGACCGCAGCATGTCACGCGTTTTTCAAGTATATATACACTCTTACAATGATTTAAACATACGTGTACATTATTATATCTAAAGAAGTAAAACTTAAGCACAAATAATTCTACTTAGTTTTTGGATCTAACTCCCTAGGTGTTCTTAGACTAGATTAGAAATTTACGACGCTATCTGATGCTTTCAAGATCCTTATTGTAAGTTTTATGATCCATGTGGTCTCCTGTGACGTCATCCAATCTTGCTGGATGGATTAAATAAGAACGACGTCTACCTGCATTTTAAATAACTAGTACCTATAGATGGGAATCTGTAAAAGTTGTTCTTTCAAAAAATATTCTCAGAACGGAATAAAATTACTTTTGTTTGTAAGAAAATTACGTCTATTTTATGTTCTTAGAGGACGCCCTAGCTTGTTTGTTAATCAAACTACTAGCTTGATATTTAATGGAAACACCGGGGTAAAAAGTGAATTAAATACATAAATTTAAACATTATTTCTTTAAAAGTTCCTTCGTTTAATTGTTTTCCTTTCTTTTCATACATTTGGTGTCCTGCAGCGCCTCTACCGGATAAAGAAGAACTTATTTTCGTAGTTTTCTCAGCGGTTGAATAGTTTTGTGCTCGTAGGCTACTCGAATCTTTGTTTCATACAAACAAGATTTTAGTTTTCGAATGGTTTTGAGAGTATTTCAGCAAAATAATCTATTTGTCTCCTTTTTTTGTACGTGTAAGTAAGCGACAGATGTTAAAGTCGCTAGAGCACTCGAAAACACTGGTACTAATAATCCAGGCAACCATTAGGTATACAAATGCCATAACACTAGATTACGCCGGTTTCACATCTATGTGTTCAGATCATTTGTCACTTCATTGCTTGTCTCAGATCTCATTTGGAAGTGTCTCTACTCGGATGGAATATTGATGTTTCGAATGTCTTCTCTCTATTGCGTCGTCGGTTTAATTCCACTTTAATTATGAGCCGAAGTCTGTCTTTGTTTCAAGTTCTATTGGTTTCGATCGAATACTTGAAATGTAATTAAAGACAAATTAAAGAAGTCCAAACAATCAAGAGTTTGATTGAAATTGAAATTTATCCGTTTTATTTCGAAGAGTTTCGTAGAAATCCAAACTAATTAATCATAATCAGCGTTTATTTCAGAGCATTTATTTCATATCTTAGAGAAAAATATAACAATATAGAGCATACCTACTATGTTTAAGCCAAAACATTTTGTAGGATAGGAAGGGATAAGGTACATTACATAATATCCTCACTTTTGGTTCCCACAGATTGCACCAGACAGTGATGCACAGACAAACAGTGTAGAAAGAAACAATTATCTGGGCGTTCAATGATTGTCCTACAAATACTATTCTTTGTAGCCCAAAAGGACACCATTAGGGCTCGGAGTATGGCGAAGAAGTTTAGCATTCTGGCATCAAGGAAAACGCCTGACGCGCTGGAATAACAAGGCTTTTTCATTAGGATACGGAAAACATTATACATGATATTTCCGTACTGAGGAAAAGGTATGGTTGTAAGTCCCATCGATGGTGATATTTTTTGAGATATTATTGAATGATCTCTACCATTGAATAGCAAAATAATTTATTTTAAATTTACAATCTATTTGAAAGATGAAAGAGAATACGTTTGATGCAATTTTTCCCAAACTCTAGTCGGAATAAAATAAAATGAAATCAAACACGGTTTATTATTAACATGGGATATTCCATATTCAAATTCATAACCCTTGGTATGTATTTTTTCACGAAATTGAGGGTTGGTATTTGGTAGCCCTTTGAAAACGTTATTTACATCGCTACGATAGCTTTTGACCGCCGTAATCCCTTGAGGACTACGTTATTACGGCGTAAATTGCTTTGTTACCCTTCCCAGTACAAATTAGCTCGGGCTTCTGAGTGAGGAAGTATTACCAACTCTATATCACTATAACTACCGATATAAATACACTTTCCTTGTATAATATACGGCTTTTATTAACCCGGGCGTACTCACTATTTCGTACGTTACATTCACTAAACATTTAATGACGCAATTTCCAAAAGAAATAGGTAGTTACAGGGGTTAAATAATTATTTCCTAAACTTACTTTATTTAAATGTTTTACAATGCAGAAACATGCAACAACTTAAGATGGCGCTCACCAAAAGATCCGATTATCTATTAGATAATCGGACAATAAGGCGGCTTCGTAATTTAATTTTGTCGTTTAATGTAATTAAACTTGTGTGATAAACGTTCAAACGTCTGTTTAAAATTTATTCAACTCATAGTGAATGAGGCTCTAACATTACTCCTGAAGAAATAGGCTATACATATTGCCCCAAAAAACTCTTCTACACTTTTTTACCCTGCCCCCTGCTTTTTCTACAAAGCATTGTAGACGTCTCGTCCGAATCATAGTTTGATTTTTTTTACAAAAATATAAATAAATAAATAAATACATAAATAAATAAATAAATAATTCCGGACAGTCCACACAGCATCGTCTAGCCCCAAGCTAAGCAGAGCTTGTGTTATGGGTACTAAGATGACTTAAAAATTATGATGATAAAAAACAAGCATTCTTATAACTCAAAAACTACTGGTCAGACCTTGATCAAAATATATTTATTTACTTATTTACACAAGAATATAACATAACAGATGAATCCAAATCGTTAAACCTAGAACCCATGGTAAATAAAAAATAGGAATTTACACACAAAAACTTATTACAACAAAAATAAAAATCATGATATTATGAGACCACAGGAAAAGCACCAGCTTTTTAATAAATAAGATTCATATTACTAGTATTGAATAAGCTAAGAGACGTCTACTTCCATTTATTGACAAAAGTCTGAGTACGATTGTCGTGAACTCTCAATTTAATAATAACTTGCTACCTAGTTAAATAGCCCAAAAACCTTTCTGAATATCTATTTACGAGCTCGGAATACTATAACCAAGGAGGTTTAAATAAGAACAGGCCATAAAACAAACACTTGCACACTTTGATTGACAAAACTTCTCGCTAAGACTTCTCGCATGTTTCACCTACTTTGAAAGTTTTTGAACTCAATAAATAACTATGCGTTATAAAACTTTTGGTCCCGAAATGTTCGCACTTTGCTAAAGTTTTATTTGTAGTATATTTGTCATAAACAATTTTTTGAGTTGGAAACAACAAAGGCTTGACGAAAATAATACATTCAGAGGAAAAAAATCATTAAATAAAGTAGTAAAGATGTAGTCACCTGTGGAAACACAGCGAGCTATTGGATAGCTTAGACAACATAATAAAGAATACTTTATCATCGGTTTTGAATATTGATTTGGATGACAAGGCGTGGTCGCAGGCCTCCCTACCTGTCAAATTGGGAGGCTTAGGTATTCGCAAAATTTCCAGTGTAGCCCTACCAGCGTTCCTATCTTCCGTCTACAGCACTAGTTCTTTAGTTGAAAAAATTTTAAACACGTCTGATTTGGTCCGATCACAAATTTCTTTCAAAATTTCATATTTAGACGAAGCTAGAACGGCTTGGCATAGTGCTTGCCCCGATGCTGCTCCTCCAAAATCTCTTTCTTCCCAACGGCAATGGGACGGGCCTTTGTGTGAGTTGACACGGAATTGTTTGTTACAAACGTGCTCCAGCTCGGCAGATCGTGCCCGTCTCCTAGCCGTTTCTAAATGGGAGTCAGGACATTGGCTGCAAGCACTTCCTTCTTATAACACTGGCACTTTATTGGATCCCGCTACTTTCCGTATCGCAACATGTATTCGGTTGGGTGCAAGGTGTTGTGCGCCTCATCAATGCCAGTGCGGTAGTGCAGTCGAACAGCTTGGTCATCACGGATTATCGTGTACTAGGGCCGCTGGTCGGATATCTCGTCATGCCAGCCTTAATGACATCATCCGGCGGGCCTTTGTCAGCGCTAACGTACCAGCTATTCTCGAACCGAATGGTCTGTTCCGTGACGATGGCAAGAGGCCCGACGGTATGACACTAGTCCCATGGGAGTTGGGGAGGCCCATTGTGTGGGACGCTACATGCGTCGACACACTTGCACCTTCTCATCTTTCAAGGACATCCACTAGGGCTGGTGCGGCGGCAGATCTGGCCGAGGATCTCAAGAGGCGCAAATATGCAGGTCTCGACAGAACCTACGCATTTGCTCCCCTTGGATTCGAGACCCTAGGTCCGTGGGGTACCGAGGCTCTCCGGGTTTTTAAAAAAATATCTGAGCGTCTGGTCGATGCGACGCGTGACCCGAGAGCTGGTGAATATCTGGCTCAGCGCATCAGCATTGCCATACAGCGTGGTAATGCAGCCAGTGTCTTGGGGACGCTTCCGACTGGTATTGACATGGATCAATTGAGCTACCTTTAGACTGTTTGCAACCGTCTGCAGTTAGCTCAATGGTTTCAATTGTAAATACTAGTTGTAATTTTTCTATTCCTTTGCTTGTAATTTTCGTTGTTAATAAAGATGTTAAAAAAAAAATTAAATAAAGTCATATCTAGTATTAAAATTTATTAGCACATGAAATAAAAACAAAAGTCAAGTGATCTCTTTAATTCTTAAAGGTAGTTTAATTGCTATAATTTTACTCAAACACAAACACAAAGACACACAATATTTTTGAATTTTGAGCACTGGTTTAGTGCAAAGATACAAGAACACTAAATAGGTATGTTTAAACAGTATGAATTTGAATTCAATTTCCCATCTTCCGTAATTTTTAATGACGACTCATGATTATTTCATAGAACGTTAAATTCTTGCAATGTTCATTTGTATCATGTACTCGTACTTAATATCAAAAAACATTTAAAAAGTAACTTTTTCTTAGGCGGCTGTAAAGCTTAGGAGTTCACTCAAAATGAATGCCATAAATAGATACAAACTGTGTATAAAATTAGGTTGGAAGGGATTTTCGCACCAAAACCTCTCAACAAAGTTGAAATCGGATTTTCTCCAACTTTATCTGTTAGTGTTGGCGCTTCTCCCAATTGACGGCAGATGGTGATAGAACTCACCAAACTTCGACAGAATACAATCTTGAACAGGTTTGACTGTTTATACAGAATTAAACAGAAAATGCTAGGTCTAACACGAATTATTAATAACTAGCATCTGCCCGCGGATCACATGAGTTGTTTTTTCTTTGGAAACTTCTGAAGGTTATTTCTATCCAATGGGAACTGATGTGGGATGAAATAGCCTATGTATTATTCCAGGGCTAGAAATCCACACATGCATAAATCCATACAATCTTTCGAGTTTATAAAATTAATAAGGATTAAATAGAAAATGTTAGGTCTAACCCGAAATATCTGCCAGCGAAAAAACTTTTTTCGCAAACTTTTTTCTATGGAAAGGTTTCAAGGATGTTTCTTTCTCATCGAAACTGATTTATAGAATAAAAAGTAGCCATGTTTTATTCCAAAGCTAGAACAATGTCTATTAAAATTCATTCAGAAGTTTTAGCGTGAAAGAGCAGCAAACACACATACAAACTTTCGCGTTTATAATATTAGTAGGATAATGATATACTTAGTACTGGACCAGTAGCCGATCTTTTCCCGGTACTTTCTTGACAGAGTAGTATATAAAATTATTTGAAAGCAAAATAAATTGTCTCTGTGACTGTACCAAAAGTTCTGTTTTGGTATTCGTTGGGAATAGATTTTGTACTACATTTGAAAATTTCGAATTTGGTATTCGTTAGGAATAGAATTTAATGAGGATAAAAAACAAATACCATTTGGTATTACTTTTTTGGTATTAGATAGGAATAGATCATCCAATCCGCATCATCTAGCCTCAAGCTATGCTGATTTTCATCATAAAAACAAGAATAAACAGATACCTCCATCCTCCATTTTGACGATTATGTTTCCTCTTTACCTTTACCACTTCATGGATCTGAAAGACGACGCTAAACCGACTTTGCCGACGTAATTCCACTTTGATGGGTTTCGAAGACAAACGTTTCTAATTACAAACATTTCTAATCACAAACGTATTAGGAGTGTTGGTTTAGAAACCCATCAAGTTCATTTTTAAAAGCCTCCCTAATGGATGTCCGGGGTAATCCAATCGAAAGTAAACTTAAACTCTTGATCCATAGGGACTTAGTTTAAATGTAGCCAACGTTTATCTTAGCGGCGGACAGGTTGGGACCATTTGGATTATCACGATTAATGAATTTGTGAGGCTGGAGCCGTGAAACAATCTGCCTAAGACCAAATCCTCCTGTTAAAGGGTAATGAATTGTTTTGGGCATCCCTCCTCTCATAAATAATTTTATAGTTCGCAGAGTTGAATATACGAAGTGCTTAGATTGGATGTTGGTAGTTTATATTTGGAAACTTTAAAATGTAGGTATGAATATTCAGTTAGTTTGAGAATTTGTAGTGGGTGAAATTATAAACTAGGTTCTCGTTATTATTGCTGAAAGTTTGTGTAGATAGAATTGTTTATTTGAACATGAATATTATAAGCAATATCAACCTCCTTTATGTAAACGATCGATTATTGTACTTATTGTCTAAGTGCTTATTTTGTAGGATTAAATAAATGAAGTACTTAATTCTGGATTTCTGTGGGTATTTCTATTATTTAGAAAACAGTATAAATGCAATAAGACTGCAAGGGGGTAACCTACGAACCGGGTTTGTGTTGGAAGAACACCTACAAAATAGGTACCCTCGTATATACATATAATATAAGAATATAAATTCCTGAAGAAGATACGTATCTTCTTTAGGAATGTATGTATTCTTCAAACTACAAAAGTATGAGAAACATTAAGATCAGCTAGTATTTACAATTATAACAAACTCCTAAAAATCTAAGCCGTCACCAGAAGGCAGAGTGCCCGAATGTTGGCGACATTGCCACCTTGAATGGCAAAACTAATTCGTTGACCGAAATAGAAGCCAGCATTCTGATCACCTGTGGACTCTATGAGAAGTAAGATTAAGATACCATTTTAGGTCATGACAATTTTTGAATCCTAAAAGATCATACATTATGTATTATGATATAATATAAGGTTTATAATATAAGATTGGTACTAATGCAAACATTTGTTTCTATAACTACCTGTGCTTTTTTTTTATACCACCAAGGTGGCAAACAAACATGCGGCCCGCCTGATGGAAAACGGTTACCGCAGCCTATGGACGCCTGTAACATCAGAGACATTACGCGCGCGTTGCTACCCTTTAAATGTCTATTATGTGCTATTTGTAGAAGTTTCGGCAGGTTATTGTAAAAATATCCACGCTGTTTGAACAAAATTTTAAAGCAGATAGATAGCGAGTGACATGAGAGCAAACTCAAGTAGGTCGTCTCTACAGTTCAAATAGGTTTAGCCATCAATCAAAGTATTCTCCGGATATGACACAATCTTTTCACACAACCTTTACTAACTAAAGGGTCCACATGTCAGCCACACAGCACTTCATTGCCTCTTCCATCTTAATTTATATCGTCAGCACACTACTAGACAAACAGCTATGAATGGAAGAGTGTTTGCGGCTAGGCCTCCAGCTTTAGGCCGTTGTCCCACTGCCAGCGACGAAGCGACAACTATCGGATCAGAAACATATCTCGCTACAGAAACATACAATATTTTTATGATAAATTAAAATAAGAAATTCCGTGTAAACAAAAGAGATGCAAGTATTAATAGTTGATCAGCGATTGTTTACACTGCCGCCCCGGCGAGGAGACAAAACTATCGGATTACACACTTGCTTCCCGCTGCTCGCAAACTCATTTCACTTTTCTAACTCTACTCGTTTTTCGTCTACCACCATCAACTGCATATGGCAAATGCAATAAATGAGACCAATGTCTCATCGCATCCGCGAAGCGAGCGACTATCTATTGGCTATTTTCTCGCTCAAGAAAGGTACAAAGTACAATAGATTTCCATTCCGCGTAAAGAGATGCATAATAAGGATCTCATCATCTATTAATATTTTATTAAAAGTTGATGTGCCCGCGAGGACTCGCTCCTCTAATTTGTCTCTGAGCGATAAAAGATATCAAAGATACTCACTAAGCAATACTTAGTCAGCGAGATGCTCGCTTGGCGATCGGAATTCGAGAAACCAACCAATCACCATCAACGAATCGTTCATCGCACTCGCACACTCGCTTGAGGACAAAACTATCGTTTCTACTTTTTAGCTCTACTCGCTTCTCATTCTTCGTCGGCGTTGGTGGGACAACAGCTTAAGTCTTCTTTTCCACTAGCGATGCAACATTGCTGTTTCCAGCCAACCAATCGCTTCTTTATCATATAATTTTCGTCAGCTATAAACACGATAAAGAAGGGATCCTATTGGTCTTTTGGATCATAGCATTGTAGTACGTCTCTTATGGAAAAGCAGCCTTATGCAGATATCACAATATCCATAACAAGTAAGCAAGCTTGGGTTGAAGAGCTTTACCGTGGTTCCGTGCGATGCTCGGATGTTTCATCCTGAGATGGAAGGTAAAGGTTGGTTTAAACGAGGTCACGATGTCATGTTCTTTGAGTTTGTGTGTCAAGAATAGGGCTCTTGTTTGCTTTGCCACAGGATTTTCATACCATAGGCACGTGTTCCAAAGGTTTATAAGTTGGAAAGTTCGTAACCAAGTTCACGTGGGATGGTGGATAAATGTATCTATCTCGCTATAGAGTTATTGTAATAATATAATGTGATATTGGTTTAGTTAATTTTGTTGCTATGTAAGCGAGTAACAACATATTACGACTGCCTGGCCAACGAAAATTCACAAGTCACATACCTAGTTATTGTTAAGAAAAATAATATTTATAAATAATAGTTACACCTAGGTACCGATTTAAACATCAGAAGCTAAAAACGTCCCCAAACGATATTGAAGTTTTTAGAATTCGCATTTATGTAGTTTGTCGCGCGCGTCGCTGCGATCCAAATTTCATTCAGAAAACCAACGTTCCTCCAACTTTTTGTGATGCTGTAAGCAATATATTGAACTCTGGACCTTTTTCTCCACATGACACTTGTCCAGGACCCACGGAGCTGAGACGTGGACACTCACGAAAGAGCTGATCTATTGTTTCAAAGACGCTCAGCGATCTTGGAAAGAGCTTTGTGAGGAGTTTCTCTGAAGGATAGGATTCGTAACGAATACACGAATACAGTTATCAACAAAGCAGCAAGCTAAAGTGACAGTGTGCCAGACATATCTCGCGAAGAATCGGTAACCATTGGAGTAAACGTGTTCTTGAGTGGTGACCGTAAGTATGTATTTCTCGGAAAACGTAGTGTAGAAACAAACGAAAAAGAAACATAAGAAACAAAAACGACCCATCTGGCCAGGTGAGATGATGATTTAGGAAAGACTGTAGGCAGATGCTGGATGCGGCAAGCTATAAATAGGGCGCTTTGGCGCTCATAAGGGAAGGCCTATATCTGATGATGACCCTTGTAACTTGCACATGCATACTATCATGTATCTTGTGCATTCAATACCCAAAGGGCAGAACTACTCGAGCGTGTTATCTGTACCTAATGACTTGCTCGGTGACGCAACACGCCGTTGGGCTTATAAACTACGTGCAGACTCGACAAGGAGCTTCGTAATTTACTGGTTTGGACAGAGACACAACTTGGAATGCACAATTGGATATTGTAATTATGTGTGAATCTATCTACTGATTCTATCGCTCAAAGAATTAGCAAGTGGTAGTGGGCTGGCCATATCTCGCGAAGAACCGACAACCGTTGGGGTAAACGTGTTCTTGAGTGGAGACCGCGACTCGGCAAATGTAGCGTAGGACACCGTCCGGCCAGGTGGGCTGACGATCTGTGAAAGACTGCTGGCAGATGCTGGATGCGGCAAGCTGAAGACAGGGCGCTATGGCGCTCATTACAGGAGCCCTATGTCCGTCCAGCCAATGAAAAGGAAATTTATGAATCTCTTCCCCCTGGGAAATTCAAAAGCACAAATTGAAATTTCAAATAGCCCAATTAAATAATGCTTCCACAAAAAAGCAATAACTCCTCAATCTTAAGTAATGTAGGGATATGATAATTTTATTTGCAATTTAAGGCCCCTTGCAAATAGTTAAAAACGTTGTAGGTTGTGGAAAAAAAAATATAGAAACTAAACATTCCTTTTTATACTACCAAGTTGGCATATAAAGTCCGTGGGAATTCCGGGATAAAATATGTGTTATTCCAGACTATAGTCTATCTCTGTGCCAAATTTCATCCAATCCGTTTAGTAGTTTTTGCGTGAAAGAGTAACAAACATCCATCCATCCATACTTACAAACATTCGCGTTTATAATATTAGTGGGATATAAAATTATAATAAATTGTTATATTTAATGGAAGAATGGCGAAAATGGACCCAAAAATTTGAGGAAACGTACATGGTCAGAAATTGGAACATTCATTCCTTTGATTATGGGGCTTTTAATCAGAAAATCTTATAATTTTTAAAGTTGGGAATCGTAAGTTATAAACGTTTTAATATTTTCAAAAATGTAATAACGAAACGATATCAATGATGAAAAAAAGCGAGAGAAATAAAATAAGTGCCAATAATGGAACGTTCAAACTTCAAACTACGTGTCAAATGGCAAAGTCAGTTGACATGCGTGCAACGTTTTGACTTTGATTTTGTTTTCAAATAATCTTAGGCCTCATTCGCACGAGAGCTTAAAAAACTTTGCGTTCAATCCCAACGTTGACGCTTTTATAACGTTCTCGAAATTATTTTTCATATGGGCGCTTTTAAATAACTTAGTTAAGTTATGTTTCCTCTCACGCTTCCGTACGACGACGTCGAAGTGGTTATACTGCTAAATTACTGCGTTTGCGATATCACCTTTACTGTACAACGACTGGCATTGAGATAAGTAAAACAATTAATTAAGTTTCATAAATTATGATGTACTTATTCCCTTTAACGCACAACGCCCAGCGCTCAAAATGGAACACTGCTCGATAAAAAAGCGTCGCGATTTAAAAACGCTGTCGTATGAACAAGTACTTGGTACTTGGTTAAATGTATTTGTTCTAATAGTACGCTTTTTAACGAAATTATTATTATGATAAAATAAGTGGTGGCGATAGTGTACCTCCTGCGGCTTAATATAGCTTTTTTATGTCAATAAATAATAAAGGGCGTTAAAAAAGCTCACGTGTGAATGAGGACTTAAATGGGACAGGAACTTCAAATTGCCAATTTCAAAGCGATGACTAATATATAGCTTAGAATAATTACGCTTAGAACCGCAGTAGGGTCACGCGAAGCGGAGACATTTAAAGGTAGCCTATAAAGGCTACGTACATCTCTCGACTTGTCAGTATATTATTATTAAAAGATAATAAATATGTTGATTTTGTTATAGATTTCAATTAGATTTTGATAAAATGAGTCTCAGATTCACATCATCAAATTCGAAATCATCATCGAATTTGCACAAGATTTAGATAAAAATGTCAATTAGTTATAGGTGCTTTGTACAGCTGTACAAAGTACCCAGTCAAAAAAAGTAGGTAGGTACAACTTATTCATGAAAAGCAAAAGTAATTGATTTCATTACTTACCTGTTTTAGATAACTATATGGAGGGGGACATGCTTTAATGAAAAAGTCTTGGGGAGTCAAAATAATGGTCACAAAATAGTTTTATGTTGTTTATTGTAGGAAATGACCTTAGAGTAACTAGACATAAAGTGATAATTTCACACAAAATTCCGCTTTAACTTGAAGCCATAAAATATATTTTCAACATTTTATTGTAATGGCGTCTGTTTTGATTACGATTGATTTTTGTACCTAAACTAATGTTTTACTCAAGCATAAAAGATTCCAGGTTGTTATTATTTATATTGAATCGTGGACTGTTTTTAATGATTATGTGAAGAGTTGTGACACCCTTTCACTGCACAATAAGTAATTTTTATTAGAGCTCTTCCACGTAGGACTTGACATAATGCACTGAGTCGAGCGATGTACTTACAACTTAGCCTTTAAAGGCTAACTTGAAATGGCTTCACTTCGCGTGGAGCCTACTGCGGTTCTAAGCCTAATTATTCTAAGGAAATGACAATAACTCATTACCTATATTATTATAACCTAACTTCGTTCATTGTTCATATAATATCTTTTTATTCCCAACTTTAAGAAGCTAAATTCTAATATCGTTTTGTTTGTCTTGCTAAGCTGTATGAATATTGATTGATTTCGTTCATGAACGCGGCAAAAAATGGGTGGGGCTGAGAGTCAAAGAACTTCGCCAGTCTTCTTTAATAAGTATTTATTCATTGAAACAACAGTAGTCGGTAACTATATTATGTTGTAATAACAACTTGATTTGAGCTCGATTTTGTTTCATAAACTGCGGTATTTTAGTGAAATTTTAATTGGAATTGACTATAATTCACAGACTATCTCGATAGCTATTTAACTTCTCAGGAAACAGTTTCCGAACAACCCTTTCCACGATTTAATTAAATGTCTAAACATAAGTAATAAGTGCCGGGGGATAATTACAAATCTGCTTGTGTATAAATTAATTGAAATTACTTAGTTGCAATGAGACGGGGTTACATTGTCTTTTCCAATTAACAGTTAGAGGGGAAGTTGAGAAATACAAATAATTGTTATATTGCTTTTGTTTTTAATTACTTTTGGCATTTAAGGTTTTGAAAGTCGGCTATTATTTTATTAATCTTACTATCTTACATCTTACTATTACAATAAATGGGAAAGTCTGTGTGAATGTTTGTTATCAGTAATCTCCGTAACTACTTAAGTTATTTAAATGGACCTAGATTAACACATAGTGTCACGGGTTCCCGCTCAGCCAGGCTAGCAAATTGAGAAACGGGAATCCGTGATAAGTTTCTCCTATCTCGCTAACAGGGAATTAACGCTAATAAATAAAAAGAGAAAAGTTTCCTTTATACACCTTATATTTTGAAATAAACTTAATATTTAGATTATCAATTAACAAATTCTTCAAAACCCTGTAATTTACGAATTACCCTGTAATTTACGAGTTACCTTGTAACTTCAATCACCTTAACTAAATATTCAAAATTATTACTTATGTCACCGACCGCTCAATGGCTTTCTCAGTTCTGTTCTTTTGATTAAAGTTTCTTACTCTTCAATAATAAGATCGTTAATAATAAATATTAGAATTCAACGGGGAAAACCACTGGACGAAAGATGCATTACAAAAGGTACTGAAGGTAGGTAAGGTTAAATTTACTTAGATTAAAATGTCTGACGGTGGCGTTTAGGCTAGAGTTTTGCAGAGAATTGCTGTAGCTTAGTTTACTAGTCAGTTACCTAGAATGTAGTTGCCGTTATCGACAAAGATATAAATTAGTTATCTATATATATAAAAGAAAGTCGTGTTAGTTACTTCACTTATAACTAAAGGACGGCTGAACCGATTTAGCTGAAAATTGGCAGGGAGGTAGTTTAGAGCCAGGAGAAGGACATAGGATACTTTTTATCCCGTTCGGTACTTATAATAAAACCGTGCGAAGCCGGGGCGGGTCGCTAGTATGTATATAAAATTGTAACCCTAACTAGTTGCCAACCTATTCGCCTAATCCTTCCGTATAATTCCCTAAACCGTAACTTCCCTAACACGATATTGTGAAACTTCCGATTTATAGACTCAAAAGACACAAAAGAAATATGACCGACCAATACAAACACACCCTAGGAGTTCTGGAAAAAGGAATGGGGGGAACCGACCCCCGAACAACTAGAAAGAACACACCTTGTTCTAGAAAGACGTGTCGCCGCGCCGTATTCAACGGTCGCCGAACACGTTCGCCCCTCGAGTCCTGGAACCGCTCCTGTCGCTCGGTGCTCCCGAACCCGGCGCTCGCTCTTCGACCGGGATGGACTCCTCTCACGCAGCTCGCCCCGCTTGAGAGTTGGCCTCGCCGTCTATCGGCGCTCGAGTTCTTGGGATTTTTATCCCCTTTGGAATCCTGAATTTTATATTCCCGTCGCTTATTTTGGATTTGGGGGTCCCGCGCTGGCAGCCAAACGTTCCAGGATCACCGATGCTCGTCACTCCTTGAATCCCTCGCCTTCCCGCTATTTTGCAAAAGATCGTGTCGATTCGCTGTTATTCGTGCGGCAGAGATTTTTCAGGATAGGCGGCTCCAAAACGGCAGCGACGGCAGGGATCACGCAGCACTGACTCGACAAACTACTGACTCCACACAGGCAAAGTTACCCCTCGCAATAATTTTTCCAGAATCCCAGGATCTTCGGGCGTGGCCCTATTTATACTAAATTTCAAAATAATGTTCTAGAAACAACGTCTCCTTTCGTTCCGCTACTCGACGCTAGGGCGACCTTAAACCCGAGGCAGGGTGTTCTATTTTTTCTCTGAGGTCACCATTTATTCGTCTGACCTCAAGTCAACTAACCATCGATAAAATCCTTTCCCGAGTTTAATTCCCGATCCCGAATTTAGTGATCATATTTTTTCTATAAAGAAATTATACGTTCTTTTTCTTTTTATAAATGCTAAAATAATAACGTATTTTGGCTCCCTCTCCAAATCAATACCAATAAAAAACCGTTTCTTATCCCTTTCGATCCTGTTGAAAATCCTAAGACTCAAAAATCACTTTGCAATTCTTCTTGACCCTGACCTGTCCTTCACGAATTTATTAGTGCACTTGCTGCATCATCCTGTACAAGTTAGCCGCTAGTGGTATCTCCAGTTACTAATAGATGGCGCGGTAACCGGTCTGTGATACCTAAAATTCTCCTGCGACGTGACGAGTGCCTCCTTACTTCTTCTTTCGTAAGGATGCAGGATTCTTGCGTGTCTTCCCTTTCCAACAGACAGAATTAATTTTCTAACTGCGCTTTCGCTAAACAACTCAACGCCCGTCATTTTTATACACCACTCGACGACAGATGGCGCTGACCTTATTCTGAACTTGAAATTATGGTTCCAGCACGTTATTGATTTGTGTATCTATGCATCGGTAGATGGCCCTAAACGTCACCAAATAGATTTACTTGTTACAATAGGATATTAAAATTTGAAAATTATAACCTCTGAGGGGGTAAAGTTTGTATGGAAAATTATTGTTCCTTTATTATTATTATTCACTCAAAACTCGTTATAAATAAACTGCAAAGTAAATAATTGTACACTTATTTTACTATTTTTACGAAACTACCCCGGAGGCGGAGGATAAATTCAGAAATTTGACAAATAAATTTCCATGCGGGCGAAGATGCGGGGCGCAGCTAGTTTATAATATTTTCTCGTTCAGAGGTTAGGTAGGTACATGTTTAAACAAATGAACGTGAAAAAGTACATTTTATTACTAGATTCGTGTCACGTAAATATCATAAAAAGAAATGACGCACGTAGGTTGTATTTTTAACACGATGTCATTACAAAATTTCATAAACACAGATTTTATTTATGACCCGAGGCTTGGACTTCAGCAAAATGCGAGCATTCATAAGCTTTCCCTTTATACGGGCACAAAGAATTCTCGAACAGAAGGTTTACAGATACTTCGAGGTGGTAAAAGCACTTTTGTGTAAAATGTATAATGTTTTTATTCAAAGGAGTATGGAAAAAACCGGCGAAGTGTTAGTCGGATTCGCGCAAGAAGGGTTCCGTCAATCATCCTACTAATATTATAAACGCGAAAGTTTGTACGTATGGATGGATGGATGTTTGTTAATCTTTCACGTAAAAACTACAACTCGGATATGTATGAAATTTGGCACAGAGATAGATGAAATTTGTCACAGAGATAGATTCTAGTCTGGAATAACATATAGGCTATATTTTTATACTGGAATTCTTACGGGAACGGAAATCACGTGGGTGAAACCGTGAGGCGCTGCTAGTAATCTATAAAGAAACATCAATAAAATAAAGGATATTTTTCAAAATCAGTTCCTATGGAATAAAATTAGACTCGAAACGTTTCCATAGAAACACGTGCTAAGCCGCAGGCATACTACTAGTTATACATTTTTCTTCTTGTCAGAGTAACTTGAATACCGGTAGAATACAATCACCATTCGCATTTAAATTTGAAAAGAAATGATTTTGTGTATAATATTATTTTTCTTGCGCTGTGCAATGCGAATTGCTGTGAGGTAAAATAATTTTATTCAGAGTGAAGTTACTCACTAGAGAACATTTCATGTTTTTATTTTTATGCAAGTAATTGCATCAACTGAAAACGTTTTTGCGCTTCGAAGTTGACTTGATTCAGGGGCCGAATTGCACTTAATTCAAAACAAAGGTCTCAATAGTGGCATTCAATCGAGATGATTAAAATGACATTTGTGCATTTGGTATTTTACTATTTTTTGCGCTTGAAGAGACTTTCATAATTAGAATGTCAAAATGGTAGTCATAAAGGTTATCGTCACAGCTATGAATGAATCTCTAAAAGTTTGTGCCAGTAGAATACCAAAAAGAGTTTAAGACTGACATTTTGACACGATAAATATGTACTATTTCAATGGTGAAGCGTTTTATTTAGTGGAATTCGGGCCCTGGTTTCTGCCTTTTCCGGTATCAATCATTTTATTATTTTCCGCCATTCAGGAAAATTCATTATAACGCGAATACGTTAAAGGCATAAGTAGTATTCGGTGAAAGGTTAATGTGTGGTAATGAGTTCTGGCATAAACAGGCTCATCCTGTAAGGTACTTCACTAGAAAAAAGCTTTCACTCGCATAAAATTGGTTTATTAAGCCACTATTACTATATATACTTACTTACTTATCATATAATCAATAGGCAAAGTTGATAAAAAGTATTCATATGCTACGCCCCACGGCTTTACTCGTATGAAATTTTTTTCATACGAGTAAAGCCGTGGGGCGTAGCAAGCTATTAACTCTATATATTAACGTTACTAGTATCTGCCCGCTGCTTCGCACAAGTTGTTTCTATGGAAACTTCTGACTTATTTCTATTCCTTGGGAATTGATTAATGACATGAAAAAATCTATGGAAACTTCTCGCTTATTTCTATTCCATGGGAACTGATTAATAACATGCATGACAGTAGCCTTTGTGTTATTCCAGGTATGTAGTCTTTAAGGCAATAGGGGAATTAACATCCATCTATAGTACATCCTTACAAATTTTCCGTTTATAATATTACCTACTAAGGATATTACAGTCTGCACCTTTCGCTGTGTTTTCAGAGCATGGCTCGCTTTAATTAGCAAACACTGAACTAACCACTAAACTACTGCATTGCATGGTACATCGATTATCGCCAGTTCCCGTTGCTACCCTCCGCCCTTTACGATAACATTTCGCTTTGCAAACCCTTATTCCAAACAAAGTCTCTCGGTAAACCTCCTTATTCACTAGGATTCGGGTGATTACGCGGAAATTAATAATTCTACATATACAGGGTTACAGGAAAAATCGTGCTAGATCCGTTAAGAGCGTGGAGTAACCACCATTCCTGACTTATTTCACTATGAAACCCCCTACCCTAAACTTAACCCATTTCGAGATATTCGACTTTTAATTTTTTTATTGAAAAGTGCCGATTTTTAGGCTACTAAATTTATTTTTGTTTATTTTGTGTATCTTATTATTATTATTATTGCATTTTTACATGTGTAATAAGATGCTTTAGGACGTCAATGATTAAAATAGTGCATAAGTTAATTGAATAGACCGTAGTAGAAAAGTGAAAGTTAGGAAATAAAAAAAAAATTAGAAAGTTTATTTTTCTCTAAGGGATATCTAAAAAAATATTATGGCAATTCTTCGGCAAATGTTTTTAAAAATATCTACGTTTCATCAGCTATCTAACGAGGTATAATAATCTAGGGTTTTATTCAATTGCATTGAAAAAAAATTAAGTTAAGTTTAGTTTAGGGTAGGGTGTTTCATAGTGAAATAAGTCAGAAATGATGGGTACTCCACGCCCTTAACGGATCTAGCACGATTTTTCCTGTAACCCTGTATAATGCGTTGATCGTTTTTTTTTGTATTCTATAAGATACAAAAAAAAACGTTGTTTAATATGTTTTTTGTTAAATATGTTGTTTTGCGAATATTGTAAACTATTTGCTAAAAACTTATTCTTATTCTAACTTCGAAGTAATTGTAACTTTGGAGTTTATTAACATTGTGTATTTTAGTTAAATGTTTAAAAGTCGATAGACTCAAAAACGACTGAATCGACTGAAAATTTATTTTGGGGAACCATTTTCTAATGGTGCACACAAATGTAAAAAGAATAAAAAACTGGTAATCTAGAAAAAAGATCTGAGACATAACTATAAAAAATGAAGTAAAACAACGAAAAACATTAAAAAAAAATTCGACCACTGACGGTCAAACAAACGCATTCTGTCAGCTTAACATGTATCAATATTTATCATTTTGCAAGCTGAAAACGTTGTGTTACTTCCGTTTAGACTGCGAATAAGTCTCCGTAGGTACTCTATAGTACTTGAGTACTCGTTTGAAGGACTTAAAGGACTTGTGTTGCCTATTACTGGGTTGGTAAAGGGTGGCTTCAGGGCACGCGTTCAGAAGGTAGGCACAGAGCACGTCGGGCATTTAATTAAACTGCCAAGGGCCCACGAGCTGTAATTTTCGGATGTTTGCTTGTGAGGGTCTGAATTGATGATTAACTTCAAAGAGTGTTCTTTTTTTAAGTTTGTTTTATTGAGTCACATTTTTAATTAAAGCCGATGTCGTTTTAGATGGTTGAGAATCTAAATTAAACGAATTTGAAAGCAATAAAGATGGATCTTCCTTTTCTTATCGATTGAAATACAAGTACTTAGTAGTTTAACTTGAAATTAAGAAAAGTTTCTTTGTTTAAAATGGACATGAATGTTATTTGTCGATTTGTTGCTTTTGGCTTCACAATATAAATATATTTAATATTACAAAGGATTTTGTATCAATAGTTACTAGTCCTTTGATTTCTTCTTTATTGTCATGCGTAGGAATGATAAAACACGTGGATTAACAAATACCTTTCTATGTAGTACCTATAATGTATTAAGTTTATCATTTATTTAGTACTCATAATCAAAGCTGAGCTTGAATTTCATCATGCTGCGTGAATTGTCCATCAAAAATAATTATTATTTATACATATACATAAGGCTTAGCTTGGAAAAAAAGCGTTTGTTTTTAAAGAACTTTGCGATCTAAAAGCGCTATAACTCATAACACAAAGCATGTAAATGTAAACAAACAGTTTTGTTTCCATTTCCAGGCATGGTTTATTCAGGAAGAAGAACCGAGAACAAAGTGCAGCTTACTCTCGTCAATTCCGTTTTATCTTCGAACCGGCTCAAGTTTTTCATATAAGTACTTTTATGGTTTCTCCATAACTCTTGCCCTATATTCAGAGTTCAAACTTCGAACATACAACATATACATACCTAATATGTATTGTGTACATTGGTGCTAAGCTTTGTGTTCCGTATGTGGTGGACTGTACTAAAATTATCACTACACAGTATAAAACAAAGTCGCTTTCTCTGTCCCTATGTCCCTATATCCCTATGTCCCTTTGACTGCTTAAATCTTTAAAACTACACAACGGATTTTGATGCGGTTTTTTTTAATAGATAGAGTGATTCAAGAGAAAAGTTTATACGTATAATAAAACCGTGCGAAGCCGGGCCGGGTCGCTAGTTACTTATAAACTATGCTTTTATAGTTGTTTAAATTTGACTTGTCTAAGTGCTTACCTTGTAAGCCTAAAGAAATAAAGATATTCAATTACTGATTTACTTTTTAGTGTCTCGAGAACCCTTGCCCTATATTCAGAGTTCAAACTTCGAACATGCAACAATATGTAGATAATATGCACTGTGTACATAGGTGCTAAGCTTTGTGTTCCTGTGGTACCCTTCACTAAGTTTGTTATTGATGTAGTGACTCAGTTTAACTTATAGTACGCGGCGCAAAAGCACTTTAGCTTTTTCATCGGCTAAGCCGAGTTCGTTGGCTAATACTCAGTTACTTCAGCAACCTCCCATACGATAATATATATAATCCTAATTAAGGGTTATATACTACTATTCCTATTACTGAATATTACTGAATGGATGTTTGCTACTCTTTCACGCAAAAACTACTCAACGGTTATGGATGAAATTTAGCACAGAGATAGATTATAGTCTGGAATAACACTCAGGCTATATTTTATCCCGGAATTCCGACGAGAACGGGAATTACGCGGGTGAAACCGCGAGTATACTCGATATACTAATCCTGCGCAAACGAAGTCGCGGGTGCAAGCTAGTATTATAATAAATACAACACACTACTTAAGGGTTATAGATTATCTTAAATGTAATTTCTTGAAGGTGCGTGTATCTCTGTGTATTGAATAATAGTCTATAAATAAATAGTGTAAGATCTCTATTTTCTGCAAACAGCAATAGCCATAAGCCTTTCTAAAAAGCTTTTCTTCCAAGAAGATATTACGACGTTTTGCTAAAACCTCCATTTCCTGTACAAAAAGATAACATACTAAAATAAATCCATTTCCAATAAGTAATTTCCTCGTGATCATATCACTGCCACATAAGGCACGTTCGCTGAAAAACCGTAATTTATTTACACCATAACTTTCTTGTATATTGAAACTGTTTTCCGACCCTCGCTTGTTAGCACGATCGGTTTACACAGTAACGAGTGACGATATACCACACCTTGGATACTTATGCTGACCTGGTACTTGGTTCTTTGCATGTAGGGTAAAAAAGAGATGTAATATGTAGGTTTCTGTATTGTTCTTTTGATAGTCCAAACATGATAATGTTTAAAATAATACTAACTAGACTAAAAGTTGATGGTAATAATATGCTGAAATAAGTATGGCTATGTAATCTTATATTTTAATGAGACGCGTGACCCGCGAGCTGTGAGTATCTGGCAGCGCATCAGCATTGCCATACATCCAGTTTCTTGGGGATGCTTCAGACTGGTATTGACATGGATCAGTTGAACTACCTCTAGACTGTTTGTAATCGTCTGCAGTACGCTCATTGTATACATATAATAGTTTTAATTTGTTTCTATTCCTTGATTGTAATTTTCGTTGTTGATAAAGAAGGAAAGAAAGAAAGAAAATTAATTTATTTGGCCCTTAGCCTAGGTACATATAAATAACATATTCAAAGCATAAGATAAAGCATTCATATCAATAAAATAAAACCTAAATACTTACTCATGTTATTTTAACTATACTCAGACCATACTTACTCGCGCCGCCCATTGTACTTGTATTTTGTTATGTTCCTTTTTGTAATGTTTTTTCTGGTGTACAATAAAGAATTTTTGTATTGTATTGTATTGTATTACTCAAAAAATTAAGATTTTGTAGTGTTAGAAAACGTATAATAAATAGGCCCTGTTGTCCTAAAAATAATGTTGAAAATTCGAGTATAATGAACTCGAGACTGATAAAGTGAAAGAGAATGACAAATTTAACATAAGTTCATTAATTCATTCATTGATTCTTCATTCACTCAAGGGCAAAGAGGCATTTTATTATGTAAAAAATAGTTCGATCAGACTGGAAATTTACTGGTAGTTAAGCGGTCGATGCGACGCGTGACCCGCGATCTGGCTTATCGCATCAGCATTGCCATACAGCGTGGTAATGCAGCCAGTGTCTTGGGGACGCACAGACTGGTATTGACATAGATCAGTTGAGACTAGATACTTTGCCTCAGTCTGCAGTTAGCTCAACAGTTTCTATTGCAATCTAAATATCCCCCACGTGGGACAAGGCAGTGGAGATTTCCAGAATAATCCAATACCTCTCAATTCTCTTTTTCTCACGTCTACTATTAAATTTAATACAAACTATTAGAGAGAACCTCACTATCTTCTAGCAAGGGAACGGTATAAAGTCTTCCTAAAGTTCCGGTACACAAAGTAAGTGATTTTGATGGTTCTTTTATAGCACCCGTAAAAAGCTATAAACCAGTAATAAAATACTGCCGTTTTATTGAAGTTGCAAAGTACCTTTTACAGTTCGTATCATTATTACTGCTCTGAAAAATGTCCTATATACAGATACTCGTCTTACTTTGGCATCAAAATACTAAATAGATGAGTACCTATCTAAAATGAAGACGTAAGGTGAAAAACAACGGAAGGCATTTCATAAAACATGTCGTCCTAAATTATAAAAGTGAATAAAAAATTCAGCAGAGTTAATAGAATCACCTACGTACTATTTGTCCCGAGGCAGGAATCGAATCTGCTATCATTTAAGTCGCAGGGGACCTTCGTCCGCGTTAGACGTTTACTAAAAACATTAAATAATTGTAACTTAGATAGAGTTAAATTAGTTTTATGTTCTTACAAGCAGCGTCTCGCGGGTTTACTCACGCAATTCCCGTTCCCGTGGGAATTCCGGGATAAAATATAGCCTTTGTGTTATTCCATTCTATAATTAATCTTTGACCCAATTTTCATCCATATCCGTATTTTTTGCGTGAAAGAGTAACAAACATCCATCCATCCATCCATACTTACAAACTTTCGCGTTTATAATATTAGTATGAATTTGGATTAGGATAAAGCAAATTTTATTAATTAATTTCAGAATTAATATCTAAAATTTAAGCCTATTTCAATACACCAACGCTGTAGCATATTTACAAGGAAGAGAAGACTTTATTCCAGATAAAAGCTTGAAAATACATTTGTTATCACATTTTCTGCACGCGTAACAAATTTCGACGTGTAACAAAGAATTCAATGCTTTTTTCACATTCCGAGAAATATTGCTGAAATTGCCAGAAGAAAAGGAATTACCTATTTAGGAGGAACAATATTTTTTGACTTGGGTTTTTGGTGAAATCTTTTTCTAACTCGAAACATATTCTGAGGGCCTAGACAACGTAATGTTCGATTAACGAAAACAATAGTAGAAAAATCCAAAAAAGTATGGATTTGACTTATGCCATAGATAGACATGGCACGTGATCTGTAATTAACGAATAACTAGATCATTTTTGCGAAGTTTTTTCTATTTCTACGAAGTTTTATCACACATTTATACGAAGTTGCTCAAACTGGCCACCAAACTCTGTTTCCATATTATTAGTAAATATTATAATTTAATTACTAAACATTATAATTTAATTACAATTAATAAGTTTGAAAAAAAAAACAAAGATATACTTAGATAAAAAAAACATGAATGCCTTTAGGAAAAACATTAATGTTTACACCAGGCATATAGTATCTATTAGTTCTAATAAAAAATGAGACTATTTTATTTAATAAAATGTATAAAAAAATGCAAAACTATAAACGAAATGATATAGCTTCCTACGAAGCTTGTGCTTTCACATTAGGACTAATATATCAAAAAGTTAGCTAATGTCATAAGTTTTGCTAACCAACTTCAATTATCGTGATTTCGAACCTTGTTAAGTGTTAAAGTTATACGTAACATCCCCTGTAAAATCATTAACACAATTTTGAGCCATTACAAACTTTTCAGTTGATCGTTCGTGTTACAAGTTAGACTTCCATTAAGATATTGAAAATAACTAATGGTTAAAGTTTATCGTAAACCAGTTCAAATATTCCTTTTTATGGCATATAAGTTCTCTTTATATACAGAAAAATTTCCATTTACAGTTTTCTTTCTGCCGACAGTTTTTTTTTTTTATTTTTTTTTATTTTATGTTTTACAAATAAGCACTTATTTTAATAATAAGTGAAAAAGCTTATGTAAAACCGTGTTTCGGTTTGTCTGAAAGCCTGTTAGAGCAATGTTCACCAAAGGACAGCCAACCAGTTATCAGCTTCATCGATTTAGTACTTAAATAATTATTATTTACTCTAGTAAGAATTTGAGTCTGACTCAACTCTGAAGAACACTAACCTTAGTCTCTATTAAATATGAAAGGAACCTGATTACCTACGTGAGTAGCTAGCTAGGTCCCTTACACAATTATTTGTGAAGATCCTTGCTAGCAATTCGCATATTGGATAATATAAAAGTAAAATATAATTAACATTCTACATCTAAACAGGGCCCGAATTCCACTAAATAAATCGCTTCACCATTTAAATAGTGTCAAATTGACAGTTCTAAACTCTTTTTGGTACCTATTCTACTAGCACAAACTTTTTGATGTTCATTCATAGTTGTGACGATTACCTTTATAACTACCAGTATGACATTCTAATTATGAAAGTCTCTTCAAGCGCAAAAACTAGTAGAATACCAAATGCACAAAAGTCATTTTAATCATCTTGATTGAATGGCACTATTGAGACATTTTAAATTGGTAATATGTAGTAAAGACTCCTATGCAATAGTTAGAATAACATTAAATACTAAAGGACTCTATGTAATTGTTTTTGTTCGTGACAAAGCTGTCACGGTTCTTTAAAATCATGATAAGCGACACGCTATTAACCTTTTTAAAACTTTTAAATCTTTCAAGTTATTTTGGCATGGCGATTTTATCTGTTGATTTATTTCCATGGAAAAATTAATAAATTAATTACACATCCCCGGGGATTATTATAAAACTAAAAAATACGTGTTTAATTATTTACTTTGCAGCTTATTTATACCGAGTTTTGAGTAAATAAAACCAAGGAAAAATAATTTTCTATACAAACCATCCAAACAACAGGTTAAAATTTCCAAATTTTAATATCCTATGTTTTATTCTAGGTCCTAAACTACATACCAAATTTCATTTTAATAACTTAGTAGATACGGAGATTACTTGTAACAAACAAGCTTGCAAACTTTCCCATTTATTATAATAGTATAATAATAGATTATCTACATTATACCTACTACTACTATACTACACTACTACTATACTACTACTATAGTATAGTAAACCTTTTATTACGAAGGTGACCTCCAATGACCTGTGGTATCCCAGCTGTTATAATAACATCTAATTAACCGGCAGAAGTTAGCTCTCTAGTTAGGAGTTTGTATCGCGATGCGAACTAGCACCGTCTCGACGACTACTCGGAGTAAGGATAAGATAGGTGGTGGGTTCTCGAACATAAAATCAATGAAGTCATATGTTTCGTAAATTACAAAACTCGTCATATTCTTCCAGTTTAAGATCATCGATGAAATAAATGAATGGATCGATAAAATAAAAAGGTATTCTTCAACTGAAATTAATATGTAAAGATGATAGGTTATTTAAGCTATCATGCATTTTATTAATTTTAGACCTCACGTTTTATAGTAACATTTACTACTTAACTTAAGACCTGCATAATCGATAACTATCTTAAAATAGTGTTAGTTTTCCTTTTCAAAACATCCGAGTTCGATTCCCGGACTTAGTACAAGATATTTTTAAAAGTGTGAATGCAGTTTTTCTTTTCACTAAAATCGATGACATGGTTCCTAAGAAGAGATCTTCGTATGTCTTATAATTTCAAACATTCCCATACTCACTGATTTAAATGTTACACCCTGTATATTAAATTATATCATTAAAATATGTTTTTTTATTTTACGTTATGAAATATTTTACGAAATATTTATTTTACGTTACTTTATAAGCTGGTGAGTAAATGCTTCAGCTTGCTCGTAAAATATAACAGATCCAGAACACAGTTCTATTCAAATGATACACATTAATACACATGTTGTAGATAAATTAATAATATAAATTAATAATAAATATTTATTAACCAAAACACATTACTAACATGCAAGAATTAAGACCATCTATCTATTATATCTTAATAAATTTATAGGTTCGGAATCTTGGAATAAAATATAAGTACAAACAAATAGATGTACAAAGAGGTGGTGTATTGATGAAGCTTTCTTAAGATTCTATAGAATCTTCCTGAATAGGTGTCTAATAAGATCTATCGTCTTTCATTCACAAGTCTCCTTACAAAAGAAGATACTGTCACATGACATGATAGCTATCTAACGTTGATACGTAATGCGTATCTACCTACGTATTAAATAGACACATGAAGCCGCAAGATAGGGGTCATAAAGATATTTAACAAAAAAGAATTGTTGTGAAAAATGAGTGAACAGAAAACTAGAACTTATGAAGTTCTACACAATGTTAATTATTTGACTTATACAACTGAGATAGTTAATATTTTTGAAGGCCTTTCGTTGCCGTTTAAGATCCAGCCTCTAGTAAATTTTAGGTAGGTTATGAAAAATCAATTACTTATCAGCGCATCAGCATTGCCATACAGCGTGGTACCTAATGCAGCCAGTGTTGACGACTGGAATTGAAATAGATCAATTGAGCTACCATGAGACTGTTTGCAACCATCTGCAGTTAGCTCAATGATTGCAATTGTCAATACTAGTTATAATTTTTCTTTCCTTTATTGTAATTTTGGTTGTTGATAAAGACATAATACTTATTTACTTCTTATTTTATAAGAATTAACAGTTTAAATTTAGTCATTTGTCATTTGTCTTTGTGCTTATTTTGTAAGCCTCAATAAAGAGAAAAGTTATTTACTTTTTAATTCCCGACACCATTTCATTACTCTGAGACGGACTCAGCATGTTGGCACGTTCATCCTAGCCGCTAGTTCGAAACTTCCCCCAACTTTTACCACTGACGTAGACGTCGATAGAATCCTACCATAGACTATAGAACTCTTATGAAGTGCTTGGGCTGAGCTGTCATACTTTGAATGTCAAACCTGTTTGGTGGCTATCTTACAGATTTACTAAATTCGACTCCGCATTAAATACAATTGTATTTAAAAAAGACGAAGTTTTTTATTTTTTTTATTTATCTTTACTAATTACATAGTATAGAACAAAGTGGTTTCCCGGTGTGCGATATTTAACAATCTTTCGAGAATTTGCTGGCGGTATTAGGTTTTGATTTTTATGAAAGTTAACGAGGATATATAAATGTCAAGAGAATGGCAAAAGGGTAGAACAATTCTGCTGATGTGAGGAGTATACCCCACTGACCTGACTGGCTGCTGCAGGCAACACACCGATGGACGAGTAACAAGTAGGTATTTTTCGGATCCAGCTAGAAGGTCAGGCACAATCACACACTCTAGAGCACTCAGCAGAAGTTCATAGGTGGCCGATAGAACGTCTATCTAATATCTCTTGATGAATGGTTAATGAAAGCAACGTCTTTCTTGGTCGGCGCGCGATGCGGTTGTGTTTTAGGCATTAGAGCGTTCCCAAATAGCTGAGTGATGTAAAACTACCTTAATTTTTTTTCAGCTAAATCGAACAACCGCTATCTGTCTGTTTGTCTGTCCCTATGTATGTTTAGATATTTAAAACTACACATCGGATTTTGATCCGGTTTTATTTAATAGATAGAGAGATTCAAGGGAAAGGTTCATATATGTAGGTACCTGTATAAAACACCTCTGCGAAGCCGGGGCAAGTAGCTAGTATATTAAAAATACAACATCCTAATACCAGCCTACCTGTCTATTGGTGAGAAAACAACACGGGTTCATATTTCACTAATAAATTCGTCACAAATTAGTCATCTAATCAACTTATTTCATCGATTTTCCTCCTTTACAAGTGATACATTCACGAATACGTTTTCTTTGACCATATGTAAACATTTTGTAGGGTTAAATATGGACTTGTATTGATTGAACTCCACACCCCCCGCATAGGTAGGTGGTAGGTGGTATATCGGTAAGTAATGAAACGTCCGTCTTGCTCGATAGCTAGTTTATTACTAAAGGTTACAAGTACCCCCGTAGCTTATAAATACACTTCATCCCTCCAACATTAATTTGGGAACCTGTAACAAAGTAAAGGTTCCTATAAACTAACTTACTAATATAATTAATACTATATACTTAAAATACCGACTTAATTAATAAAAGAGTTTATAATTAACTGGCTTTTTGGGTCTCGTAACGCGCCCGGCCGGGCTGGAGTTTGAGCTGCTCGGGTTCATACCTTCAACACTAGGATTGACCTGCAGCTCCGCCGGTCGCGGCTCGTCCGTCACCACCTCGCAGGCCTCCGCCCACTCGTCCCTTTCCGTGTCCCTATCTGACACTGGACTATCATTCTGGGCGGTCGCGATAGACCTCTCCATCCTCTCCCTTTCAGCAGTAGATACTGAAGGCGGCGTTGATGGTTCTACGACTATACTGGGTTCCACCGGCGGCGGCGAAGACAGGGGAGGCGCTGTGGGCGGCGGCGTGGAAGGTGCTGACGGCGGTAGGTCAAACATCGCCGGACTACCGGTGCTGACCTCACTTACATCTTGCACAACATTACTATTACTGGTATATTTCCGTAACTGGTCGACGTGCCTTTTACATAATATATCGTAATCCGTAAAATATATCTCAAACATACGGCTTCCCACTATCTTCTTAACGATACCTACAGACCAAACACCCTTCCTAGCAACGAACCACCTGGCCCATACGGTTTCACCGACCACAAAACATCTACTTGGTTTTAAATGACATTGTTCTTTTACGTTTTCATTCTTATGAATAGGCAGAACTAAATCTAACCTACACCGTAAGTTCCGGCCCATCATTAACATAGCCGGAGTGGCGCCGGTCGCAGAATGAACAGTGTTCCTATATACAAACAACGAGCTCTGTAATTTATTATTAATTTCTTTTTGATTTTTGCATTCTGAAATTACACATTTTATCATTTTCTTACACGTTTTCACAGAATTTTCCGCTTGGCCATTGCTCGCCGGGTGGTATATGGGTGATGTTACATGTTGGATTCCGTTTATTCGACAAAAATCATAAAATTCTGCTGAGCTTATTTTAACATCGTTATCTGACACAATGACACAAGGCACGCCGAATCTAGAAAACATATCTTTTAGTTTTTGAATAAGAACGCCTGTAGAAGTGCCACGCTCCATAAACACACACTCTAACCATTTGGAATACGCATCTACCACAATCAAGTAGACAGCCTGCCCTATGGACATGTAGTCGATGTGTATCCGCTGCCACGGCGCCGGCGGGCGCGGCCACGGCGCCGGCGGCGCGCTCGGCGGCGCGGCGCGGACGGCGGCGCAAGCGGTGCATGCACCTACCCATCGCTCGATGTCAACATCTATCCCTGGCCACCACATTCTACTGCGCGCTGCACTTTTAGTTTTCACTATGCCAAAATGTGCTGAATGCAACTCTTTTAGCATTCTGTCTCTATACACAGTTGGAATAACTACTCTGTGGCCTCGAAACAAACATCCATTTATAATTTCTAAATCAGTCTTACACTGAAAATACGGTAAGATGGATTTACACGTGATTTTCCTAGGCCAGCCATACTTCATGTATTTATTCACTAATGACAAAATTTTATCTTTAGAAGCTTCATGTTTAATATCTTCAAATGAAACCGGTTCGACGTTTGCTTCTAAGAATAAGAAATGCCTCGAACTTCCTGTCATTTCATCATTGACCGTGTCTGATAAAGGCGATCTTGAAAAGTAATCTGCAACCTGATTATTTTTACCATCTATATACTGCACTGTATAGTTATAGGCTGATAGAATAATAGCATACCTTTGGAGACGTAAGGCGGCCGTCACAGATATACCCTTTCCTCTTCCAAAGATAGAAAGTAAAGGCCTATGGTCAGTCTTTAAAATAAATGGCTCCTGGCGACCATAGAGGTACTGGTGGAAATGTTTAACCCCAAAAATGATGGCCGTGGCTTCCTTTTGAATTTGGCTATAATTCTTCTCGCTGGCCGACAGCGAGCGTGACGCGAACGCAATGGGTCGCTCGCGGCCGTCCGCGTCCCTGTGCGCCAGCACGGCGCCGAGCCCGCGCGGGCCCGCGTCCACGGTCAGCGTGACGGGCGCGTCCGGCTCGAAGTGCGCCAGCACGCGGTCGCTGGCCAGCGAGCGCTTCACGCTCTCGAAGGCCGCCTGGTGCCGCGCCCCCCACTGCCACTCAGCGCCCGTGCGCAGTAGCTCGTGTAGTGGACTTAGCACTGCCGATGCGGAAGGAATAAAATTCCTGTAATAATTAACTACACCGAGGAATTGTTTTACACCTAAAACACTGGTAGGCGCGGGCGCATTAATTATTGCCTTAACTTTAGTTGGGCAAGTTCTTAGTCCGTTTTTATCTATCACGTAGCCGAGGTAGGTAACACTATCTTCAAAAAAATAACACTTGTCTTTTTGTAACCGTAACCCCGCACCATGTAGCCTACTAAGAACCTCCCGTAACCTTGACAAGTGGATTTCTTTGGTTTTGCCTGTAACACATATGTCGTCAAGCCAAATGCTTACACCTTCCAGGCCTGCTAGAAGTGTTTCCATAGCTTTTTGGAAAATAGCAGGACCATTAGCTAGCCCATAAACTAACCGAGTATAGGACATCAACCCCTTGTGAGTCGATATGGTGGCCAACGATTGTGATGACTTGGACAACTTAAATTGGTTATAGGCATTACTTAAATCTAATTTTGAATATTTCTCGCCACCACCTATTTTAGAAAACACTTCTTCTATACGTGGCAACGGATACTTATCAATTTTTAGATCTTGGTTCAGAGTGCATGAGAAATCCCCTGCAATTTTCAGTTTTCCGTTTTCTTTAAGAACTGGTACTATGGGAGTTGCGTATTCCGAATGGTTAACTGGCACTAAAATACCTAGACTCACTAATCTGTCTAGTTCTGCACTAACCCTTTCTTTAAGTGCGAATGGCACGGATCGTGGCTTAAAAAATTTTGGTTTTACATTATCTTTCAGTTGCAATTCGACTTCAAATTTATTAAAACAACCTAACTCATTTTTCCACAAGTCTGGAAAAAGTTTTAGGAGGTGTTGCACTTCTTCAGTGTTTAATTTCGCACATTCAATATTGTTATTTGCTGAAGAAAAATATATTTCAAAATGTGTCATGAAATCACGGCCTAGTAACGGTGGCCCACCATTTTCTATGACATAAATTTTTACCTGTTTACAAGTGTTAGAATACCTAACGTCAGCTGTAAAATAACCTAAAGGCGTGATTTTATGACCGTTGTACAAACACATTTTAATATCACTCTTATGCAACTTAAACCTAGAAAAATGCTCTAAATATAATTTGTCCGATATAACCGTGGTGCCCGATCCCGTGTCCAGTTCCATACACAGCTCAATTCCGTTCACATTGACCGCCAGTTTGATAGGATTATAGTTTACATACCTTAAATTATAAAGTTCACATTCCTTGCAGTCACTTTCGGCAATGTAATCGGTTCCCTCGACACCAATGTTGTGTAAATTACACTTGGAATCACACACTTTTTTAAGATGACCTTTTTGTCCACACCTTTGACACTTGTAGTTCTTATATCTATACTTATAATAAAACTGTAACAGGTCCAATTCTGTACATTGAAGATATTTTGAAAATTTTTTTTGGAGGGCACTCTATTATCGATACTGAAGCCAAAACTGTAATTTTTTTCATTCATGTCTGTCTGTCTGTCTGTCTGTCTGTCTGTCTGTCTGTCTGTATCGTAACCGCGCATCACGCCGAAACTACTTGATGGATTGAAATGAAACTCGGCATGATTATAGGTCATACTACGAGGAAGGACATAGGATACTTTTTATCCCGGAATTCAGTAAGGTTCTCATGGGAGAGGGTATGAAAGTAAAATTCCTTTACCGCGCATCACGCCGAAACTGCTGAATAAGTTGGAATGAAACTCGGGACGATTTGAGTTCATAGTACAAGGAAGGACATGGGATACTTTTTATCCCGGAATTCGGTAAGGTTCCCCTGGGAGAGAGGGTGAAAAAAAAATTCTTTAACCACGCATCATGACGGAATTGAATGAATTCGAATGAAACTCGGGAAGATTGGACATGGGATACATTTTATCCCGGAATTCAGTTAGGTTCCCCTGGGGTCTACGGGTTTTCAAAAATTTCTCACAGCGTCACTGAACGACGCGTGTGTACGCGTCGTTCAGATGCTGTGAGAAATTTTTGAAAACCCGTATAGCCCAGGGAAACCAAACTGAATTGAACTGATAAACGCGTAAGTTTGTAAGTATGAATGGATAGATTGATAGATGGATGGATGTTTGTTACTCTTTCACGCAAAAACTGCTGAACGGATGAAACTTGGCACAGAGATAAAGGGAATTACGCAAGTAAAATAGCGAGTACTCGAAATACTAATCATGCGCAGACGAAGTCGCGGGCACCAGCTAGTACTTATAATAAAACTGTAACAGGTCCAATTCTGTACATTGAAGATATTTTGAAAATTTTTTTTGGAGGGCACTCTATTATCGATACTCAAGCCAAAACTGTAATTTTTTTAATTCATGTCTGTCTGTCTGTCTGTCTGTCTGTCTGTCTGTATCGTAAACGCGCATCACGCCGAAACTACTTGATGGATTTAAATGAAACTCGGCATGATTATAGGTCATACTACGAGGAAGGACATAGGATACTTTTTATCCCGGATTTCAGTAAGGTTCCCATGGGAGAGGGTATGAAAGTAAAATTCCTTTACCGCGCATCACGCCGAAACTGCTGAATGAGTTGGAATGAAACTCGGGACGATTTGAGTTCATACTACAAGGAAGGACATGGGATACTTTTTATCCCGGAATTCGGTAAGGTTCCCCTGGGAGAGAGGGTGAAAGAAAAATTCTTAAACCACGCATCACGACGGAAGTGAATGAATTCGAATGGAACTCGGGACGATTGGACATGGGATACCTTTTATCCCGGAATTCAGTTTGGTTCCCCTGGGCTATACGGGTTTTCAAAAATTTCTCACAGCATTTGAACGACGCGCGCGCGTCGTTCAGATGCTGTGAGAAATTTTTGAAAACCCGTATAGCCCAGGGGAACCAAGCTGAATTAAACTGATAAACGCGAAAGTTTGTAAGTATGAATGGATAGATGGATGGATAGATTGATAGATGGATGGATGTTTGTTACTCTTTCACGCAAAAACTGCTGAACGGATCTGTATGAAATTTAGCACAGAGATAGATTATAAGCTGGAATAACACATAGGCTTATTTTATCCCGAAAATCTCACGGGAAAGGGAATTACGCAAGTAAAATCGCGAGTACTCGAAATACTAATCATGCGCAGACGAAGTCGCGGGTACCAGCTAGTCTACACATATACGCCGAGTGGTTCTTCATGCCGCACACCGTACAACGCGACTGAATACCGCCTTCATCAGCCTTGCGGGTCGCGGCAGCGCCTGCCTGCGAGCCCGCCTGCGCCGGCGCGGCGCTGGCCGAGCCGCCGCGGCCACCGCCGCCGTCGCCGCCGCCGCCGCCGCCGCCGCGTCCACCGGTACCGCGAGCGCCTGCCGCGCGTAGTACACCGGCTCCTCCTTCACGGCGACGGTGCTGGCCTCGGCGCCAGCGCCTGCTGCGCGTGCCTGTCGCGCGCACGATGCCTTCTGCGCGATCTCCAACGCCTGCGCCAGCGTCAGGGTTTTGGAGTCACATTCAAATAGTTTATCACGCTCATGTCCTGTCCTAAAGCCTAGCACGAAACGGTCCCGCAGTAGCGTGTCCAATTCTGTGCCAAAGTCGCAGTAAACGGCTAGCCCTCGCAGCCGTGCTGCCCATTCTTCGATGCTTTCGCCGTCGGACTTTATCGCTTCATAAAACTTCGCCCTGTCGGCGAATGTTGACCTTTTTGGCGTGAAATGTTTGTTGAGTACAATCACTAGCTCTTTATAGGTAGCTCCATCGAGATTCTTCGGGTGAACGAGGTTCCGAAGCAGACGGTACGAGTCGTCGGACAAATGCGTCAGCAACACAGCACTTTGTTTGTCTTCGTCGATGCCGTTTAGTTTGATAAATTGCTTTAATTTACCGAAAAACACTTCCCATTCATGTAATTTATAGTCAAAAATGCCTAAATTACCGAGAAAACTTGTCATTTTTTATATTCGCGGGTAGATTGTGACCTCGTTGCCAAATGGTATATCGGTAAGTAATGAAACGTCCGTCTTGCTCGATAGCTAGTTTATTACTAAAGGTTACAAGTACCCCCGTAGCTTATAAATACACTTCAACTTTGCTTTGCCAAGCGCTAATATTGTGATCTGGTACCTTCAAAGCCATTTCACAAGCCAAAGCTGTGACTACGTAAAGGGCTAACCACAAGCCACACTGAGCTTGAGACGTTTGTAGAGCTCTCGCTTGATGCTAATTCAGATCGCAAACACAGACTCTATACGCCATGGTTTGCTTAGCGATTGACTGTTAGATGAGTTTATAGCTCTACTCTCTCCAAACAAGGTGTCTAAGAAAATTTTGAACCCTGGGTTACTAAACATAGTGAACGTTAACACAGTGCTTTATCAAAAAAAAAACTAGCCACGGCAAGCAGGGAATTATTTTATTGGCAATGTTTCTAAATGTTTTTGCTATAGCAACACTGATTTTTTTCAAATCTTTGAACGTAAAGCTTAAAATTCGAATTCCAAAAACAAAATTTGAATTCCGATCATCGAAATAGGACAGTTTCATAATAGTTTGTTTTGCAGTTGATGATAAATGTAGTTCTTAATCAGATTTAAATTTAGAACTATTTGCTCAGGATCAAAACATAAACTTTCCTTTAAATAGATCTGGGCAAAACTTGGGCCGCTTCATTATAAATGGAACAGCTGCATGGAGGTAAAGGCTCGCAAGTTTCATCGTAAATATGGACCCGAATGGTCCCGGGATGATTCTTGTCACCTGGGCCCGCCTCAACTGCTACTGACATCTATTTATTACAAAGCCTAAACATAATTTTATCTTGAGATATTTATGAACGAAATAAAAGTATATTACTAAAAAGGCCAGGCAAAGTACCTATAGTCTAAACTACAGAGCAGGTACATAAAGGAAAAACTCAAGGTTGCCTAGAAGAGATCGCTTATAGTGATGTGGCGGGCGGCCTTATCGCTATACTTAAGTTATCTCTTCTTTTATATTTAGTCTATCTATTGTATGTATTCCATAATATTAAAGAAATGACTAGTAAATTATCAAAAAACTTGTTGGTGAGACTCTTTGTATAAAAAATAACCAAGGAGACCAGAAACTCGTAAATACTTTTTAAAGTTGGCCAATGAAATGAAACCTTCGTGCACCATGAAGTTTTTCACTAACTTTTGGGAAAACTTTGGCGGGATAGTTTGAAAGTGATTATTTTTTCTCTGTGGAGGTGAAAAAGTAAATGAAATTTTTTTGTGAATCGTGGTCGAGGCAGTATGGCTTTCGCCATCGTGGTCGTGCGTCACAAAATAAATATATAAAAAATAATAGTGGATAATTCACATAAACCAGCTAGCCCTAAGCTTAGCAGAGCTTGTGTCATGGGTACTAGATGACTGATAGGTATGTACTTACTTATACAATAATTAATATAATGTACAATGTTGGTATACCTTATTAATTAAGTAGTTATAAATAAACAATCTTTATTAACAACGAAAATTACAAGCAAAGGAATAGAAAAATTAAAACTAGTATTTACAATTGAAACCATTGAGCTAACTGCCGACGGTTGCATTTGAATATATTGAATAATACAAAGATAGATTTTTTGGGAGATTTCTCTGTTTTTATCTTATTTATTGTAAACTTGATAATGAGCGTCCATGTAAAGTAAAAGTATAATTACCTACATCATGGAGGTATATTTTATTCACAGTGCAAATCTCTTAATCGTTTCATTTTGATGACCTTTCCACTCACTCATAGTTTATTTAGTAATTTTTACAACAAAAGCTGAGCTAACCTAACCCTGTTAGATTTAGATTAGATTCTCGTTCAAGCTAAGCTTTTACAAGCGTTTTAACTGCATAGCCGCGCTAAAATCTAACCTAATTGCAGTTGAGTGTATGTCACCGGTTTAATATCGCCGAGTTGTAAAATACTTTAATTAAAACATGAAGTATTCAAAGACTGTAATAACGAGCCAAGAGAAGGAGCGGAGTTATAGCCGATGTGAGAGTTTCGTGAATTACGTAGCTCAACTATTGGGGAAGAGAGGAACTTCTACATCAGTTTAAAGTAGGTAACCTACATTCCTTACGTCAAATTTGGGAACTTAGATGATGAAAAAGCTTTGCGTGATATAATTTTATGAAATTTTGCATGCCAATGTGTTTTGTTGTAGTATGTGACACTATTCTAATGTATAAGACCTGTTTATGACCATATTTCGTGCAATAAATGAAATGAAAATCATAAAAATCAGTTTTACTAAAACCAGGGTACACGAATAATATAATAAATTATTACAATATTAAAAAATAAATATATAATATACTTACTGTTGACCCGCCCAAGCTTTGCGCTTGTGTTATTCATAATAAAACTTCCTCTTGAATCACTCTTTCTATTAAAAAAATCGTTACAATCCGTTCTGTTGTTTTAATAATCTAAACCCATATTTGTTAGCACATAACACAAGCACTGTTCAGTAAGATCATGCTTTGTGGATTGTCCAGCATTATTTTTTCTTTGTCTTCTAAAACGTTAGTTGAGTATAATATTCAACTCCTTTGTGAATTTCGATGCGGCATAAAGCTTTGTAAGTAGTAAAAATATTTGTTGTATCAATAGATCGTTTTATATCATTTCTAGGTCAACATAATAAACCTATCATTAGGTACACGAGTAATTCCGCAAATACCGTAGTTCATATGCCGTGCCATTGTCAAATTTCCTATCACATGTTTTGAATAATAATGGTTCGAGAATGTTGTGAATAAATAGCTCAAATAATTCATATTAACATCGTTATAATTTAATTTATTTTTGAGTGTTTCGACGTTTATTATAAAATACCTATCTATGTAATGAACCTATTGTACTCGTATAATTTTATATATTGTTCTAAGAATAAGAATAAGAATGTTTATTTTTCAAATTTACATGGTAGCCTTAAAATTAATTACATAGATATTTATACAACTAAACAAAAAAGCAAGGTAACCTTAAAATTAATTATTTATAGCTGTGATATTACTTATTAAATAAATTTAGTTTACAAATAATTAGAACCACATTATAAAGGTTACATTATATATAGGTTACATATTATATGGGCTATTTTTATACTTAGTACTTTAAGGCTTTTGTGTGTTGCATGTCTCGTACCTTCCGTGCTAGTTATAAAACTGTATTACGGCAACGGTAGAGCTCAATACCTCACAACGGCTAGACTCTCGGTTTGGGTTATAATTGTATATACTATTCACTCGTATTAAGTATATCAGTTATCTGAAATTATAACACAAGATCTGCTTAGCTTGGGGTGTGGCAAACAAAACAGAAGATAAATGAAGTGGTATCTATAAATCATTTATTTTTATAAGTAATTGTACGTTTAATTTATTAAACTATTTTAATTTTGCATGAACTTCAGTATTAATGTACAAATATCCCCATGTAGTACAATTCATATTACCCAGCCCAACCACAGTTGTCTGACATACGAAGATATGTAGGTACGCTGTTTTCTTTTATGTGAGCGATAAGAACGCAAATTTTCATACAATTTGTAATGGTTTTTGTTTGCTAAATATATATTGTTTTTATAATTATGTAGTGTGCCATAAAAATGTTCTATCTTCTATTTAAGTAGAAATTTAAGCAGCTTGCTATCAAAGCTTTTAGAATCATTAAGCTCTTTCAAACTTTGCTCTTCAAACGTGACACTTTTAGGAAGTTACGGAGACATTTAAAAATTGGTTCAGTATAAACTGGAGCTCACAAGACTCGAGACCTTTTTATGCAAATCTTGAAGGATGTGCCCAGGTTTTTAATGAAACTGCGATTACTTTGATAGATGCTACACCCGTGTGACGACCCTTACCAAGGAGGCTTAAACCAAATTAAATGTCAGGGACCTATATTGATTTAAATTAGAAAGCGTAACAGCGGAGTAATCTAATTAAAGGCAGGTATTTAAGATGTTTGCGGAACGTGAAAACTTATTTGTTGCCTGAATAAATTTGAACTTTACAAAGACGAAGATAAATCAGATAAGTAGTAAACTATCTACCTACCTAATATACGTAATTCTAAGTTTCTTCTTTTTCTTTAATCTTCGTAGGTACATCATCATCATTCTATATTATTCTACTGCTGGACATAGGCCCCGTAGGTACGTCGGGTCCTATTTATAAGTCAGAACAAAGATACAGAACACTCAAGGAATCAAACGAAAAGGAAAAAATAAAAACAGAACTTCGTGAATCGAAACGACCGAAACTCTTCAGAGATCCGTAATCTAATAAAAAAGCATGAGACTCCTTACGCAGCTGGAATTTTAATCAATTTTGTGGCCAATAACTGGAAATGGCGTAGAGTCGGCAACGAGCCACATTTCGCAAATTCCCGCCTTAAAAAAGTTAGAACCAGTTCACTTGATACCCATTCGATTTTTAAATTTTTAAACTATGTTCTTCGAAAAACAATGTATTGTATTTATCAGTCGCGTAGATCAGTCGCCAAATACCCATAACACAAGCTCCGCGTAGCTTAGGGTTAGATGATACTGCGTGTGGATTGTCCAGCATTATAATTTTTATTTGTTTACTTAATATAATTTGTAACCTTTTTGTGTTTAAAAAAACTAACGTTTTACCTTTTCACGTAAAAGGTTTGAGGATACAGGCGACTGGGCCCACTACAAAATTGGGACCGCGGTCCCAGTTGCCTGATTAGTTTTTTCTTGTTAATTTCGTTGGGCGAGTGGGACCACTGGTCATTTTAACCACAAATCTATTGTTTAAAGTACAGTTGGCATTATGTCTTATTGTCTTACTAGCTGGTACCCGCGACTTCGTCTGCGCATGATAGTATTTCGAGTCCTCGCGATTTGACTTGCGTAATTCCCTTTTCCGTGGGATTTTCGGGATAAAATAAAACCTATGTATTATTCCGGCTTATAATCTATCTCTGTGCCAAATTACATCCAGATCCGTTCAGCAGTTTTTGCGTGAAAGAGTAACAAACATCCATCCATCTATCAATCTATCCCTTCATACTTACAAACTTTCGCGTCTATCAGTTCAATTCAGTTTGGTTCCCCTAGGCTATACGGGTTTTCAAAAATTTCTCACAGCATCTGAACGACGCGTGTGTAATTTTTGAAAACCCGTATAGCCTAGGGGAACCAAACTGAATTCCGGGATAAAATGTATCCCATGTCCAATCGTCCCGAGTTCCATTCGAATTCATTCAATTCCGTCGTGATGCGTGGTTAAAGAATTTTTGTTCCACCCTCTCTCCCAGGGGAACCTTACTGAATTTCGGGATAAAAAGTATTCCATGTCCTTCCTTGTACTATGAACTAAAATCGTCCTGAGTGTCATTCCAATTCATTCAGCAGTTTCGGCGTGATGCGCGGTAAAGGAATTTTACTTTCATACCCTCTCCCATGAGAACCTTACTGAATTCCGGGATAAAAAGTATCCTATGTCCTTCCTCGTAGTATGACCTATAATCATGCCGAGTTTCATTTCAATCCATCAAGTAGTTTCGGCGTGATGCGCGTTTACGATACAGACAGACAGAAAGACAGACAGACAGACAGACAGACAGACATGAATAAAAAAAATTACAGTTTTGGCTTGAGTATCGATAATAGAGTGCCCTCCAAAAAAAATTTTCAAAATATCTTCAATGTACAGAATTGGACCTGTTACAGTTTTATTATAAGTATAGATTGTGCAAAAAATATAATAAATGACCTTGAGTTCTAACACAACCTAATAATAGGAATTTAAATTTGGTAAAGATTTCTTAAATCAAAGACGTAAAATACGACAGTTTTTTTGTAAAATATTTTCTGAAAATAATAACAGATGTTTTGTTAAAACAAAGAGTGTTTTACCATGGTGTCAAGATTTTCTTCGAACGAATGAACCAGGATCTTTTCGTTTTTGTGTGAAGGCGACGACAAAAAGAATAACTATTTGAGAATAACATTGAGACATAGATAAGAGAGGCGCCTTTGTGCTGAAACCCGCAGGGCATGTTGAATAATGAGTTTCACAAGTATTTAGAAAGAACTTTATTACGGGTGCTTCTTAGCAAGTAATTAAGGATGTTTAAATATTTCTCTTTTACGCGGTAATTACTACAATTCCAGCTATAGATGTGCTTTTAGCCGGAAAAAAGCACCTTTGAAAAGTTTTTTTCAAAGTGAAAAGTGTGTTAATTTTAAATGGCATTGAAGCTGTTTGAAAACCCTATTTTAACTGTTTTATCCCAAAGCAATTTGATTCTTAAATTAATTTATACGGGTCAGGGATTATTGATAAAAGCTTTTGGAGTAACGTTGGTAGTTTGTGAATATAGCGGTTAGTATTGTATTCCCTAGTTAATGAATGTATTTCATTGTCGGTTTATACTGTTAGGTACCAATCATAAGTGATCGCTGAATTCTAAGCATTACGTAGGTCAAAGTATATGTACAAAAACCAAACTATAGGGACTTACCTGTATACTTACTTGTTCATCTAACCCAATCTATACTTATAATAAAACTGTAACAGGTCCAATTCTGTACATTGAAGATATTTTGAAAATTTTTTTTGGAGGGCACTCTATTATCGATACTCAAGCCAAAACTGTATTTTTTTTCATTCATGTCTGTCTGTCTGTCTGTCTGTCTGTCTGTCTGTCTGTCTGTCTGTCTGTCTGTCTGTCTGTCTGTCTGTATCGTAAACGCGCATCACGCCGAAACTACTTGATGGATTTAAATGAAACTCGGCATGATTATAGGTCATACTACGAGGAAGGACATAGGATACTTTTTATCCCGGTATTCAGTAAGGTTCTCATGGGAGAGGGTATGAAAGTAAAATTCCTTTACCGCGCATCACGCCGAAACTGCTGAATGAGTTGGAATGAAACTCGGGACGATTTGTGTTCATACTACAAGGAAGGACATGGGATACTTTTTATCCCGGAATTCGGTAAGGTTCCCCTGGGAGAGATGGTGAAAGAAGAATTCTTTAACCACGCATCACGACGGAAGTGAATGAATTCGAATGGAACTCGGGACGATTGGACATGGGATACATTTTATCCCGGAATTCAGATTGGTTCCCCTAGGCTATACGGGATTTCAAAAATTTCTCACAGCATCTGAACGACGTTCAGATGCTGTGAGAAATTTTTGAAATTGAAATTGAAATTTTTGAGATTTTTTTGAAAACCCGTATAGCCTAGGGCCTCCCTAGGGGAACCAAACTGAATTGAACTGATAGACGCGAAAGTTTGTAAGTATGAATGGATAGATTGATAGATGGATGGATGTTTGTTACTCTTTCACGCAATAACTGCTGAACGCATCTGGATGAAATTTGGCACAGAGATAGATTATAAGCTGGAATAACACATGCTTATTTTATCCCGACAATCCCACGGAAAAGGGAATTACGCAAGTAATCGCGAGTACTCTAAATACTAATCATGCGCAGACGAAGTCGCGGGTACCAGCTAGTTTAAAATAAACCTTGTCAAAAAAACGGTGTCTCTTTTCGTGTAATATGCGTATTTCTTATTTAGCAAATGATTTGACTGAATCGTCAGAACACTTTCTCATTTCTCAGCCTGTTCTCTTAAATTATTTGTCCCAAATAAGATAAAAGTTTACTTTTAATAAAAAATAATACAATTGGGATAGTAAAAATTTAATTATTGAAACAGTTGACCTAACTGCAGACCGTAGCAAAAAATCTAGAGGTTACTTACCTTAAATATAATTTTCTTTTTTCCATTGTTTCAGATAAATCAGCGATCGTCATCGCCATAACCGTGAACAACTATCTAGTGTAAAGTGGAATAATTGCAAGCAAAGTTTGGTGCGAGAGTTAGTGGGAGGTGTGAGGATGCGGCGTGCGGGCGGCGGGGGGTAGCATGACAGCGCCAGCCACCGAGGCCTGATGGCGCTAGTGCGCCGGATATTAGGTGACGCCCAGGTAAGCCGTGATTCCACCTTGAACCTATGATTCTATCTTGAACCTGCAATTCCATCTTGAATTATCGATTCTACCTTGAACCTACGACTCCATCTTGAATCTACGATTTCATCATGAACCTGCAGTTCCTTCTTAAACCTGCTACTCCACCTAGAATCAACGATTCCACTATGAATCTGGAATTCTACCAATAATCTACGATTCCTTCTTGAATCTTCGATTTCACCATGAACCTAGTGTTCCACCTTGAACCTGCTATTCCACCTAGAATCTACGACTCCTCCTTGATCCTGGAATTCCACCTATAATCTACGATTCCTTCTTGAATCTACGATTTCACCATGAACCTGCAGTTCCACCTTAAACCTGCTATTCCACCTACAATCTACGACTTTACCTTGAACCTGTGATTCCAACAGTAACTAGAATCTACGATTCCACCTTGAATCAACTTGATTTAATTTCAGTTTAAGGAAATTTATCTTCAAAAAGACAATGACACTTAGATCCTAACTTTAACACATAGTATTTTAAATGCAAAACCTTAATTTTGGCTGAATTTTTGAATAAAATTAGTTCCATGCAGTATTCCATGCGGCTTCTTTAACGTGAAAAGTAGCCCATGTTTTATTCCAAACAGGCTACTTTTCACGTTAACGAAGTCGCGCGAGGGCTAGTAATTATATACAGGACGCCAAAACTTTTGTCTTTCCTGCTATGATTTATTCCAAGCTTAGTACTACGACTATTCCAAACATCATTCGTTTCAGTAATTTTGGTGTGAAGCAATCTAACATCCATCCATCCATATAAACTTTCGTATCACTATATAGTATAAAACAAAGTCGCTTTTTCTGTCTCTATGTCCCTATGTCCTTATGTCCCTTTGAACGCTTAAATCTTTAAAACTAAGCAACGGATTTTGATGCGGTTTTTTGTAATAGATAGATTCAAGAGGAAGGTTTATACGTATAATAAAGCCGTGCGAAGCCGGGGCGGGTCCCTAGTTTATAATATTAGCGTAGCGTTGGCTACGAATAAATAAAGTCAGCTCCTTGAATCAGAATAAAACTTTCAAAAGCTCTGCACATAATATTAAAAAAAAACCTTGTTACTGATGCTCATTTGTTTTTGTATGTAAACTTACCCCGTAAATTATACAACTGCAATGTAAGCTACTCTAATAAACATCGCTGTACCAGCGAAGATAGGGTTTGAAATATGCATGTCTAAAGCAAATATCATTTAACAAAGCTGTATTTCGAAGCATTATTTGTAGCGATACAGACAGTTGCAAAAGCTCATCAAGCATTGTTTGAATATATTTAGGTATTGTTAGTTTAGACTAGTATTTTAGATGGGAAATTGGTTTCAGATTACATATTTATACTTATTATAGCAATTCATTATGAACAAACAATCTGTTTGCAACCGTCTGCAGTTAGCTCAATGGTTTCAATTGTAAATACTAGTTGTAATTTTTCTATTCCTTTGCTTGTAATTTTCGTTGTTATTAAAGTTATTTTATGATTAAAAAAAACAAACAATCTTTAGGATAGTTGGTAACATAATATATTTTAATATAAAAGAACAACAAACCGCCATAGTTAGAACACTGAAATTTGGAAATGAATGTACCTCTTACTACACTGATGACATCCGATAAGAAGGGATTTTTGGAATTGCTCTCTGACTAGCATTAACTAACATAACCCAACAAGCTATACATTTCTTGTTCGCTTTTTTATTTTACCTTAAATTGACTGAAGTGAACAAAACACAAATATTTTTTTTAGTTATTAAGTTAGTATACTGTGCGAAATAAACATAGACTTTTAAAAGTTTAATCCTCAGGCTTAGCTAGATTAGCACAACACTTCGCCAGCCTTTAACTAGTCACTTCAAGACTCTCCACACCTGGGGTAAGCGAGGGCACGCATGAACTGGCCCTTTTATGAGGATGTACATTATATCTGCTATATTATATGAGCTCTACATACAAGGGTTGAGTTTTTGGAGTTTTTCTGTACCTTTTTGCGCACTACGAAAATATGAACGAATTGCTACACATTTGTTCCGAGATAACCCCGGAAAGAAAAAAGTAACTTCTTATTTTCTATGTATAATACATATACATCTAATACTTTTTGTAAAGTATTGTATTATTGTATAAATATCAGTCAGTTAGTATCACATCCATTTATGCTCTGCTTAGCTTGGGGCTAGATGATGCTGTGTGGGTTATCCGTCATTATTTTTTATTTTTATTTATTTGCTCCCCTTGGAGTCAAGAACCTAGGTCCGTGGGGTACCGAGGCTGTCCAGGTTTTTTGCGCGTCGACTGTTTTTGGATATTGATCAATTGAGCTACATTTAGACTGTTTGCAATCGTCTGCAGTTAGCTGAATCTATTCATTGATTTTAATTTTCTCTGTTTTTATTTATATTTATTAAATAACTACAGAATAAAATTGCGTTGGCAATCTTTTCGAAACAGTTCCTTACTTGGATGAAAAGCTACATTCACGATCTACCAAAATTTTCCAAAAATACAGTGTTTTAATCTAACTAACTAGCTTTTACGATAACAATGCTATTTTGGCCAACCTGTGCCCCTATCTGGGAACATTAATCAGCAGGAATTCTAAAGGTATAAGCCACTCATTAACTTAATTTACCAGCTAGGGTTTGCTAATAGACGTTATCTAGATTCTAGGAATACCTGGAACTCATAGCAGGCTTGCGCACTTATCTAGAAAATTCATAATAATAATAAGTAATAATTAACAAATAGGACTATTCTTGCGAAAAAGCCTGATATTGTACTGATAGATCGGTTAGAAAGATGGGCGGGGTGATTGCTGACGTCAACATACCACATGATGTAAACCTCGTTAAAGCTGAGAAAAATAAACTCAGCAAATATCGTGACTTGGCTAACGAGGTTGTCAGCATGTGGGATGTTGATTCAGCGACCATCGTCCCGATAGTCGTTTCGGTTAACGACGTAATTGCGAAAATCATCGATAAACGTCTCAAGAGACTCTCGCTAGGAAGTTGGATCAAGGGCCAGATCCAAAAAGCGGTTCTCCTGGACTCGGCGCTCAGGAAGTTCCTCTGTCTGCAACCCTAGTCACCGGCTGCTTGAGCCTAGCTTCACGGCCGGTGATCCACCGTTTGTTATATTTTTGACTGTACATTAATTTTATAAAAACATGTATTTTCTAAGTACCTATACTAAAAAAATATTTTTTGTGAGAATGAAAATTAACAAAGGGTCATAATAAAAATAATAGTAATAATAGTTCTAATCACTACATAGTATAAAACAAAGTCGATTTCTCTGTCCCTATGTCCCTATATCCCTATGTCGCTTTGTATGCTTAAATCTTTAAAACTACGAAACGGATTTTGATGCGGTTTTTTTAATAGATAGAGTGATTCAAGAGAAAGGTTTAAACGTAAAATAAAACCGTGCGAAGCCGTGGCGGGTCGCTAGTAAAGTATATTGATACTTCAAATTGATAATTTCAGACTAAGTAATGCTTCAACATCGTTCATTATGAGGGTATATCTAGTAACGGTGTTATTAAAGTTCCTCATTACCTTCAAATTAATTGCTAGAGCGAAGACGTGCAATATTGAATTTTAGAAGGATGCAAACATGCACAGGCCTAATTTAATATATATTTTAATAGTGCATGTATGTGAAGTAGATACTCACAAAATACAATGAACATAGAAGAGTTTTGGTAATTTCATTTTATAGTCGAAACAAAATAAAGAATATCAAATACCATAATCTGCTCGCGGGTTCACATGCATTGTTTCTTTGGAAAAGTTTCAAGGTATTCTATCCCCTGAGACCTAATTTATGGGATGAAAAGAAGCCTTATGTCTTATTCGGTTTAAAGATTTTTATTTGCCATAGAACGGGTACAATGTGTGTATTTATTATGAAAACAAAATAAGTTAATTATTTATTCCAGAGCTAGAACTACATTTATTTAAAATACATTATTGACGATTTATTAACTATATTATTGAAAATACATTATTTAGCCCGATTTGTTTGGTAGTTTTTTCAAACCTTCCATACAAACTAATAACTCCGCATAAAACTTGAAATACTACAGATTGTAATTATTTCCAGGCGAAACTACGGAAGATGGTGGACGAACAGGTATCAGTCGGATCCCGCGTCGAGGACACTGACTCTGAGGCTGCGGATCCCCTCATCACACCAGCCACTTCCATCCTCGACCGGCCCGAGTTCGATCCTCGTCCCATCCCACCTGAAAGACATCGTCTCATCGGGACTCTGGACAAGAGGAATGGATCACTCAATGGGGATAAGGAAGCCACGCTCAATCGAACAACTAGGTTATCGATACGGAATGGAAAGGATAATCCTTTTATAGGTAAGTTTCTTTTGCAATCGAGTACCTATCAGCCTACGGCTTTGCAGGCGTTGTTTCTATGGGGACGTTGTAAGGCTTCTATTCTATGGAAACTAATTTATGGGATGAAAAGTATCCTATGTGTTATTCCAAAGCTAGAATCACTTCTATTCAAAATTTCTGGTCTATACGACAGTGTTGTAAAAGATATTCGATTTGCACCTCTAATTGTTTTGACTCTTAGATATATTATTTTTAATATAAGGTTTACAATACATGTTTTGGTGTAAACTGCGTTGGTGCAATTTTCAAATAAATAAATAAAGAAATTCCAGCCCGACAGTTTTTGCGTGAAAGAGGAACAAATATCCAAACTTACATGCAAACTTTCACGTTTATAATGCTAGTAAGGGTTTACTGATGACCTTCACACAGGTTTAGAGGGGTTAAAAATAATGGTATGAATGTGGTTGCAAATCTGTGCCTAAGTTGGACAGATTATTAAAACAGTGTTTTAGCTCAATAATAGACTGTTTCATTTCACACGCTGTTTTAGGAAAAGTACTCAGTGAAACATAAAAGATCAGGTTTAGATTTGACAAATTCTATTTGAACAAAAAGAAAGTATAAGTATATTTTATGTTTTTTGGTAGTATCCTCTAAGGAGCCTGGCTCTTAAGATAAGAAAAAGTTCGTATTCAAGTCGATATTTGTTTTCTCAGATGACGACAATAAAGAAAACCAGGCGAACGGAAAACTGGAATCCCCAGTGAAATGGAATCAAAATGGCAGCGATAGTGGCACTTACGCAGAAATTGGCACCGGGGGGAATAGCAACACTAGCGAGAGGAACATTCTGGATCCAGGAGACAGTTCTGAAGAGGAGGTGCCTCTGCCGGATGCTACTTCTCCTGGTAGAAGCAGCGATGGACCCGAGCCAAGAGCTGATATTACTGCTACTTTAGATGAAGGTATGTTCACTTAATCATCTTCATTGTGAGATAATATAGCCTGAAGACAAATATTTCGACGTTCTGCAAATATGTGTTCAGAGGTTCTGGATGTTTTCTATGTATAACAAAACATTTCTAAACGTATTATAATTTAAGTATGAAAGAAAGAAAGAAAGAAAATCCTTTTATTTGGCCCATAATTAACCACAGGTAACGTATAAATAACACTTAATAAAACATATACAGAAACAAGAAAAAACACAAAAACAAAAAGAGTAAAGCATAATAAAGAAATTAACATAGGTAAGGGGCCAAAAAGGTCCCTGTCTCAGCATTATGCCGCTACAGGCCAAGTATTTAGTATATTAGTCATTTATTCATATTTTGATGGAGAAATAAATAAATGATCTATCTATCTAGTATCCATAACACAAACTCTGCTTAGCTTGGGATACTAGATGATGCTGTGTGGATTATCCAGCATTTTTTATATTTAATTTATTTAATTTGTGTTATACATCACATGCAAAGCTAAGGTGTTTGAGATGTCCGTGTGTAAGCTTACCTATATTTTATAATAATTTCATTAGATTAGAGTTGGCAATGCTACTAATGTTAGGAGTTACTGACTGGTCTAGGTGGAAAAACTTTTTGGTAGAAGACACTGTGAGCCCCGCCGTTTTTGTGATTGTCTAATGTTGAGATCTTCTTGATTGTATTGTAGTTCTACGTATAAATAATTACGTACCTAATATTGGACTGGACCTGTGAATATAGTATCGGGAAAAGTACTTTCAGTGAGTTTGATTTCACGTGTGACCATTTTTTCATCTCCTAAGTCTTATAACTAAAAATAAACTTAACTAAGAATTTCATTTTAACTATATTATCATAAACGAAATACAAAGCAATCAGGGACTAATAGACTATTTTACAGAAGTTTATTAACACTATTGTGTCTACTCAAAGAGCTGAAATAATAAAGTGATAAAACAAGCATAAATTATAATGAACCGTGAAAATATAATAAACGGCGTCTCACGGTTAACGATAAAACTTTCAAACAAAGACGGAGACAAATTCATCAACATCAATAAAACTGAGAGTAAGGCTGTCTATACAAACTTGTTCTGTTTGAGTTGATCTTAGGGTCTGTAATCCTGGAGATAATAGTTTGCTAGCTGAGATGGCATGTTTGTCTTACTAATGAACTTAGGTAGTACCTACTTGGGGATTCTTCATAGATGTTTCAGCTAGAATACGAAGAGAATCTGCTTCAGTTTAATAAAACTTTGTTTCGCTTATACTTTGTCGGGTCTCAACTCAATACGGTGAGTTAGTTTAATAAACATCTTTATGAACAACGAAAATTACAAGCAAAGGAATAGAAAAATTACAACTAGTATTTACAATTGAAACCATTTAACTAACTGCAGACGGTTGCAAACAGTCTAAAGGTAGCTCAATTGATCCATGTCAATACCAGTCTGTGCGTCCCCAAGACACTGGCTGCATTACCACGCTGTATGGCAATGCTGATGCGCTGAGCCAGATATTCACCAGCTCTCGGGTCACGCGTCGCATCGACCAGACGCTCAGATAATTTTTTAAAAACGCGGAGAGCCTCGGTACCCCACGGACCTAGGGTCTCGAATCCAAGGGGAGCAAATGCGTAGGTTCTGTCGAGACCTGCATATTTGCGCCTCTTGAGATAGTTTAATGGTAATCTTAGAGTGCTTGATGCCGATTGACACGTTCTTTGTTATATGTTTATACAATGTATATTTTCGAACCTTGATCAAACGAAATGTGCGGATACACGACACAATTATCGATAAAAATTGGGATAAAATAAATTATATGTTAGCTATCTCAAAAAACAAGGTGTTTTAATATTTTTTTAAATGAAGACTTCTTCATCTGGTTTTGTCTTTGTTTCTTTTTGAGTAAATGGTGTATTTTATTCGAAGTATAGTTTACAAGAAAATAAATAAAAACCTTTTTGGCCATTAAAGGCCTTTTTGGTAGGACCTACAAAAAGAGTAGGTAGTCACTTATTTTAATCACTATATATATTCATAATGTTACCAGCCAATAAAATACTACATAAATATTCACTTTCACCATAAAAGAGAAATGGATGATGTAAATTACTTGCCTCAAAATCAGAAGGAAAAAAGGCAGTAAATATTGCGCGTAAAAAAAAACTAAGCTGAGTATAAATAAGCGAGCTTAATAAGCGTAATGCAACATAAGTAGCATATAAAAAACTTCCTGAACATAGAACTCAGTTCAGTCAGCGGAATATCCTCCCGACTAATGAGACGCCTTAGGGAATAAGCTCATTTGTCGAGTTACTGCACAACCATCTTCAAAAGAAACTTTCCGGTTCATGCTGCAATTTGTCTTTTCATTCCACTTTTAATAAGGTGCTAGTTAAACAACTTCTTCCACTAGTGGACAAAGAATTTAAGTGATGGTCGAATCAGCTGCTAGACTAAGATCCGATGCAATATGAGGGTTTGATTTCCGCCTACAATTTTTTTTGTTTTAAGTAGGATATAATAGTCATCTATTATCTACCCAAAACACAAGCTCTGCTTAGCTTGGGGCTAGACAATGCTGTGTGAATCATTGTCCAGCATTTTTTATATTCTTTTATCATTATAATTTCTAAATAACTGACTTCTTTTTTGATTTCTAAATACAGTTTAAAATACACTTGTCTATAAGCTTATTTCGATTTCTGTTTCCCAAAATTTCTAACAAAACTCGCATAAGTACAAAACGACCTATCCTCCAGACTCTGCACTAGATGCTCATCCTTTCAGAAAATAGCTCTCAAAAGCCAGCAATGTTTCATCACGGTGACTTATCAGAGCTAGCTGAATAATAGGATCACCGCGAAGTTGTATGAAGTCGCATAACTTATCTCGACTAGCTGCCACAATGACAGGACCTTCATAACGTGGCAGAGAATAGCTGTTGGCTCATTTGTTACTAATCGTTTAGCTTATTGTTTCTGGAACTCATTGGCTGTGAGATTTATTCGGGACGACCGCTATTGGATTCCACGAATAAGAATGGCCATTTTGCTAAATTGATGGTTTTCTGGAAACAATTTTACTTCATAAATGTACAAACAAGGCTTTTGTTGTACATAGATACTTAGTACTTGCAGCAGTCTTCAGTTAGGTCATTGGTTTTACTATGAGCTTCGATTAAGTATTCATTAATTAATTTAACCTTGTATACTATTTTTGATTTGTTTCATTGTAGTTATTTTCATTGTTAACGCGTTAACTCCTAAGCTTCAGCGATGCAACCTGGAAAAGTACGCCGGTGCGCATTGTTAGTGTTAAAAAATATTACTTCGGTGTCATTTTTCAACCAACTTCACAGAAGGAGCGTTTTTTTATTTGGATGCTATTACTTCATACGTGGTCCCACATAAATTTAAACAAGATTTGACCGTTCGTTTTTAGTTATTGCGTGAAATTTCAATGAGCGAAAAACATCAATTCGCTAACCGAAAATTTATTAATTGTATTTTGTAATCACTACCCAAATGCTAGCAAGAAGAGAATGCTATCTATCTAGCATTTAATTTTATGCTCGCCCTTGCACAAATTTTGTTCACCAATGTTTATTCTATCTAACAACCCCAGTACAGCGTTATATTGAGTTAGTAAGTCTCGTAGGATCACAATAAAGCTGGCATCGCGTCGCATACACCTGCGGTCGCTTGACGCACGTAACATTTGAGTAATCGATTCGTCTGGACCGCGCCATGTTTCCGTGACTTGGCCAACTTTCCCGTTATTATACCGTTCACATCGCCATAACCGATTCCATTTATTCGGTAGCTTCGGCACCGTACTTTACGCAACTTTTCATATTATAGGACAGCTAATAATGAGGGTTGTGGGCCCTTGAATACGAACAAGGACAAACTTCGAAAGTGAAGCTATTAACCAGACAATGGAGAAAGTAAACAAATTGTGAATTAGGTTGCTGAGTTGAAATGAATTTATGAGCGTGCTCGCGCATTTTGATGGGTAATTTTTGTCAAGTTTAGCGACAAATTACTTTATGATCCTTGAAATGTTTTGTTAAGGACAGTGTACACTAAGCCAATATACACCAAGCAAATATGTTTTAAGGAAGTTTCAAAAAAACTTCAGCCCTTAAATTAAAAAATCAAAGTTTATTATTCTTCATCATCACAATAATCTTAAAGTCCACTGATATTATTCTAACTTTTAAATACTAACAGACAACATAAACAAATAAAATATTGATATTTCTGTACCATCCACACATTATAATCTAGCCCCAAGCTAAGCATATTTTGTGTTATGGGTACTAGATAAATGATTTACCAAATTCAGTACAATACGTTAATAGTAAAAATATTTTATCATCGGTACATAGAAACACCCAGAACCCCGTAACTTATATTTGGAACCGTGGTCTTTATTTAGAAAAGAGAAGAAAAGCCTATATTTATGTACGACCTAAACCATCTCCTTTAAAAAACTGTTTACATGCGTCGATTCCTCTTAACTATGATCGCTATCGAAAATTATTGTTGTTAGGGATTGCAATCCGGTATCATTTTCAATCCGGCCGGATTTCACCGGATTGACGCTAATCCGACCGGATCCGGACGGATCCGGCCGGATTTCAAAGTTACTTGGCCTCGTAGTTAGTGATTTTTAGTTTTGATAATAATACATAAAAATAAAATACGTATTTATGGAAAATAAAGTCACTTTTATTTATATTTTTTGGTACTAATTTTAAATTTTGGTACTATTTGTACTAAATGACATTATGAAACTTCTGAAAATTCTCGCTAGGGATTGCAATCCGGTATCATTTTCAATCCGGCTGGATTTCACCGGATTGACGCTAATCCGCCACAGACTATCAACCTGCTTTCAAGTGGAGCCAGAGACACCAAACGTATTTCCTTCAGTGGAATACGATTATGGGAAGGTACAAATATGTTTGAATGATCAAACTGGTACTTCGACTCCATTTGAAATATTTGGTTTAGCTACTTACTTTGTCATTTTAGTGCAACAAATTGTACTAGATACACTGCGGTTCGCTCATCAAAATGGGCGACGAGATGAAAGCATTTCTTGGTATGAATTTAGTCATGGGCTACCATATTTTACCATCATTGAGGGATTATTGGTTTACAGAACCAGACATGGTAGTGCCTTTCATATCGAAGGTGATGCCTCGGACTCGATTCGAAGAAATACGGCGAAACCTTCATTTCTGCAACAATGAGACCTACGCAGCCCTACTTACGGCAGAGCATATAAAATTCGTCCAGTAATGCAACATCTCAATGATGCGTTTCAAAAAGCCCTGAACAATACGAAAACCCAATCTATCAGTGAACATACGGTGAAATTCAAAAATTTCATAAAACGATGCGTGTATTGTGCACGTTCCAAAAAAGAAAATCGCACAAACAACATAGGTGTAATATGCAAAGTTCATCTGTACTATAACTAATGACCGAAATTGTTTCATCGTTTGTTTTAAGACTTTTGCGTTCGCGTATTTTTTGCTTTACCGGATCCGCCACCGGATCCGGCGCTGACTCACCGGATCCGGTATGTCCAATAACACGCCGGATCCGCCGGATTACCGGATCCGCCGGACCGGATTGCAATCCCTAATTGTTGTTATTGTATTGTTAAGTTATCGACATAGCTCAAAGAATTAGCAAGCTATATCTCGCAAAGAACCGACAACCGTTGGGGTAAACGTGTTCTTGAGTGGAGACCGCGACTCGGTAAACATAGCGTAGGACGCCCTCTGGCCAGGTGGGATGACGATCTGTGAAAGACTGCTGGCAGATGCTGGGTGCGTCGAGCTGAAGACAGGGCGTTATGGCGCTCATTGGGGGAGGCCTATGTCCAGCAGTGGACTAATATAGGTTGATGATGATGATGATGATGATCGCTATACTTTGATTTAGAATCATAGATATTTTTTGTAAACAATAAAACTTATGAGACCTTACAAAACCTGATTAGAATAACAGACAACAGCAGGTAAAAAGCAAGTTTACATGTAAGCAACTAAAAATCGCGTAATTGTTCAAGCACAGATAACAAATGAGAGACCAATGGAATTATGTGTGAAAACTGTCAAAACCACGAAATGTTTGGATCTCCTGCAGCATGCTCTGATACCAGTGTTATAAAATATGTTCAACCATTTTCCCTTTGATTTTGTAACTCATTTGTATACAAAAAAGATATGTTTTTAAATAGCGATATAAGTATAGTTTCGACTTGTTGGTCTCTGTCAGTAACGCCTTGTATTTGGTCCAGAAGCCGCGTCCCCGGGCGGGCGGTCGGATCGCTCGAGGGCGGAGGAAGTACCCGCTTCTCCAGGGATGCTGAGCGCCGCCCAGCTCGCTCGCCGCCTGCGGATGGAGAACGAACGATTGCAGGTAACCTTACTTCACTCTTGTAATATATTAGGGTCAATTTATACTAGCGCAGAGTCGAAGCGCATCGAAGCGTCAAATTCTTTAGCGAAGCCGCACAAAATTGTTCACGCGCAGACGCGCGAATTCCGAAGGAATTCCGAAGAACACGCACGTCTTTTTAAAAGCTCAGAAATAATGTGTGCGCTACGCTGTGGAGTTATGGTTGAATTTGTTATGTTCAGTTTTGGATATACGCTTCGATGCGTTTCGATCTGTCAGTCACCCAAGACATAAAGAATTCTCTGTATAACTCGAATTCTATCTATACTTATAATAAAAATGTAACAGGTCCAATTCTGTACTTTGAAGATATTTTGAAAATTTTTTTGGAGGGCACTCTATTATCGATACTCAAGCCAAAACTGTATTTTTTTTCATTCATGTCTGTCTGTCTGTCTGTCTGTATCGTAAACGCGCATCACGCCGAAACTACTTGATGGATTGAAATGAAACTCGGCATAATTATAGGTCATACTACGAGGAAGGACATAGAATACTTTTTATCCCGGAATTCAGTAAGGTTCTCATGGGAGAGGGTATGAAAGTAAAATTCCTTTACCGCGCATCACACCGAAACTGCTGAATGAGTTGGAATGAAACTCGGGACGATTTGAGTTCATACTACAAGGAAGGACATGGGATACTTTTTATCCCGGAATTCGGTAAGGTTCCCCTGGGAGAGAGGGTGAAAGAAGAATTCTTTAACCACCATCGCGACGGAAGTGAATGAATTCGAATGGAACTCGGGACGATTGGACATGGGATACATTTTATCCCGGAATTCAGTTTGGTTCCCCTGGGCTATACGGGTCTTCAAAAATTTCTCACAGCATCTGAACGACGCGTGTGTACGCGTCGTTGAGATACTGTGAGAAATTTTTGAAAACCCGTATAGCCCAGGGGAACCAAACTGAATTGAACTGATAAACGCAAAAGTTTGTAAGTATGAATGGATAGATGGATGGATAGATTGATAGACGGATGAATGTTTGTTACTCTTTCACGCAAAAACTGCTAAACGGATCTGGATGAAATTTGGCACAGAGATAGATTATAAGCTGGAATAACACATAGGCTTTATTTTATCCCGAAAATCCCACGGGAAAGGGAATTACGCAAGTAAAATCGCGAGTACTCGAAATACTAATCATGCGTAGACGAAGTCGCGGGCACCAGCTAGTGTATAATAAAAATGTCTATCTTTGTATGTAATGTATTAAATATATCAGTTATCTAGTACCCATAATACAAGCTTTGAATAGCTTACTTTGGGGCTAGATGGCGCTGTGTCAGTTGTCCAGCATTATTTATTACTAGCTGTTTCACCCGCGGTAATTCCCGTTCCCGTGGGAATTCCGGAATAAAATTTAGCCTTTGTGTTATTCCAGACTATATATATATCTATCTCTGTGCCAAATTTCATCCATATCCTTTCAGTAGTTTTTGCGTGAAGGAGTAACAAACATCCATCCATCCATACTTACAAACTCTCGCGTTTATAATATTAGTAGGATTATATAGTTAATTGGGTGGGAGGGTGAAACCGCGAGGCACAGCTAATACATAACATAGGTAGTTGTTTTTATGATACTTACATAATAATGTTTTAAAAGGTGAGATAATAAATAAAAACATACGCTTCAAATAAAATAGAACATTATAATTCCAAATCCAAAACGCCATAACCGAAATCCTTAACCAGCAATTTATTTATATATTTTAGAAACCCAATCAAACAATCACAAAAACAATAAAAAAACAAACATCAAAACAAATACAGAACATTTCCTGAAGTAATAAATTTACAGAACACATCCAGAAATTAATATCTAGAGCAGCTTTTAATTAGTGAGATACAAAGCGTTCTCAAGTACCTAGCCGTAGGCTAATGTGGCTTCAATTATAAGGTATGTGAGTTTTGTTTAATTGGATTACGTTTCTTATTTCAGCAGAAGAGCAGATGGTATTTAATTAATATTATTTTGGAATGCTTTACACGACAAAGGCATATGGTAAATATTGCCTTTGGCCTTAGTCCTTCTAATCCAAAGTTCTAAACTTCATAAGGAAACTCATCAGCACTAGCTGTTCACGCGTCTTCGTCCGCGTAGAAAAAAATCTCGTGGTTTTTTTTATACGGCATGTAGCGACATCTAGCGTGTCGTGACGAGCTCACATTCATGTCAGTGGAAGGCGATCAATAAAAAGACAAGAATCAGAAGCAAGCTGCTGTATCGAAGTGCTTCAGAAACCCTTTGCTAGATGGCGCTTAGACAAATTCGTAATGCAAAAAGTATCACGTGACCCATATTTTGACATTACGAATGGACACAATTTTTTTTAGTTTTGTTTTCTTCTGAAAATCGATGGCTATAAAAACGAAGAATAGAATTAAACTGCATATTCCTGACACGAACTAATTATTTTATCTTTTAGCAGCTAATTATTTTAGAGGTATTCCGTCATCCGTGCAAACAACCAAAACAGTGCAGGTTAAAAACGCTCAACTGAACATAATCTGCTTTGGATGTTCTAGGCAAGGATTTATTTGAAAATGCAAAATGAAAATGGATAAATCTAGCTTGGAGGTAATTACGTGGGCGAAACTAACAGACCGCTTCATGGAGTGTTAAAAAATAAAAATATTTTGAACCGACGAATTTTTTCCCTCAACTTTTTCCACTCAATCGAGCTTCATGGTTAAGCTAACCACTAACTACGCACGGCCTGGTATGGCATGATTACGTTATAAAAATTATTTATGCTTTTTAAATCTTGCGTAATATCTCGTAGGAATATAACTAAAACCTTATTTATTTATTTTTAAGCAATATCTAAGAAACAGTCGAATTGCAAAACTCAAAACAGTAGAACCTCCTTTTTGGAGTCTTTTACAAATAATTCTTATACGTGCACCGCTGTTGATGGTTACCTTAAAATATTAGGAACCAGTCATTGGCCAATAGGTATTTTTAACCACCGTATTTCAGTTTCGCTCGGATACGCTTAACTACCTCGAATAGATGATCGTAAATAGTATAATTCGATGGCTTTTTATAAAATTGGGTCCGTAAAATATTTCGTAGGTCACCATCGCCGCTTAGGGAAATTTGGATGTTATCGTTTGATGGGTTTATTGCGATTGGTGTTTTTTATTATTCCTGATCGCTTTTAGTCTTTTTTTTTTCTAGAATATGGAATTTAGTGATCATATAATAGCTATTGAGTGTATTGTACTTTTACTTGCGATCAAATCTAAAGTGAGCGCGGTCTCAAACTTAAATCTAAACTTTAAGTTCGCGTTACTATGGTAACAATAACACAAATAAGTACTTGTAGACCATAGAGATAAGATCTTACATCTATGGTTGTTGACCAAATGCTTAGTTAGATATTATATATTTACTTATATATTTTTATGGCAGGTATAAATCATTTTGGTGTTTGCTACGAAAATAAGACGCAGTGCTACGAATTGCTATGCAGTTCTACGAAGCTCTACGCTTTGGTTCTACGAACGTTTGTTCGTAGAGCCAAGCGTAGAGCTTCGTAGAGAGCACCTATGTGTAACCATAAACGTAATTAATGAAGTACCTGTATCACACACAAATGATAACGGGTAAATACAAACATAACAGACATATCGCTTTTGAAAGACTTTAACTGTCTAACAGTCGGTTAGAATAAATTGTTTTATTTAATGCAATCAGAAAGGCCTAAGGACAATTTTCCTAATGAATGCTTCCATAAATGAGATGCACAAGATCCGATGTAATGGGCCTGCCCATATGGCTCACATGGACTTTCGATCAACATCTATACTTATAATAAAACTGTAACAGGTCCAAATCTGTACATTGAAGATATTTCGAAAATTTTTTTTGGAGGGCACTCTATTATCGATACTCAAGCCAAAACTGTAATTTTTTTCATTCATGTCTGTCTGTCTGTCTGTCTGTCTGTCTGTCTGTCTGTCTGTATCGTAAACGCGCATCACGCCGAAACTACTTGATGGATTTAAATGAAACTCGGCATGATTATAGGCCATACTACGAGGAAGGACATAGGATACTTTTTATCCCGGAATTCAGTAAGGTTCCCATGGGAGAGGGTATGAAAGTAAAATTCCTTTACCGCTCATCACGCCGAAACTGCTGAATGACTTGGAATGAAACTTGGGACGATTTGAGTTCATACTACAAGGAAGGACATGGGATACTTTTTATCCCGGAATTCGGTAAGGTTCCCCTGGGAGAGAGGGTGAAAGAAAAATTCTTTAATGACTTGGAATGAAACTTGGGACGATTTGAGTTCATACTACAAGGAAGGACATGGGATACTTTTTATCCCGGAATTCGGTAAGGTTCCCCTGGGAGAGAGGGTGAAAGAAAAATTCTTTAATGACTTGGAATGAAACTTGGGACGATTTGAGTTCATACTACAAGGAAGGACATGGGATACTTTTTATCCCGGAATTCGGTAAGGTTCCCCTGGGAGAGAGGGTGAAAGAAAAATTCTTTAACCACGCATCACGAGGGAAGTGAATGAATTCGAATGGAACTCGGGACGATTGGACATGGGATACATTTTATCCCGGAATTCAGTTTGGTTCCCCTGGGCTATACGGGTTTTCAAAAATTTCTCACAGCATTTGAACGACGCGCGCGCGTCGTTCAGATGCTGTGAGAAATTTTTGAAAACCCGTATAGCCCAGGGGAACCAAACTGAATTGAACTGATAAACGCGTAAGTTTGTAAGGATGAATGGATAGATGGATGGATGTTTGTTACTCTTTCACGCAAAAACTGCTGAACGGATCTGGATGAAATTTGGCACAGAGATAGATTATAAGCTGGAATAAGAAATAGGCTTTATTTTATCTCGAAAATCCCACGGGAAAGGGAATTACGCAAGTAAAATCGCGAGTACTTCAAATACTAATCATGCGCAGACGAAGTCGCGGGTACCAGCTAGTCGATAATAATTTAAGATCGGATAGTTCTATACAGGGTGGCACATTTGGATGGATCAGTATGGGAAAGTCTGAAACTGTAAGACATACGAAGATCTCTTCTTAGGAATCATGTCTTTGATTTTAGAAACAAGAAAAATTGCATTCATACGTTAAAAAAAACGAAGCTAGGTTCTTAGTAGGTATACACTAACACATAATAATATAAAGTCGTGTTATAGTTATTTATAACAAGCATCATGACTGATATTTATTTCCTTGTTCAGGCGGAATTGACTCGCGTGCGGCGACTTTTGGTAGCGGCCGCGGAGCGAGGCGAAGCTGGCACAGCGCTCATAGAGAGGGCTAAGGACGATCAGGAGGGAGCCACGCCGCTGGATCCACAGCAGATGGAAAAGGAACTGCTACTGGCCAGGGAGGCTGTCAACTGTAAGTTATTTAAAGCATACCTAGGACTTGAGGTGAAGCTGGCACAGCGCTCATAGAGAGGGCTAAAGACGATCAGGAGGGAGCCACGCCGCTGGATCCTCAGCAGATGGAGAAAGAACTGCTATTAGCCAGGGAGGCTGTCAACTGTAAGTGATTTAAAGCATACCTAGGACTTGAGGTGAAGCTGGCACAGCGCTGATAGAGAGGGTTATGGACGATCAGGAGGGAGCCACGCCGCTGGAACCTTCAGCAGATGGAGAAGAAACTGCTATTGGCCAGGGAGGCTGTCAACTGTAAGTTATTTAAAGCATACCTAGGACTTCAGGTGAAGCTGGCACAGCGCTGATAGAGAGGGCTAAGGACGATCAGGAGGGAGCCACACCGCTGGATCCACAGCAGATGGAAAAGGAACTTCTATTGGCCAGGGAGGCTGTCAACTGTAAGTTATTTAAAGAATACCTAGGACTTGAGGTGAAGCTGGCACAGCGCTAATAGAGAGGGTTAAGGACGATCAGGAGGGAGCCACACCGCTGGATCCACAGCAGATGGAGAAGGAACTGCTATTGGCCAGGGAGGCTGTCAACTGTAAGTGATTTAAAGCATGCCTAGGATTTGACTTCTCATCTGGGAAAACACTTACTAAGCCCATAAAAGCTAAATATCATCACCCCAAAGAAAATCCTATACCAGTGTTTTAATGTAACATTTTTTTAATCTGTATTCTTTTTGCACAAATAGGTACATACAAGAAAATCTTAAAATTAGATAAATTATGGCATAGGCGAGCTTAACCCTAAAAAGAGTTTATAATACTTATTAATCAGGGCGGCTTTGTCCTAACGAATATTACTATACCAATACAGCTGTTGATTTTCCAATACATTAAATTTAAAAAATACATTTTTTTGTAAAACACTAGTTTTTTGCATATAAAGAATATAACGAAATCAAAAACAACAAAATTAAACATCATGGTTAATTCCGTGCTTTTAATGACATATTTCCATCTTCGCTTATATTACATCGAAATTCCCCTCTCAAATAACATAGGACAAAAGCCTTAAAGCCCTCAGTGGATGACCTGAAATCACAATTTGTGAGTTACGCTTCCTTTACAATAATCCGCAGTGATCTCGCGAAAGTGGCCAATTTGTAGAGAGCCCGTCGTGATATGAAAGCCGTATACTAAGCCGTTTTGATAAACTATTCTCATAACATTCCCGTTCCTGGCGCAGTAACTTTACACTATTACATAAACTGATGTGTGGCTAGACGTGCTTAAATTGCTATACATAGAACTGAAGTCTGTTTTTTGCAAAACACATGTTGGGCAGATTTTGATTTTTTAGAACCCGTAACACAAGCTCTGTTTAGCTTAGGACTAGATGATGCTGTGTCGATATTCAGGCATTATTTAATATTATTATTTACCACCACGTCAAACTGTTCTTTAAATAATTCCTGTCATCGAAAACGCCTTTATTAACCTACCAATTTCGAGTTATCCTTCCACATTTGCTTGTGTAAATAGCAAAGGTAGAATTTCTACAAACAGGTCACGTATTCCAGGGCGAGCAACTGAAGCCTTCCTGCCATTTCGGCTAATGCCATTACTCTGACGAACGCAGACATCATTTTCGCATATGGGATGGCTTTTACCAAGTATTGCCTCTTCAGTCTCGAGTTTTGAGGAAATAAAACAGTAATATCTCTTCATAGTAAGTGAGCTGCTTATTTCGATGCGAACTTTTCTGTTAATGTAGTCGTTACCTCAAAAATTTTATGTCGACAGTTATATTTCGCGGGAAATGCAAGAAAAATACGTTCGTCAGGGAAAACTTCAGTGTTTATTTTCACCTAATTAATTTCGTGAAGGCAGCCTTGGAAATGTAAAGGTTTATTTATAGCGAGCAGTATACTTTTTACTTTCTCTTTGAGTCTTTGCAAGGGAGTGTAAAACGGGCGAACTTAATAAATAAATAGAGAAAAGTTACTCCGACTTTTTCACCAGAAGCCTACTGAAAAATATCACTTTGATTATAAATATATCCAAGACACTGGCTGCATTACCACGCTGTATGGCAATGCTGATGCGCTGAGCCAGATATTCACCAGCTCTCGGGTCACGCGTTGCATCGACCAGACGCTCAGATATATTTTTAATTTTTTTTCTATTCCTTGCTTGTAATTTTCGTTGTTAATAAAAACTTGTCTAAGTGCAAAAAAAAATATCCGAAACAATACAATATAATACAAATACTCTTTATTGCACACCACAGTAAAGAAAAACAAAACAAAAAAATACTAATACTAAAACAGTTGCACAATGGGCGGCCTCATCGCTAAAAGCGATTTGTTCCAGGCAACCTTTGGATGGACACGTGAGTACTGTACCGGTATAGAAGGTAACAATGTCACTTACGTATAATGCGTAGACGTCAATAGACATGACACGTAGACTTTTGTTAAAGAATGTTCGAGAACTTTTAATCAACTTTACCTATAGCTGTTCCCTATGCTAACATTCTTCCGCGGACGTGCGAATCGCTTGTTGTTTTATTCATGCCTGATAACTCCCGTATTACAGGCGTGCTCTTCTTACACATCTTCTAAACAAATATGTGATCTAAATATAAACTTCCACTTTCCACATTATTTTTAACATTACTTCCGTTCCTGTAACAACAATGATTTTTTTTACTTTTTGCCAATATCAGACTTTAATACTTAAGTGAATTTACGCTAAGATGGAGCATTTTTTCTCAGAAAGAATTTGGATTTGAAGACTCCAACATTGTTCACAAGTTAGAAAACAGACGCAGTAAAAAGCATGCCACTCTCTGGCCATGCTTATTTCAAAGAAAATGCAGAATTTTTTGGTTCGACATTGTGGACTGTCGACCAAGTACGGGTGGTATTTTTCTGTGCGTCTGCTTGTCCTATCATCAATAAATATACTTAACATAGTATTTGTATAGGAGTTTGAGGTTACCGGGCCATAGCTACAGAATAACTCGTACAGTCACGATGAGGCCAATCGAGACCAACACCAGGGGCCAAATTCCAATAATGTCAAAACAAAGGTCTCAATAGTGCCATTCAATCAAGATGATAATGACGTTTGTCCATTTGGTATTCTACTATTTTTTGCGCTTGAAGAGACTTTCATAATTAGAATGTCAAATTGGTAAAAGGTAATCGTCAATGCTATGAATGAACCTCGAAAAGTTTGTGCTTGTGCCAAAAATAGTTTAACACTGACATTTTGACACGATACTATTTAAATGGTGAAGCGATTTATTTAGTGGAATGTGGGCCCAGTATGTTCATTTTTCAGGATTAATCAAGGGGTAGGTATCCTCAATCATACCTTTAGGTAACTGAACCTTCCACGATTCTATAGAAAGATGAGCGACACGTTTAAACTTCGATAAGAAATCGTACCACATAAAAGTCAGAAGCTGCAATAGTAGGTAACCTTACGTAAATTATACGCTAGATAGAACACAATCCATTAACAAAGTCCGTGCTATATACCGATTGTCTGAACTGTATGCAGATCTGAGTATTAGCAACACGCTCAATTAGCATCGATCAAAGAGCATCGCCTCGCGTTAGACAGCCTACATGCGTTTGATCGATGCAAGACTACACGCCCTGCATTAGGCTAATGAAACCTTTGTATACTGCATAGGTTCTAATAAAGTGGGTTTAGTTGAAATTAGCTATAATTCTGGTTCTTCAGTCTTGTGCATCTTTACTAATATAGATATTATTAACAGTCTCAAGTATGTAGAGGTAGTTAAGCTCGCCTTTGCCACAATTTTTCTTGATATGTGTTTATTTCGTGCAAGAAGAACAAATGAGTGTAATTTACTATTTAGTCTGCCTATAAATTAAACTAAACTGTATCTTTCAAAAGAAATATCCTAAACCAAAAGCAATGCGTCCCTTCAAGTTTTAGACCCTTAGTTCTCTACTTTCTTTTTGTTATACCTTTGAAGCATTATGGACTTACGTGTGTGAAACCACGGGTAAAATCTAGATAGCATTTTCGCAAACACGCAATGTGATCCGGGGCTTATACACACACAGATTGGGTTCCGTAGCAGGCTATGTCAACAGGGAAACGTTTCAGAAAGGGGATAGCTTTATTTTCCTATCAAAGGATTCAAATGCACATTTGTCCGAATCGAAAGATATCTGAATACAGAGTGGGATGACAAAGGCCTTCGAAGCGAGCAAAGAACGTACCCAAAGGGTAAAAAAACCCTATTACTAAGACTTCGCTTTCCGCGGGATTCCGGTGAAGGAGCTCTCGGCGTTGGCGGCCAGGAAATGCAAACTCCGCTACAGATTGGCCAATTTGCACCTGACCATCAGAGCCCCCAAAGCGTCGGACGTAAAGACCCCTATTGCGGAGCCATCGACTGCGGAAGCACCCCGTGCAAACGGGAGCGTGCCCGGAGCAGTGGACGCCGCAATGCAGGTCGACGCTGACCCCGCAACAGGAGAGAGGGAGCTCTCCGAGGAGGCTATAGACGAGCTTCTAGGCGATGCAGGTGATGAGTTAGGAGGCCTTTCAGGCCTAAACCTATTCTCACCTGCGCCCGAGATGGACGTGGAGCTCTCAGTGGCATCCCCGGCGGGATCCCTCCCACCTCAACAAATGTAGATTCGCCATGCACCCATCTACTCCCCCCCTAAACCCCCCTTTTTCTTTTTTTGACTTCTTATGTCTGTAAAAAACAAGGTTACTAAACAAACTCACAACACACCCACATGTGGGAGTACCAATAACCATAATCGTATCTTGCAACACAGCCACGATAATCAGCATACCCTACATAGGGTAGCCCAGAATAGCTTAGATGAAATCGATATAATCTCAGTAGTCCAAGCCAATATCCAACACAGCGTCACAGGGTTTGCCTCGCTCAGAAGAACCCTAGAAGAGCAACCACACACCATTGCACTGGTCCAGGAGCCCTACATCGTCCGGAGACGGGTATGTTTTACTTCCCTACAAGGTACGGTGTTCACTCCACCAGTCACCAATAAAACAAGAACACTTATTTACGTACCTAAGAATATAAAGGCCTCACTAGTTACACACCTGTGCACGGATGATCTCACCGTGGTGCAGCTGGAAACTGGACGTTCAGGTAAGCTCAAAACCATTATAATTGCCTCGGCATATCTAGACAGCAACGTGGTAGCACCGCCTGAAGAACTAGAACTACTACTACAATACTGCAACGCTCAAAGTTTGGAATGCATACTGGGCTGTGATGCTAATGCACACAGCACCGTATGGGGCTCCACAGATACAAACGAAAGAGGCAAGGACGTCCTAGACTTTGTTCTACGTTACAACCTTAACATTATCAATAGAGGCTCTGAACCGACGTTCGTAACCTCCTGGGCTCAAACCATTATAGACTTAACAATGGCTACCGACGCCATTTCAGAGCACATACAAAACTGGCATGTAGCGACACAGGAAGCCTCATGCGCCGATCACAGGCGGATAAGATTTCAACTGACGACAGGAGAAATCCGTCCCCGTACATACAGAAATCCAAAACAAACGAATATCGCCGTTTTCGTGGAAACTTTGAACACTAAATTGGATGCTCTGCCGAGCTTATCTCCAGAGCACCAACTAACTCCAGACGATATTGAACATACTCTGACAGACCTGACTGCACATATTACAGCCAGTTATGAACAAGCAAGCCCATTGATAACCGAAAGCAATCGGATTGCTCATCGCAAAGACAAATGGTGGAACAAAGGACTAACCAAACTTAGAAAGAAGGTATGTCATCACTTTAATAGAGCGATGAACACAAAAACTGAACAAGACTGGTCTAACTACAAAAAAGTCAGACAAGAATATAAAAAAGAGATTTAGAGCAGCCGTAAAAACTCTTGGAAACGCTATAGCAACTCAATAGCCAGTCAGAGTGAAACAGCTCGACTCAACAAAATTTTATCTAAGGATACGTCAACAAAGCTAGGCTCTCTCAAAAAGCCAGATGGATCATACACAAAGACCGAGCGTGAACAGCTCGAGTTACTGCTGAAAACACACTTTCCTGACTGCAAACTGGAGAAAAACACTGGCTGGGAAGTCAGAAATCATCACAAACCCCAAGAAAACGACTGGGAGCTCGCAAACCTGATAGTAAAAGAAGAAACGCTGGAATGGGCGGTTAGAAGTTTCAAACCGTATAAAGCCGCTGGCACGGACGGTATCTTCCCCGCCCTTCTTCAGTGGAATCTCACAAGAATCACACCAATGTTAGCCTCTTTATTCAAAAGTTGCATTGCATGGAAATACATTCCTCGGGCTTGGAGGGAGGTCAAAGTAATCTTCCTACCGAAACCCGGGAAAACAGATTACACTCAGCCAAAGTCATTCAGACCGATCAGCTTAAGCTCGTTCCTACTGAAGACACTAGAAAGACTATGCGACAATTACATTCGTAGCGGTCCGCTAATAAGAAACCCCGTGAACAAAAATCAACACGCTTATCAATCGGGCAAATCAACAGAAATAGCTCTACACCAAGTAGTCCACAAAATTGAAAGCGCGCTTGAAAGCAAGCAATCATGCTTAGTCACTTTCATAGATATTGAAGGTGCCTTTGACAAAACAACCTTCACATCAATAGAAAACGCTCTACGAAACCAGGGAGTTGACGAAAACCTAAATCAGTGGATAACTGAAATGCTATCCAGCAGAGCTACGAAAATTGAGAGTTCAGAACCTTTGGGGCAGGCAGACCAATGCAGGGTGACGCGGGGGTGTCCGCAGGGTGGGGTCCTCTCGCCACTCCTGTGGGTACTGGTCGCGAATGAACTCTTGGACTCACTGAACAAAGACGGTATTCTTACGATCGCATATGCAGACGACCTAGCAATCATGATATCGGGACTTTTCGAAGCAACTCTGTGCGAAAAGATGCAGAAGGCACTTCGGATTGTGGAAACCTGGTGCACCAAACACAATCTATCAGTTAATCAGAACAAAACAGAACTTGTACTCTTTACTCGCAAAACCAAACTACCAAGACTTGAACTACCCTCACTGCTAGGTACAACACTTACGCTAAGCAGGGAGGTTAAATACCTCGGCATATGGCTTGACAGTAAACTGCTTTGGGGCAAACAACTAGATCATGTCACAACAAAAGCCACAAACGTCCTATGGCAATGCATGCGAGCGGTGGGCAAGGACTGGGGCCTCAAGCCTAAGCTGTGCCTGTGGCTTTACACAGTCATGGTCCGCCCAGTACTAACTTACGGAGCTATAGTATGGTGGCCTAGGACAGACTTAGTCACCACCATAAACAAACTACAACAGGTTCAAAGACTGGCCTGCACACTCATCTGCGGCTGTCGTTGTCTCGCTCTCTCTGGGCCGTTAACATTGTTCTGTAGAGGTGCACGAAAATTTATCGAAGAAAAAAGCAAATCACGAATTTTGGACAACTTACTGTGGTGAAACAGAAGCACTAAGAAGCAAGATATCTCCCAACTATTAACTTTCATCACGGGTGAGTTCATATTACTCATAATTTACACACGAATTCCTCGAAAAAGCTGTTGAAAGACACTTAGAACCTTGTCAAACACACTTAAGACACAGTAAATGGAACAGAAACACACTGACTATGCTCAAAATAAGTGAAAACAACTAAAAATTAAATATTTGGCATAATGTTTCCTAGACAGCTGACTCAAGCACAACAAACGATAAGTGTCAACGGCCTACGCTTGTAAACATCACACAAACATAACACACACTGTCACGTTACAGCCCACCCGGCTATCTATGAAAGGGCTGAACGTTGCAGTTGATAATTTAGAGAATTTAGACCTACTGTTTGAGAAGAAAAAGGCTTGAAGTTTTTAACAAGTGTATTTAAATTAATAAAGTTTTGATATAAAAACAAAGTCTTTCCGATCGCGAAATCTAGTGCACAAGGTTAAAGTCCTTAACTGGCAGCTTGAGAGACGTGTAGATGTAGCGAGAGAACGCAGCCGCTAAGTCTCGCCTCAGCCTTGAGTAGTGACGGTTGAGGTGGTGACCGCCGACCGCTAGGACCCGGAGTCTGGAAAGCCGTGAAGTGGTACTGGTGTCGTGAGACCTGGAGCAACGGGAGATGTAAGAAGAGGAGTCACAGAGTAGAGTCTCCCGCAGAGGGACAAAGGGACAATCCCCGTAGCCCGAGATGAAAGCTTCAGTATCTGATAGAGGACAGGCTAGCCTCTGGCGGCGGTAGAGTGACCAGCCAGGGTCGCCGACCTCCAGGAAGTCAGACACGAAGTCGTCGAAGCAGCCTCGGGATCGGCTATTAGGGATGTCTTCTCCAGGCCCAGGATTCCAAGGTGGAGATGTTCTTCACCAAGCTTCGGGCTTCCAGGGATTGAGGTAGACCAGTCTTCAGGCTTCCAGGTAGAGCAGAAGGTTTTACAATACTTGATGTTACTTCGTTGACTTTTCGAATTCAACTCCCGACTGTAGCGATGTTCTGCTATTTATATGAAATCTCGTCGAACAGTAGAAATTTTAAAAGTAGTCATAACGGCCAGGCTCAGCTAAGATTTTAACAAGAGGTTTGAACTAAAATCTATGCAAACTATGGCTAGTTTTATAAATATGAAGAAAATTTGACATGACTGTCATAACAAACATGAATTTCTATGTGAAGCAGCTACATTACAAATAAAATAAAATAAGGATTTAGATCAGAAAAATCTGCTCTAACAAGTGAGGTGAAAATGTATTTTTAGGTAAAAATGCCGAAGTTCTGATATTTACGGCATAAATATCTAAGGCGAAGCCCTAAAATAGTGTTCAAAGAGTATACTAGAGCAGGATCCTCTGTTATACGTAAGTTTTTGTTATGAATACATGGATAGATTCTCATATTTAGATAGGAAGAATAAGACGAGTTGAACTAAGGTTCAGAACTTCTCCTCAACACATTATGAGAGCTTTAAAAGTGGCCTAAGCTAAAGAAATAAGCTGTTCCTAACATATCTTACAAGTACTTACAAGCAGGTAAGTAATAATCCTACAAAACAAGTAATAAACATTACATTTCAGGTTCATAACTTCTCAACACATTATGAGAGCTTTAAAAGTGACCTAAGCTAAATAAATAAGCAGTCCCTAATATATCTTACAAGTAATTACAAGCAAGTAAGTATTAATTTGTATAAAACAAGTAATAAACATTACATTTCCCCAACAACCCCGGAAAAATTTTCGACTAGAGAAAATTTTGAGGTTAAGAATAAGACCTTGATCTAACATATATCATCTTTCAAACATTCATCGTTCACTCACATTCTATCATACGGAGGGGATATGGTTCACATTCTATGACGCATACTCCACAAGGAAATATTCAATAGGAATACACCTATAAGATAACGTAGGCTTATTTTTTTTTATTAGGTGTCGTAACCCGCACCTTTTTGAAAACCCGTTTATAAATATTAACAAAGTTAAGATATTTACAAGTTTTAAGTTAAGTAAGAGATACGATTCGCAGACCGCATTAAGAGAGAGTTCCTTTATTCAAGAAAAGGACGCGATACGCAGACCGCGTAAAAGAGAGAGAGAGTCGCTTTAAGTAAGGAAAGCGTTAAGTTAAAGATATTTACAAATTCATGTATGTGCATCGTTATGGCTTATTTTACGAGTTATGCGTCCGCTCGAAACAAGTTAAAATAACTTTTATTAAAAGAGTTTAAAAAAAATAAGCCAGAAGGTTTAAGATTAGTTTGTGGAGTATTAACAAGTTAAGAAACAACTTAAAATTAACTTAAAAAAATAATACCTACTTAAAATCCTTTATGTGCCATTTTCCTCTCAAACCATCAGTATCTTCCAAAATGAAAACAAGGGGCGATAATTTTTCGATAACGGTACATTTTACAAATTTTGGGGCTAACTTTGCACTGAAGTAGGCACCGGCATTGCTTTGTACGTAATTTTTACGCCAAACGGTGTCTCCTACGTTAAATTCTTTAAAAGTGTGTCTTAGGTTGTAGTGACCAGAGTTCTTAGCGTGTGCCGTGTACAATGCAACCTGTACCTTATCGAAAATAGATGACAATAGCCCGATATTCCTTGCATAGTCATCCCGAGGAAGAAATATCACTTCATCCAAATTAGAACCTTGGGTGTAAAGTGAACCACATGGTATAGTTTCACGACCATAAACAAGAAAAGAAGGGGAAAAACCCGTTGTGGAATTTACAGATGTATTTACAGCAAATTGAATTTTTTGCAACTGCAAATCCCATGACCTATGGTCTTCTCCAACTAACTGAGCTAGAGCTGTAATGATGGTTCTGTTATATCTCTCCGTAGGATTAACTTGAGGGCAATATCTGGGCGAGTAACTCTTGAATGGAACTTTATATTTATTAAGGAACCCTTGAAATTCATTAGATTGGAATTGAGAACCATTATCCATAATTATAGTTTGAGGAGCCCCACGTTGGGCGCCAAACTGTCACGTTACAGCCCACCCGGCTATCTATGAAAGGGCTGAACGTTGCAGTTGATAATTTAGAGAATTTAGACCTACTGTTTGAGAAGAAAAAGGCTTGAAGTTTTTAACAAGTGTATTTAAATTAATAAAGTTTTGATATAAAAACAAAGTCTTTCCGATCGCGAAATCTAGTGCACAAGGTTAAAGTCCTTAACTGGCAGCTTGAGAGACGTGTAGATGTAGCGAGAGAACGCAGCCGCTAAGTCTCGCCTCAGCCTTGAGTAGTGACGGTTGAGGTGGTGACCGCCGACCGCTAGGACCCGGAGTCTGGAAAGCCGTGAAGTGGTACTGGTGTCGTGAGACCTGGAGCAACGGGAGATGTAAGAAGAGGAGTCACAGAGTAGAGTCTCCCGCAGAGGGACAAAGGGACAATCCCCGTAGCCCGAGATGAAAGCTTCAGTATCTGATAGAGGACAGGCTAGCCTCTGGCGGCGGTAGAGTGACCAGCCAGGGTCGCCGACCTCCAGGAAGTCAGACACGAAGTCGTCGAAGCAGCCTCGGGATCGGCTATTAGGGATGTCTTCTCCAGGCCCAGGATTCCAAGGTGGAGATGTTCTTCACCAAGCTTCGGGCTTCCAGGGATTGAGGTAGACCAGTCTTCAGGCTTCCAGGTAGAGCAGAAGGTTTTACAATACTTGATGTTACTTCGTTGACTTTTCGAATTCAACTCCCGACTGTAGCGATGTTCTGCTATTTATATGAAATCTCGTCGAACAGTAGAAATTTTAAAAGTAGTCATAACGGCCAGGCTCAGCTAAGATTTTAACAAGAGGTTTGAACTAAAATCTATGCAAACTATGGCTAGTTTTATAAATATGAAGAAAATTTGACATGACTGTCATAACAAACATGAATTTCTATGTGAAGCAGCTACATTACAAATAAAATAAAATAAGGATTTAGATCAGAAAAATCTGCTCTAACAAGTGAGGTGAAAATGTATTTTTAGGTAAAAATGCCGAAGTTCTGATATTTACGGCATAAATATCTAAGGCGAAGCCCTAAAATAGTGTTCAAAGAGTATACTAGAGCAGGATCCTCTGTTATACGTAAGTTTTTGTTATGAATACATGGATAGATTCTCATATTTAGATAGGAAGAATAAGACGAGTTGAACTAAGGTTCAGAACTTCTCCTCAACACATTATGAGAGCTTTAAAAGTGGCCTAAGCTAAAGAAATAAGCTGTTCCTAACATATCTTACAAGTACTTACAAGCAGGTAAGTAATAATCCTACAAAACAAGTAATAAACATTACATTTCAGGTTCATAACTTCTCAACACATTATGAGAGCTTTAAAAGTGACCTAAGCTAAATAAATAAGCAGTCCCTAATATATCTTACAAGTAATTACAAGCAAGTAAGTATTAATTTGTATAAAACAAGTAATAAATATTACAACACTCACATAAGACAGTGACAGTTCATGACATTGACGGTTGATCGTTTCGTAGAAAGAGGCATAACGAGACATACACTGCCATCTACCGGCGTACAACATAATTTCCAAACAGTTAGCTTGAATGTTACCACGAATTCATAATAGGCGACAGGACAGGAATCATAGATTCCTGGTTCGAAACCTGGTAATAAAAACTTACTTTTTGTTCTTAATATGGCATCCAATGACGCTAATGTAACATTACGAAGGAATAGAGATAGAGCAAAAACATTTCTGGACATTTCGGAAATACATTCGGAAATAACACAGTTCAATTCTACCATCGCCGATGGAAGCCTACTGGAAATTTCAACGAAAAGTCTTCCTGAAGAATCGACTCTAAACATTGACTTAAAACAACAGATACTAGATTTGCAAAACGAACTATGTATAGCACATGAGGAAATAGCAAACTTAAGCTCACAATGCACCACCCTAACGAAAGAGCTACAGGATAAAAACTGTCAGATCGAACTGCTAAAGAAAGTTACTACAGAGCATGTTTCTCTGTCTCCTCGAATGTCTCCTAGACCAGGCTCAAGCGGCACATTAATGAAGAAAATTACAAATATCCGCATGAATATTTCTCGCCTTTCACCAATTCACTCCAGCAAAGGACATTAACTAGGAATCATAGAGACACCAACAAAGAAGAAAGAGTCGGTACAGCGTAAAAATATAATGCAGGAGGAAATACCTTCAAGACAAAATCAAGAAACAAATCCAAGAGAAATAACCTACATTAAAAAAAATCATATTTCACACGAAATTATGAATCCTATATACACGGCAGATGGCAGCACTAGTTCAAAGCCAAAAATTCATTTAATTGGAGATCAACAAGCCCGGAACCTAACAAAGCAACTGACTAAGGATAGACGTAACAATTGGCATGATATTTATGACATCATCGGTACGATAAAGCCATCGGCGACGAGCAGCGAGATTCTTAATAATTATAATGTGACAAACATTGGTGAACAGGACATTTTAGTTATGCTTCTAGGGGCAAATGATTCAAATCCCTTTTCTTTATTTGCTAATTTATGTAACTTTTTGCATTTACTGAAGGGACAAACTGTTTTTATAATAAGTGTACAGCAAAATCGACAACTGAATATTGACAAATTAAATAATGACATAAAACTATTACTGAAAAACTATGTTAACTGTAGGTTTGTTGAGATAAGTGATGGATATGATGGGGACTTACGTTTTAACAACAAATCGATTTTATCCGTACGAAAACTTAGCTTTAAGATAAATATTGAAATAAACAGTTTGGCGTACAATAAACTATTTCTCGACAAGGGTAGATCACTGAGTACATTGCGGGCACAGATAAAAACTAAATTGGCATCTAAGCGGGAGGATCACCTTAAATTTAAAGTGGGTACTATACCTTACTACTTTCGCACTATGGAGCCTAACAAAAAATATCCTGCAATTAATAATGCTTTGCCCGTAGTTGCAGATCAGGCAAAACCCGTTATCGCAAAAAATTTAGGAATACCTTTTTTACGGCCAGCACCAAACACAATAATATGACAATTCTCCATCAAAATATCGCCGGCGCAATTTTCAAAGCAGAAAACATCCACGTTGCTTTATCAGAACTGCGCAAGAATGGCACTATAGTGAACGCACTGTGCTTAACTGAGAGCTTCATATTAAAAGGCCATGAGCAACTCCTGAAAATACCTGGATTCCAGATGGCCTCTGCATATTCACGCTCAGATAAAAAACGGGGAGGGGCGTGTATTATGTTAGAAACTGGCATGCAATTTAAAGTACTACAACATGTTAGCGATATGGCTTGCAAATATTGCTTTGAAAGTACTGGAGTTGAAATCTTAAGTTACAAGATAGCACTTATTTGTATTTATAGAACACCTAGTAGTAGCGGAACAGTATTTTTGGATAAATTAGACAGATTATTAAACACACTAATAAAAAAATATAAAAATGTCATACTTTGTGGGGATTGGAACATAGATATTTTGAAAAAAAGCAAACTTAGCAGCGAATTAAAAAGCATCCTAAGTAACTATAATTTGGACAACTACATAAAATTACCTACTCGCAGCTTGTCTTGCTTGGATCTTTTTGTGAGCAATATCAAGTCAGTTAAAGGACAAGTTCACTATTTAGCTCTTTCGGACCATGAGACCGGTCAAACTTTGGATGTTCCTATAAAAAAAAAGACTTTGAGAACTGATTGGTTCGAGACAATACGGGACTTTAGTAACGAAAACACGAAGAAATTTTATGATTGTATAGCATCTTTATCCTTTTCAGATGTTTTCGAAAGTGACTGTACAAATGCGGCTTTTAATATTTTTCATGATTATTTTATTTTATTTTTTAACTTATGTTTTCCGATTTATGTTATAAAGAAACGATCCCGTGTAAAAGGCTGTGGATGGCTCACAAAAGGTATAAAACGGTCTAGCATTAAAAAGAGATGTCTCTATACAAAATTAAAATTAAATAGGGGTAATAAAAAAGTGACTGAACAGTATTATAAGAATTACATTAAGATTTTGAAAAAATGTACGTATAAATCTCAACAGATACAAAATTTAAAATATATAAAAAAAAGTAATAACACTTGCAAGGCAGTATGGAAAATTATAAATGAAAACATAAACGATACACAACAAAACAATGAAATAGAACATATAATTGACAGTAACAATCTGACATATAGTAAACCCGAGGACATAAGCGAAAAATTTAATGAATTTTTTATTGACCTGACTAAAAATAGTAATACTAAATTAAATTCTGGAAAATATAACTACAAAATTAATTCTAACTGCTCTTCAATATTTCTTAATCCAACCGATCCTAATGAGGTTCTTAAAGTCATTAGGAATCTTAAAAATACAAATTCAGTTGGTATAGACCAACTTAATACCAGATTTATTAAACTCTGTGCTCGCTTTATTTGCGCGCCGCTTAGTCATATTATAAATAAGTCCTTTGAAGAAGGAATCTTTCCTAATAAGCTTAAGTTTTCAGTCGTTAAACCACTCTTCAAAAAAGGAGATAAGACTGATATGAATAATTACAGACCAGTTACGCTGATTCCTGTTATATCAAAGATATTCGAAAAAGTTATTCTTTCTAGACTTCAAGCGTTTACTACTACCAATAGTATTTTGAAATCAGAGCAGTTTGGCTTTACGAAGAACAGCACTACCACGCTTGCTTGCTTCAACTTAGTCAAGATTTTAACTGAAGCAATCAATGACAAAGTCCCAGTGGTGGCGCTGCTTCTGGACATGTCGAAAGCATTTGATTTTGTGGATCATAAAACACTTCTTTTCAAATTAGAAACGTATGGTATTAGAGGAAAGGCCTACGACTGGTTGCAAAGTTATTTAGAGTCACGCCAACAGTGCGTCGAGGTAACAAAAACGATGAACACTAAAAAAACTTCGGTGAGATCTGCTTTTAAGACTTGCAACTGCGGTGTCCCACAGGGTAGCGTTCTCGGTCCTTTCCTTTTTCTTTTATATATAAATGATCTTCCTGACATCATTAGACATAAGACGATACTATTCGCAGATGACACGACGATTATTATTAGAGGACAAAATAAACTGACGTTCGAAAGAGATATTAATGACGCGCTATGTAAGACAATTGAATGGCTAGAACACAATAATCTTAATATTAATCTTAATAAAACTAGTGTAATACAATTCAGGACATACCGACAAATTAAAGAAATTTTTAGTATTAGTTATGACACGACACATATAGTGGAAGCCGAGTCTGTGAAATTTTTAGGTGTTATACTAGACCAAAACCTAAGCTGGAAAGCACATATTGAACAAGTCTGTAAAAAAATTGACAAATTTGTATATGCTATAAAGTGCCTAAGACTTCGGGTTTCAATCGAGGCAGCCCTCACGGCCTACCATGGTTACGTTTCGTCAACCTTGGCTTATGCCCTACTAATATGGGGTAACTCGGTGGACTCTGATAAAGCTTTTAAAGCACAGAAAAAGTGTGTGAGAGCTATCTGTGGACTCTGGAGCACAGATAGTTGCAAGCCGTTGTTTAGAAGGTTTAAGATCCTTCCGCTGCCATGCATGTATATCAGGGACGTCTGTGTCTTTGTCAAGCAATATCCTAAATATTTTAAAACTCACGCTGACATTATGACTAGACATACAAGACATCAACACAGATTATACGTTCCTCATTGTCGGTTAGAACTTGCTAGGCGTAATTCATACCATCATGCCATAACCATCTACAATAAACTACCCAATAGTTTTAAAGATTTGCCCTTAAACATGTTCAAAATCAAAATCAAAAAATGGTTATTAGAACAATGTTTTTACGATGTAAAGGAATATCTTAATTATAAGAAAATATAGAGCACAATTTATTTATTCCATAAAACATGTTTATTTAATTAGGTAATTTTATTCAATTAGTTTATTATTTTTTGACATTTGTAATTTGTAAATTTAATATATTTTGCACACCTTAATAACAGGTAGATTGTAATTGGACTATTTATAAATATAAGAACTTTTGTACATACTTTCTGGCAAATAAACGATTATGATTATGATTATGATTATGCAGGAAATCAACCCCATCAGCAGCACTGGACATAATATTAGGACTAACGCCCTTGCATGTTCACATACAGCAGGAAGCAATGGCAGCGTCTCTAAGAATAAAGTCAACAAACCAGTGGAAAGGCGAATCTGGCCTGACAAACCACTGTATACGTAAGGCCATTGCTGCAATTCCAGAGGCAGCGAATGGCACTGACAGAATAGCGTCTACGTATCTCACCAATAAGGCCTATGAAATAATGCATGAAGAAAACGCAACAGCGATCACTTCACATGAAGTCACCACATACCACATCCACACCGATGGGGCTAAGAACAACACAGGAGCCGGCTGCGGCTACTACTGTCCCGAAATCGGCCTTGCAAGAGCCCAACCTCTAAACTCATCGACCACGGCCTTTCAGGCGGAAACCTTGGGACTCCAATTAGCAGCAAAGCACATGATTTCAGATACATCTATCAAAGGGTCCAGCCGGATGCATCTGGTCTTTAAAACAGACAGTGCTGCATTAATAAACGCACTCAAAAGAGCAGACACAAGATCAAAATCTATTGTAGAATGCCATAGCGCTCTACAAGATCTTTCTAAACACAATAAAGTCTGCATAGAATGGACAGAAAGTCGATCCTGCCCAGCCAACATAAACGCAGACAGACTAGCAAAGGAAGGAACGAGACTGGTCCAACAAGTCATGATAACAGTCTATCAAACCCACCGACAGCAGAAGTTAAAAATAGACTAAAACTAAACTCAGAAAAAGAACACCAAAAATTATGGGAGCGTCGAACAGACTGCAAGCATACTAGAACAATATTCCCCTCCAAAGACAGGAAAACCACAAACACGATGCTCAAGATGAGCCGCGAGGATCTAAGGACAATGGTGGAAATCATCACAGGCCACTGCGAATTGAACCACCACCTTTTCAAGACCGGAGCCACAGACAGCAATCTGTGTCGTGGCTGCTTTCAGGTAGAAGAAACTGTGGAACACGTTGTGGTACTATGCACGGCCACAGAAGAGACAAGACAAAAGACGGGACTGAAGAGCCTCATCGAGGCATCAACCTCATCCACACCCACAGAAAAGCTGAAACTTAGCTGTCAATCACCAAAAGTCCTGCTCCGGTTTTTCAAGGAGCTGGGCTGGTTAGGGCCTGGTTAGGCTGGGGGATAATGCACAATACACTCCTATGCGAGATGTCAGTGCAGATCACAGTTCCCCCACTTAGAATTAGAATTAGAATTAGAAGACTTCGCTTTCTGTCCGACCGTTTGTCTGTCACCAGGCTGTATTTCAAGAACCGCGATGGCAAGACAGTAAAAATTCTGATAAATTATGTATTTCTGTTACCGCTACAACAACAAATACTAAAAACAAAATAAATATTGAACGGCAAAAATCATGTTTTTAAAAAATCAAGTTTTTTTTTAGTTTTTATAGATACGGAACCCTTCGTAAGTGAGCCAAACTCACACTAAGTTTAATGACCCTTTTGTATATCTCACTATTACTGTAAGAGAAAAGAAATGGTTTATTATTGTTATTATTTCATGCAACAACTATGTTACTTTTGACGACCGATGGGGCGCAGTGGACGAAGGTCTGCCTGCGACGCAAGAGGTTACGGGTTCGATTCCCGCTTTCGGACAAATGTATGTTTGATCTGCAATTTTTGAGGTTTTCTATGTACTTATAATAAAAAAAAATCAATCTAATTCTATGTAATAGTAGGTATTAAGTATATCAGTCATCTAGTACCCATAACACAAGCTCTGCTTAGCTTCGGGCTAGATGATGTTGTGTGAATTGTGCAGCATTATTTATTATTATTCTTAATTTTGTTTCAGCTTTGAAAGCGGACAAGAAGAGGTTGAAAGCCGAGAAATTTGATTTGCTCAGTCAGATGAAACAGCTGTACGCTACACTCGAGGACAAAGAAAAAGAACTGCGGGATTTCATTAGGAATTATGAACAGGTACGTGAGAGTCATCTTGCCTGCAACTCGAATGGAACCAGAGCGGTTTTTAATATAAAAAGAAAATCATAGTGACTTTCAAGAATAGTAATGTATTTTTAATGTATTTAACTCGCTGAGATTCTTTGTGCCCTGTAGAATTATTTATTAGAGTTGTGAATCGTTACCTAGAGCTCGAAACACTAATTATTTATCATCATCAACTTATATAAGTCCACTGCTGGATAAAAGCCTCCCTTAAATGAGCGCCAAAGCACCTTGTCTTCTGTCTGCAGTCTTTCGCAGATTCGATCGAAATGTAACTTGATATATATTTTGAAAAGGATAGTACTAGGTAACGAGAAATCTGCCGACAAAGAAAATAGGTTATTGCGAAATCCGCAACTTATCCACTACACGGCAAAAATGATTTTACGAGCCAAGAACTCATAAAGTCACTATTTTTATCACACCCAGAGTTACAGTCTATATTTCTTTGTATCGGTGACAGGAAATGACTCAGTGTCGCCCTTACGGAGGGCAGTAAATACGGCTTTAGTACGAGAATAAGAATATATCTGGAAGCTGGGAAATTTCCTTAAATTAGAAATAAAATACATTGTGTTTATTTATTTTATATTATACTTCGTTAGGCACTAACAGTTTACAATTTTGTTAATCTACACCATAGATATACCTATTTATACACCAATATAGATGCCGCTAATAGAAACCTTATAAAAGTAAATCAAAAGTTATATGCGCTAATTATGAAAAATAAACAAATTTTAAAACATTAAGCATTAATAATTCAATTAAATATTATACTTAGTGTAACATCTAAATAAGAGAGAAGTTTGTTTCTTTAAAATTATTCTTAGAGAGCAAAAATATATCACATTCAGAAAATGTATCATTATACTTACTCTAGGCACAGATTTTACAATACTAACCGTACTCTAGGCTTGACAAAATTCCTTGCGTAGTACGTTTTATAATTATTTATTAGGACATCCAACATGAGACCACAAGGCGTACCTAGTAAAAAGTAAAAATCAAGTTATATAAATGGTTCTTAAATCTATGTGTCTCTATAATATGGGACGTCTCAGCGTGCACTATATCAAGATTATTATTATTATAACAATATTGTTTATAATTATTGCTTCCATTCCTGACAAAAACCTAATCTAAAAAAAATCCAAAGACTTTTCGAACTTCGAATCTGACACTCACCAAGTAGTTCTAATGCCTTCGTTAGCGAATACAAACGAGCCATTCTGGTGCCATACAACCTCATTTATTAACGAAACCTGCAAAGTAACAAGAAACTACATAATATAGGTCAAACTTATAACGTGATTTTTGTAGGGGAAGTTAAAAAGCTCCCATTTCGTACCACTAAAGTTTTACAGCACTGATTCATTATTCAACCATCAAACGAAGTATAGTGCTCCAATTTAGGAAAGGAATTACTTATGTTACACACAGCACAGCAGTTCTTTTTAAGAGAGCCTATAACTTTTACGATAGTCTAGATAGAAAGACGTATTGTACGTGACAAATTAAGATGACGCTTTGCAGCTATTTGTGAGAATAGGATAGAAATAGGATTTTGCGTTCATAGGAGTGGGATAGCGTATATTTTTTGGAAGGCGCAGAAATCATGTTAGCAATAATTTGATTTCAAAAACTAGAACTAATGGAAGAATGAACTTATGAACAAAATCTATTGCTGAGCAAAGGCTTCCTTCCATCCGGAAACCCAAAAACGTTGAAAATAACCTCTGAAAAAACTCGTTTCTTACTGAAGTTGCTAATCAGTTCATTGAGAATAAAATTTATTGTACCCTTCATTCTAACTTTTTTTGTGAAATTATTGTTAATTTAATTTCTGTTCAAAAATGGTACATACAATAAAAATACTCTTTACTGAAAACCACAGTAAATAAAAACAGAACAATAAAAGACTAACAAAAAACAGTTGCACAATGGGCGGCCTTATCGCTAAGACTGTTTCTTCCAGGCAACCTTTGGATGGACACGTGACCATATACATGCATTCATACAAACTTTCGTTTATAATATTAGTAGGTATTTATATAGATTTAACCAGCTGGTATTTTCCTCTCTTTCTCAAGATGCGGTCAAGAGGTGGAGCATCATCCGCCCTTGGAGCGGAAAGGGCAGAGCGGGAGAGGGAGAGAGCTGCATTACTGCGCCACGCGAGGGACGAGGCCGAAAGATCTCTGCAGCTCGCGGCTGCCTTGAGCGCGAGGGATACGCAGCTGAGACATGCCAGGGAACAGCTGTTTGAGGTACTTTTAAACTTCGAATGTTTTTGTTGGAAATAATCAACATAAAATGTATGGCAACACTATTTATAAGCTGTCACATTTTGATCTGTCATCGTGACAATTTCTCTTCTGTTCGTAGCCCTTCCATGAATGTATGTGCTCTCAACTAATTTACGTTTTTTCACTCAATATACTTTTTACAGTCCGCAAAACAGTCTTTTCATTATACATAGGCGCGTGTGGTCCTTCTGCGGAGTTTGTGCGGTGAAAATCAACGTATCTACAATCAAATTGTTCTCTGCCGGTGTGGCGCGAGCTCGAAGCCATCCATTGCTTTCGAGCTTCGCTAGGGCCTGCCTGGCATTACATCAGTGTTCCGAGAGCGAGAGTTTGAGAAACCTAAGCAAAAAGCATAGATTGCGACCGTCACCTGTAAGAAATCATCAAAATCAAATTGCAAAATTTGCAAGTTCAGCAGAAAACGAACGGCCATATTTGATTGAACGCGGGAGACGCGGGAGTTTATCAAGCAAAACTCGACGACAAGGTTGATTGAAGGTTGTCACATCTATCTGTCAGCCCCAGTAGCAATCAAGTTTATCAAGTTCCGGTTTGATGGGAGTTGTCTTCGAGTAATCATCGTTCATTCGTTCATCGTGTTCACTCTTCGGAGATTGAGTCAAGTTCGAGTTCATTCCATTGCGGTAGCTGTGGACACTTCGTTCATTCTATCGATCAAAACAATAACAATCGATTTTTCAGTCAAGTTTCAGTGCGCGTGCGTTAAAAGTGTTGACCCTACAGTGCAAGTGTTACCCCTAAAGTGTGCGTATAGTGTGCAAAGCGCCCCTGGTACGTAGCTATGGAGGACTTGAAGAAGTTGTTGCTCTCCAGAGCACAGCTCAAAGGTACTGTAACACGAATAGAGAACTTTATTAACGAAAGTAAAAATATTACTCCCACTAGTACAGAGATACTTGAAGTCCGGCGTGATAAATTAATCTCAACTTTCAAAAACTATGAATCTCTTCAGCTTGACATTCTGGCAATAGATCCAAAAGATACCGAAGATATTTCTATAATGGAAGGCAAATACTTTAGTGTAATGTCAAAAATAAATGCTGCTCTAAAAGCTGTAACAAAAGCAGAGGTGCACTCCTGCAGTTCTAGTACAAATTCATCATGCTCAAAGCTGCCAAATTTGGAAATACCTGAATTCAGCGGTAAAGACTACACAAAGTACACCTCATTTATGGACTTATTTACAGCAGTCATTCACAACAATAGTGCATTATCAGATGTTCAAAAGTTATTTTATTTGAGGAAATATCTAACGGATGAGGCCCTGGCTGTCATTGTAAACTTGCCACTTGTGAATCAATCATACAAGGAGGCTTTAGAGCTGTTAAGGAAGCGTTTTGACAATAAGGCTAGGCTGATCTCTACCCATATAAATATAATACTGGAACTGCCAGCAATGCAGAAGGGTACTGCTGCGAACATTAGGACATTTATATCGCAATTGCAACAACAGTTGCATGCGCTTAAAAATTTAGAGCAACCCATAGATAAATGGGACATGCTATTAATAACAATTCTAACTAAGAAGTTAGATCAGTACACATGTAGAGCTTATCAACTTGATAGAAATTTAGATGTCCTTCCAACAATGGAGGAATTTTTGAGCTTCTTGGAAAAGCGCGCTATAGCACTTGAGGAAACAACTCCTGAATCTAAGAGGCAAATTTCTAATAAAGTAAGCAATGTTGTTACTAAAAATAATAAAAAGAAAACATTTAAATGTTCATATTGTGCTGAGACAGATCATGCTATACATCTCTGTCCCGGCTTCAAAACGGCTCCTATAGTAGACCGTACCAAATTTGTCACAGAAAAAGCTTTATGCAAAATGTGTTTAAAAAATCACACCGGTAAGTGTAGATACAATTTTACTTGCAAGGTCTGTAGAGCAGGGCACAATACCCTCCTGCATGAAGACAGTGCTCCAGCAGCTGAACAATCAGTTAGTTTGCATTCACATGACAATTCAGTGAATGTTTTGTTGCCTACTATCAGGGTAAAATTAATAGACAGACATGGGTCGGAGATCTTTGTCAAAGGGCTTCTTGATTCAGGTAGCCAAATATCCTTTGTAACCACAGATCTAGTGGCTAAGTTAGGATTAAAAATAAAAGAACAAAGCAGTAATGTCATTGCTATTGGTAATAATAATTTAAAAATAAACAATTGTGTAGATTTAACCATACACTCTCCAGTGAATCATATCAAACTTGATGTAACATGCAATGTGGTTGACTCCATCACATCTAAACTACCCCAACAATCTTTTGATGTTTCAAAGCTGAAAATTCCTCAAAATATCTGCTTGGCAGATGAAAGATTTAATATCTCTGAAACTATATCAATTCTTTTGAGCGCTGAAATATATTTCAACATTTTGTTGGATGGTCAGGTTAAATTGAATAGTGGTCCTGTATTACAAAACACTCTGTTTGGGTATCTAGTTGCTGGGAACATTCCCAAAAATTCTATTGAGCAACATAGTGCACTATCAAATAAGGTTGTGAACTTTGCCATTTGTGATAACCATAAGTTAGAAAATGTGATGGAGCAGTTTTGGCTATCTGAAAGAATACCCCATACTGCATCTAAAGATTCACATGAATTTATAAAAGCTGAAGATTGCTTTCAAAAATCTGTAAAACTTGAGGATCAAAAGTTTACTGTCAAAATGCCTTTAATTGAAAAATCAGAGCTGCAGCTTGGGGATTCTTTCTCAGTAGCACTACAAAGATTTTTATCACTGGAGAGAAAATTTAAAAATAACCCTAAGTTCTTAGAAAAATATAAAAGTTTTATTGATGAATATTTGAAGTTGGGGCATGCTAAACCTGTGGATGTTTGTCAATATAATATATTTGATGGATCCACTTATTTCATGGCTCACCATGCTGTTTTTAATGAGGAGAGTTTAACCACAAAAATAAGGGTGGTTTTTGATGGCAGTATGAAGTCTAGGGCAATATCAGGAGGGACAAAGGGATCATTTACTACTGGACCATCCTTGAATGATATGATGCTTAACGGGCCAGTCGTCCAGAGTGATCTTTTTGACATTTTAATCAAATGGAGAACTTTCGTTTTCACTCTCATATGTGATATCCAAAAAATGTTTAGATCTGTGTCAATAGACCCTTCGCAAACTAGCCTCACCAATATATTGTGGCGAGATCACCCTCAAAAACCAATCAGCTGTCTTCAGTTGCAGACAATTTCCTATGGCCTAAAGGCATCTACCTTCTTGGCTACACGGTGTCTAATAGAGCTCGCTGATAGATATGGCACTTCTTGTCCGCTTGCAGCTGAAGCTCTGCGCTCGAGTACATATGTCGATGATATAATTTGTGGCTCTGACAGCATGGAGGAGCTTCATCAGCTAAAAGATCAATTAATTGATTTGTTACAAAAAGGCAGCTTTTTTCTACACAAGTGGTCATCCAACTGCCCCCAACTCTTAGATGAACTTCCAAAGGAAGTTAAATATCTTGAAAAACTTGACATAAATAAAAATAATATTATCAAGACGTTAGGTCTTAAATGTGACATTTTGCAGGATCAACTCAGCTTTTCAGCTCCACCAATTGATGTAAATGAGATCAATACTAAAAGAAAAACATTAAGTTTCATAGGAAAGATGTTTGATCCACTAGGGTTGATAGGACCTATCATTGTTACAGCAAAATTGTTCATGCAAAAATTGTGGTCAGCAAAAATTGGGTGGGATGCTGTGTTACCCCACCAAGACCTTGTTTTGTGGAAAAAATACTTAGAAAATTTAAAGTCAATGGGAACCATAAATATACCCAGATGTGTAAATTCTATTGGCAATGTAAGAGTAGAGCTGGTAGGATATGCAGATGCTTCTTTCAAGGCACTGGGTTGTTGCCTTTATGTAAGGCATTTTAACACTGATGGAACGGTTCATGTTAACCTCTTGTGTTCCAAGTCAAAGGTAGCCCCATTGAATAAGTCTTTAACAATACCCAAATTAGAGTTGAATGCTTCTGTACTGCTGTCAGAGCTATCATGTAGGGTTAGTAAAGTTTTAATGAACAGGTTTCCTCATAAAACATTTTTATGTACAGACTCACAAATTGTGTTAGCTTGGATTAAATCTAAAAATTTAAAAACTAATTCTTATGTTTCCAAGAGAGTCAATCAAATCAAAGAATTGAGCCAGGGTTTCAGCTGGCATTATGTAAGTACTGCAGACAATCCTGCTGACCTTCTGTCCAGGGGATGTGATCCACACAAACTACAGGAACAAAAAATCTGGTGGCATGGTCCAAGTGACCTCTCATGTGTTGACTATACACATATCCCATCTCAAGTAAATTTCCCTATTCCTCTACTAGAGGAAAGTGAACCTGTAGTAAACAGCTGTGATGTGGCTGATTCGTCTCCCAATCTCAATGATTCATTCTATAAAGACCTTTTTGAAAGGTTCTCTAATATAAATAAACTTCAAAGAGTTGTATTGTAGCTTACATCATGCGTTTTCGCTGCAACTTGAATAAAAACAAAATAAAAGAAACTGGTGTTTTGACACCACAAGAGCTGGATGGTGCTCTTTTGATAATTATACGTAGTTGTCAAGAAAAATATTTTGCAAAGGAAATTAGCTTGCTTAAAAATAATGCTCTCATAAAGTCAGGTTTATCCAGCCTGCATCCTTTCATTGATAAAGATGGTTTGCTTCGTGTAGGAGGTCGTCTTCAAAATGCTACAAACATGTCATATGACAGGAAACATCCTATTATCTTGCCGAAAGGCTGTCATATCACTAAAATCATTATTCATAAAGAACACTTGCGTTTGTTACACGCTGGTGCAAAACTCGTCATAAGCTCCCTTTCTCAAAGGTTCTGGCTCATCAGTGCGTTGCGTGAAGTCAAAAAGATAGTAAATAGATGCATCAAATGTGCGCGTCTTAAAGCTGCAGCTGCGAGACAATTGATGGGATCTTTTCCATCAGAAAGAATTAGTGAGCAAAGAGTTTTTGACACAGTAGGAGTAGACTTTTGTGGCCCTTTTAGTATAAAAAATCATAGGAAAAGAAATCCATTTATTACTAAAGGTTACATAGCAATTTTTGTTTGCTTTTCAACTAAAGCTGTCCATATTGAGTTAGTAAGTGATCTTACAACAGAAGCATTTTTAGCATCCCTCAAGCGGTTTATAGCTAGGCGTGGTATGCCTGCCACTATTTTTTGTGACAATGCAAAAACCTTTAAAGGTGCTGCCAATGAATTGAATAAATTGTATGAAATGTTTAGTTCTAAAGTAGATGTAGAGTCTATTCATAATTTTTGTGCACCTAACTATATTAAGTTTAAATTCATACCAAGCTATTCCCCAGAGTTCGGAGGGCTTTGGGAGGCCTCTGTAAAAAGTCTGAAATATCATTTGAAAAGAATTGTTGGTAATATTGCATTGACCTTTGAGGCTCTATATACTGTAATTGTAGAAATAGAAGCTGTTTTAAACTCAAGGCCTCTTTTGCCATTGAGCTCAGATGTTTCTAATTGTGAATATTTAACACCTGGGCATTTTATAGTTGGAAATGCTTTGTCTGCTTTTCCTGAAGTAGACCATACTCATGTGTCTATTAATAAATTAAAGTTTTGGAATATTTTAACTAAAATCAAGCAAGATTTTTGGTCTGTCTGGTCTAGGGATTATCTGACTCAGTTACAAAGTAGACCCAAATGGAAACAAGTCCAACCTAATCTAAAAGAAGGTGATCTTGTCATTGTGCGCAGTGATAATACTGCTCCTTTAAGTTGGCCAATGGCAAGGATCCATAAGATCATCCCCGGTCCAGATGGTCATGTTAGAGTAGCACAAATACAAATGTCAAATAAAAAGATCTTTACAAGGTCTTACAGAAAGTTGTGTCCATTACCTCTTAAGTAAGTTGTGTCCATTACCTCTTAAGTAAAAATGTAAAATATAATTACTTTCATTAAGTACAAAATGTTTGTAAACCGGTAAACCGGCCCCGGCCCAACTATGTTGGAAATAATCAACATAAAATGTATGGCAACACTATTTATAAGCTGTCACATTTTGATCTGTCATCGTGACAATTTCTCTTCTGTTCGTAGCCCTTCCATGAATGTATGTGCTCTCAACTAATTTACGTTTTTTCACTCAATATACTTTTTACAGTCCGCAAAACAGTCTTTTCATTATACATTTTACTTACCTATATAAGATTTTAAAAGATTTGGAACCACACTTAAAGTTCGAAACACACTAAAGCCGGAGGCGGAGCGGAGGCGAAGGCGTGCGAGTTGTATTCTATGGAATCCTATGAAAGCCTACACACACACCGCAGGCCGTGGCAGCGCGGTGCCATAGGAAAAACCGCCACGCCTTCGCCTCCGGCTTCAGTGTGTTACGAACTTAAGGCTTGGGCACACCAAAAGCAGTTGCAGTGCGGTAGCAGTGCGTCTACGTTAGTAAATAATGTAGTTATATGAGGGATGACACACTGAACAAACGCGGGCCTGCTGAACCTACCTGCTCCGCCACTGCGACGCGCACGCACTGCTCTTTGACAAAACACTTGGACGGGAGCAGCGCAGGCGCGGGGCGGTGGCAGCGCATGCGCGGGGCCGCCGCAGTGAGCACACGTTGTGTTATAACTACTGACTTGTGACTAGTCACACCAGAGCAGTTGAGCGGGACAGACGCAGTGCAGTTTCCAAATGGTTGTAATTTTTTACAAATGTATCATGGAACCAAATGAAAAATTGATAGAGTTGGTGAGAAAATATAAATGTTTTTATGATTTAAAGGTCAGAAAATAAGTATAGAACCGATCTTCAAAAGATTCTAATTCCCGACATAGGCGATGATACTCCCCATGTTCTTCTCTTTTCTTATTTATATCGTGAAGCCATATTCTTCATTTTTTACCTAAAGCTAGAAGCAACAACAGCTCCTCTTCGTCAGAGTCCGATCCGAACCATTCAACATCTTGCAGTGAACTGAGTGTGGCGATCGATACGACACACACAGCGCGGTTATAAAGCAGGAACCGCCTTTAAACTGCTTTCTGACTGCTCATGTTTCTGGTGTGACGTCAACCGCGGCGCAACTGACCTGCCCTGCTATGGAGCTGCGCCTGCCCTGCTTTTGGTGTGCTCAAGCCTTTAAAGGCTTGGGCACACCAAAAGCAGTTGCAGTGCGGTAGCAGTGCGTCTACGTTAGTAAATAATGTAGTTATATGAGGGATGACACACTGAACAAACGCGGGCCTGCTGAACCTACCTGCTCCGCCACTGCGACGCGCACGCACTGCTCTTTGACAAAACACTTGGACGGGAGCAGCGCAGGCGCGGGGCGGTGGCAGTGCATGTGCGGGGCCGCCGCAGTGAGCACACGTTGTATTACTACTACTGACTTGTGACTAGCCACACCAGAGCAGTTGAGCGGGACAGACGCAGTGCAGTTTCCAAACGGTTGTAATTTTTTACAAATGTATCATGGAACCAAATGAAAAATTAATAGAGTTGGTGAGAAAATATAAATGTTATATGATTTAAAGGTCAGAAAATAAGTATAGAACCGATCTTCAAAAGATTCTAATTCCCGACATAGGCGATGATACTCCCCATGTTCTTCTCTTTTCTTATTTATATCGTGAAGCCATATTCTTCATTTTTTACCTAAAGCTAGATGCAACAACAGCTCCTCTTCGTCAGATTCCGATCCGAACCATTCAACATCTTGCAGTGAACTGAGTGTGGCGATCGATACGACACACACAGCGCGGTTATAAAGCAGGAACCGCCTTTAAACTGCTTTCTGACTGCTCATGTTTCTGGTGTGACGTCAACCGCGGCGCAACTGACCTGCCCTGCTATGGCGCTGTCCCTGCCCTGCTTTTGGTGTGCCGAAGCCTTTAAGGCGATACCTAGGCTGGCGCGCCGCCGCCGGAAAAGATCGAAGTTGCTTTTGGTGGCCACCGATCTATGTTTTCGTATCTCTTCCTAAAATACAAAAAATAAAAAATCGTTTATTTGGACAAATTCCCAGGAATGATAGGTTACAAGTTGAACGAGAGAGAAAATAGACAAAATGAAACTACTACACGTGGTTTAAAAAGTTTTTATTTTACTTAATTATATGATAAAATAGTGTACATCTTGGTGCCGTCTTAATATAGAGACACCAATTACCAATTGTATTGTTATTCCTCTACGAAAATAACAGAAGTCGCTGTAGAAAAATTTGAGCAATGAAAAGTCTAATTCGTGTACTCCAGCAGATAAAAAGAACTGAAAACTTTCAACTATAGGTAGTTGAAAGTTTTCAGAAATGAATATTATCATAAATAAATAGTATAAAACAAAGTCGCTTTTTCTGTCCCTATATCCCTATGTCGTCCCTTTGAATGCTTAAATCTTTAAAACTACGCAACGGATTTCGATGCGGTTTTTTTAAATAGATGGAGTGATTCAAGAGGAAGGTTTTTACGTATAATAAAACCGTGCGAAGCTGGGGCGGGTCGCTAGTTTGTTTATAATTTTAGCCCGATCTGTAGTTTTGACGCGGAGAGGTAGAAACATTCCATCCATCCATCCAAACTTCATTTCAGCGTGATTCTCATGTATTATCAACGTCATTACTCAGTTAAATAAGGCAATCTCCATGACAATATACGCAAATTAAGTTCACAACGTGGGAGACAAATGGTCTTCTATCAACATGAGTCATTGCTCATTAGACTTGTTGCGTCGAATAGACACATCAACTTGGCAAATATAACCATTACGCATAGCACCCAAATCAAAGCATTAAGGAATAGATCAATCAAAGTGAATTAATGTATAAGTTGTACAACGAAGTGGTTTGGAAACAATAATCCACAACAAAGCAAAAGTACAGTCACTGGCTGAGCCATACAGGTGAGGACGTCAAAACCACGTAAACACAGAACCACAGAAAACGCTCAGCCACACCTCTAGCGCGGTTAAGCCCAATCCGCTCCAAAAGGCGGTGAACAAAAGCGACGTACCTAACCTACAAATTAATACATTAATATCTATCTGTTGGAAAGAGAGCTCACTCGCGACTCATTATGTCACGTTCGTGACGGTTTTACGGGTTCTTAGGGAAAACCAGCGCTGGTTAGGTCGGACCTCAGCCAGCTATATGCTAACTTAGGACTCTTATAAAACAACTTTATCTATGTTTCCTAAAAGCGTATGTTAACTATTTGCATTGCTGTTATGAATAAATGTACTTATGTACTATTCTATTCAATGTTAAAAGATGAAAATTGGGTTACTTTTTTAAATTTATATTTTATTTATTATTATCACAAGTAGAGCACCTTCTGTTGACATGCGGGTTTAGCAATTTTAGGGACAATGTGTTCTATCCGATTCTGTTACTTTGCGTGTCCACGTATTTTAACGTCTTCATCAGTTCACCGCTTTTTGTCGGTGACTGTACCTAGCCAGAGGCATGATGAATGCGGTGCCCGACTCCCGATAACAATCTATCGATCAACCCTGTTGTGTTAATTACTATTTCAAATTACTTTACTCCGTTCGTTATTGATTGGTTTTGGTATTGATGATGACTTTAACAGTCGCTTTTACGGCAGTGTTTGGTTACAACGGTATTGTTTAGGGATTTTGGTTACATTTTGAAATATTTTTATTATTCTTTTACTCTTTGAAATGGTTTTAAATGGCGCGTTGCACCCATTTGTGCGAATAAGATAGGAATAGGATTTTCGGTGCATAGAAGTGGGACAGAGCATCCCTACGAATCAAAACATAAGTCATTGCATTCAGATCTCGACCATATTATGTATGGAACAAAACACACATTGAGGTCGTCAAGCATATCGTACAAACATTTGATTCTACAATTCTGGGTCTAGTTGCATAACCAATCGGGCGCCCTCTTTAGGGAAAATAATGATCATTTCCTAAAACAGAACATAACTCCCTACCAGCAGCCTTATTGTCTATCTCGAAATCGATTACCAGTGGTCGACGCTGTCAGAAGGTATTCGGTATTGTCTAAGGCATAAGGTATTAAACTGGACTAACTGCCAAAAATGAAGTCCATTTCGATTTCCATTTACACAATAAGGTCCCAAAATTCAGGTTAAAAGTCCATAACTCATTACCCTGTTGAAACTTTCATCTGCCATCGAACCGAAAAAGCCGATCAGACCGCAAATATCGGCAAACACATTTTTAATCAGTTGGTATCATTTCAACGTCCGACCGCGGACCGATCTCATTACACTCGCTGAAATGGACGTCATTTGAGAGGTCAAACCCTGTTCAAATTAAATCAGCAATCGAAATTAATTGAGGCATAAAACTGGGGTGGATTGTGGCGGACACGTAACCGGTTGTAATGTGGAAGGCTTCTGTCCGCTTCAATTACTAAGGGATGACGTTTGAATGTATCGGTGGACTTGTATCGATGGACTTGTATCGATACGGGTATATAGAATAGAATAGAAAACTCTTTATTATACTTAAACCTATCACACAAAGAAAGATAAAAAAGAAAAATTAAAATACTGCATACTAAGACTATTTAAGAAGATTTTTTTAGTCTTATTAAAAATATATTTATTTATATACTGTATAAAGTATATTAGTCATCTGGCTGGCACCCTCTGCAAGCTCTGTTTAGCTTGGGGCTAGACGAAGCTGTGTGGATTTCCTATTGGTAAACAAAAACAAATTGTAATCAAACTAAGTCAGCAGTAGTGTAGTAATTTGATTACCTACCTACTTAAAAAGATTTCGAAATCTCGATAGATTTTTTTCTATCTCACAAGAAGAAATTAACATGATAGTATAATAATAGACTTAACAATATTTCGTGAAAACAGCCTCCGTCAAATCTCTCAAAACCATTCGGAAACTAAAATGGATTTTGAACGAAACGAAGTTACTAGTGGCCTACGAACATGAAACTATTCTACCGCTGTCAAACTACGAAAATTAGTTCCTCTGCAACCGGTAGAGGCGCTGCGAGAGGCCAAGTTTATGAAAAATACAAAACCTTTTATAGCCCGTAAACTTATACAGACCTTGTAAAGGACTTAGGTACATACTCACACACCTAAGGTATAAGAATACTAGCTTATTTTATCTTACTTCTTACTGTCTTATTTCTAACTATTATAATAAATGGGAAAGTCTGTGTGAATGTTTGTTATAGGTAATCTTCGCAACTACTTAAGTTTTTTAGATGAAATTTGGTACGTAGATAGTTTAGGACCTAGAATAGGACATAGGAACATTACATAGGACATATTAACATTTGGAAATTTGAACCTATGAAGGGGTTAAATGGGGTGGTAAAGTTTTTATGGAAAATGATTTTTCCTGGGTTTGATTTACTCAAAACTCGATATTTGTATGGAAAAAAACTCTGATTCTCGGGTAAAGCCGCGGGGCGCACCTAGTTATTAATATTAGCATCTGCCCGCGGCTTCGCACGCATTGTTTCTATGGAAACATATCGAGACTATTTCTATCCCATGGAAACTGATTTGTGGAATGAAAAGTAACTAGCCTATGTATTATTCCAGGGCTAGAACTACGTTTATTCTAAATTTCAGCTCAATCCGAGTTGATGATAAATCAATGACACCTTATTTCTTATATCATTTTGATTATTATTTACTAGCGACCCGCCCCGGCTTCGCACGGTTTTATTATACGTATAAACCTACCTCTTGAATCACTCTATCTATTAAAAAAACTGCATCAAAATCCGTTGCGTAGTTTTAAAGATTTAAGCATTCAAAGGGATATAGGGACATAGGGACAGAAAAAGCGACTTTGTTTTATACTATGTAGTGATATTAAAAATTTGACTTGTCTGACTGCTGATTTTATTTGAATTTGCAACCGTGTATAATGTATGTATATGATTTTGAAACGCAAATAACATTTTGTAAACTTTCTACAACTTACTAAAAGCTCGATTGTATTTTCACATTCAGTTAAAACCGTAAATTGATGCGGGCACTTGAAAGACTTGAGTTGTTTGGAGTGTTTGGGTTTCCCTAAATAGGTTTGCAGCCGTCCAGCCCATGTCAAAGCCTAACCTCCGTCTGCTAAGCTGTCGAATACTGAAAATTGCGTATCCGACCATCCGTTAATTGGAAATGTAAAATAGATTCCAATGTGTACCCAAAGTTCTACATTTTTATAGGACAGCGTAAATATCAACGTAATTGATGACTATTTGCACGATCCATCAAATCGCTACCAACAGAACACTTTTGTTTTGTCGTACATTTTTGTCGTATCTTTTATGTTGTATCTTTTTGTCGTAATAAAATGGATATTTTACGGGCTGTAGGGGTTGGTAAGACAGAATTACAATTATCTTCATAGGGATCACGGAGGTAGGATGACAGGAAGGTTTCGGAGACCTTTTTAACGTTTTTCTGAGTGATGTGTTTAGTCATTTACCTTTTTTGTTTCCATTATTGTACTTATCCTTATTTGAGTATTCATTTGTTTTAACGGTTAAAGACAGCAAAGACGTCTTTTGTTTTTTGTCATTTTATTTTTCGGTTAAGTACTTGTAAGTTTGACAAAAGGGTTTGAAGATAAATTTTTAAAATCATATTCGGGCCAAGGGAGAGTACTCGACTTCAAATAATTACCTACCCTCCTATTAGTTAGACTGCCTTAGAAACTTGATGTTACGAAGACATCAGTGCTTTATTTCCTTTAGACCTTACTGGACTCTTGGATACGTCAGAAAGTCATTGATAACATAACCCATAACACAAGGTCTGCTTAGCTTGGGGCTAGATGATGCTGTGTGGACTGTCCGGAATTATTTATTTATTTATTTATTGACTTGTGTTGGTAAATAAGTCTAAAACTTGTCTGCTTTATTAATAACTAGCGACCCGCCCCGGCTTCGCACGGTTTTATTATAGATATAAACCTACCTCTTGAATCACTCTATCTATTAAAAAAAACCGCATCAAAATCCGGTGCGTAGTTTTAAAGATTTAAGCATTCCAAGGGACATATATACAGAAAAAGCGACTTTGTTTTATACTATGTAGTGATTACCAACTACCATTAGTCGCCCAGTTTCACACCATTGTCGTGTGGAACTGGGCGACATCTGCCCAAGTATTAACGTCATTAATCATTAGGATAAGTATAATAAATATGATATAAAAATATGATAAATGTAATAAGCCTTTTTGATAACATTTTGTTTTAAGTACTTAATGTTTACATTTACAAATAGAGAGCTCAGTTGCTTAAGATGGAAGCTTATCATAGAATCGCAAACAATTGCCCATCAATGATTTTGGTAACTTGTTCTTGTTTCTTATATTTTTATAGTGAAGTAGCGACCCGCCCCGGCTTCGCACGGTTTTATTATACGTACAAACCTTTCTCTTGAATCGTACTATCTATTAAAAAAACCGCATCAAAATCCGTTGCGTAGTTTTAAAGATTTAAGCATTCAAAGGGACATAAGGACATGGGGACATATGGACAGAGAAAGCGACTTTGTTTTATATTATGTAGTGATAGTGATACAATGCTTTTTCAAAAAGCTACTCCTGTTTTTGTGTATATACATTAATCCGTGATGGTGATGTTTATTGCTTTGTTTGTGCAGGCAAGGCGTCAGTTGCAAGCAGCGGGATGCCTCTCAGAAGGTGAGAGCGTTGCTTCACTTGGACTCGGGCCGCCCATGCTGGGGCTCGGCCCCTCGGGGCTCGTGGGGGATAGAGGCAGCTGCAGCGCAGACTCCGGCGTGAGAGGTATGAGCTCTGAGGTAGACCAGGGCCCAGATTCCACTTAATAAATCGCTTCACCATTTAAAGGCACTATTGAGACCTTTGTTTTGACATTAGTGGAATTTGGCCCCAGCTTTGACGCGGCCTTGCAACAATGGCTAGTAATCTGCAGTTTTAGAAGGTATTTTTGATTGTTGTAAAATTATTTCTTCTCAATTCAATTTCAATTCAATTTATTAATCATTTTACACAATAACATGTTCTTAGTTAAGTCACACTTACATTTCAATTTATCTATAATCTAACTTAGTAATAACCTCATTACAAAATATATTATATAATATATTTTTATCGGTCAAAGCTTCGTCAACTGTATAATAACTTATTTAAAAGAATTCTTTTAACATATAATGCAAATAGTTCACTGCCATTTTTGTTTCTAACTTCTCCCGGAGCTTATCCCACGCTAAGTAGTGTCGGCACAACATAATGTATTCTCCCTCCACTCTCATCTGTTATCCGTTATCTCCGTATTCAAAGTGTTTTTCCTTTAGACTTCACAGAACTCTTGGACACGTTATAAATTTCATTTTGTAAATAATTAAAACTAGGAAATAAAGTGCTCACTTTGATATTTTTAACCATTTCAAGTAAATCAATATCTTTATTTCTTTAGGCTTACTGATTTGCTCTTCTGTTTAAATTACTTCTTCTCTCGGACCTTGGGCCTTATTGTGTAACTCAACTGGTTATCGAGATCGACCTCATTTTTGACTATCCAGTTTAATAACTTATGCCTAGACAATACCGAGTACATTCGGACTGCGTCGACTACTGGTAATCGATTTCAAGTTAGCCAATAAGGCTGCTTATCCCACGCTAAGTGTGGTTGGCACAACATGTATTCGTCCTCAATTCTCCTCTGCTATCCGTCATCTCTGTATTTCTTCCTTAACCTTATCTTCTTTCACACGATTCATCCATTTTCTCTTTGGTCTTTATCTCTCCTTATATCCCTCTACATTCAAATCTATCACTTTTCGTTACATGACCTTCCTCTCTCCGGATAACATAACCATACCACGCTATTAGCCTTAGCCAGTTAGTTACTCCTCATCTTTTCTGTCACTGCTTTCGATCTTCCTCTGATGTACTCGTTCCTGATCCATCCGTTTCTCTACACCATCCATTACAACTCTTTTTTAAAATTTACGTAAAAATGTAAAAAAAAATACCTATACAATACACCGGGTCAGACTCAATATATACAATATTACAATGTTTTATAAAAAAACCCACAAATTTATACAGTGTACCTATGTACACTGCGCCCCCGCCGCAAAGAGAACTTTCGATTGTTGTGTTCCGACTTGTTAACCATTGTTACATTGTACATTACGAATGGCTTGAGTAAAGGTATTTAAACTAAATCCATTATCAGAACTTTACTGTAATACTCAATGTCATTTATTTGAATACTTAGTAGATATTATGCTTGTTTTTGTAATTCTATAGTTTCATTGAATATAATTACAGAGTTTCACATATAAAAGTTGTTTGATTTTAACTTTGACATCTTTTATATATCATCTCGTTTAGTTTTCATATTAAGCTTATTAAAACAAATAACTGTTTGATAATAACTTGACTGAAACTTTTTGAGATCAAAGTGAGAAAAAAAGAAGAAAAAGGTACAAAATATACAAAATAAAACTTCTACTATAAAGTAATTAAAAATGGGTACACAATAAAAATTCCAGAATACAAATAAAACTAAGCAATAAACACTCCAAGTTACTAATTTTAATATTATTTCAACAAAGTACCCGGTAATTTGGTAAAAGAATTTCTCATTTCAAACCCTCTGAGATGGAAATTGACTTCATCTGACGTAATTTAAAAATAAAGCTTTTTTCCAGGGGAAGTCCGTCTATTCTACATTTTTATTTTTCGAATTATGAAAGTCATGAATATTATAGACTCTGGTGGTCACCCGAGTTCGTTTATTTTGTCTGTTTGTCACTTTACTAATATTTTCTGTATGATTTTATTGTAATCTATGATTATAGAAATCTCTCGAGAGCTTCAGCAATTGACAACGGTTTGGCTACGGGTTCGATTCCCGCCTCGAAACAAATATTTGCACGATCTGCAGATATTTTTTCAAGTTGTTTTCTGTTATGTATGATAAAAGTATCTATCCATATAATTTATTAAGTATTTGTTATTTGGTATAACACAAGCTCTGCTTAGCTTGGGGCTAGATGATAATAAATTCTCCAGCTTTACTAATTTAATTTCCTGTATCGCAAACTCTAAAGAGGTTAATTCATCACGTAGGAAGCAGCGACGGTGGCGCCACATCAGTCTGCGGTGGGAACTTGTCAGACTCCACGGCTGAAGGCATCCCACCCACCATGGATGCTTATGACACTGATGCCACCAGCCTCGTGTCTTCCGCTCATCATATCTATCAACGTAAGTACTTAAATTTCCTTTTAAAGTCTGAAGGCCGAATTTGTCAAGAGAATTCTAGCATACAAATTAATAACTTCAAGTCGGAAAAATCGTCTCCGAAAATATTTTTCATTACTCACTACATATACATTCGGGCGCCAAACCCCGTCTTGGGACTAATTAAGTAACTTTCAAACCTTGGGCAATGTACTAGTTCCACCAATGTGGTCTTGGGGCGCTTACGGTAAAGGCCAAATGCGTCAAGGGATACTACTCTCCGGAAATAACGTCTGAAACTATCCTGTAGTCGACGGAGGTCTTCCAAAGACGCAGGAGGTTGCGGGTCCGATTCCCGGTTTCGGCAAGGGTTTGTAAAATGCAAATCTTTGTTCTGGGTTCTGGGTGTTTTCTATGTAAAATAAAAAGTACCTATCCATGTAATGTATAGTATTTAGTATATCAGTCATCTGGTCCAGCATTATTTATTTATTTGAGAAAAAAACATCCAGAACCCCGGAACAAATTTTTTACGATAGTACAAACATAAAGTCCCAAAGTGGGAATCGAATCCGCAAACGGACCATCGCCCGCCACGCCACATCGGTCATGAAATAGATAGAATACAGAATACCTGAGGTAGAATTTACAGTACTAAATCCCTAAAACGGTATATATAATTCATAGATACTTTTTGTACGAAAGTATTTCTTGTAATGCATTTGTGCCCTCCAAATAACTGAACCACAGACACTCAAGGCTAAGTCAAACAGAGGTCGCAACACGACGTCCTCTAAATAAGTATAAAGCGCCGAGCGGGATGCTTACAGTTGTCTGGAGGCTAATTCAATATTTTACTCGCTTAATTACAAGTCTCAGACTAGACAACACACAAACACTTTCATTTAATGCAAATAGTAGGTAGGTGTAATAAAAACACCCTATTTATGTAATTATTGTAGTAAGTATATCAGTCATATTCTAGTACCCATAACACAAGCTCTGCTTAGCTTGGGGCAAGATGATTCTGTGTGGATTGTCCAGAAATATTTATATAATTAAGGGGATTATTAAATGCAGATTACATGTAACTCTGTGTTTGTTAAATTTCTTACTGTGTAAATGTCGATTAACGGGTTTGAGTCAGTTTGTTAGTAATAAAAATGACAGATTTTTTCTGATATTTAATGACGTTTGGTTCAAGGTCCTTTTTAATTGTGAACGATTTGTTTCTCGACCTATCGTCCTTGTGGTTAATTTCATTCAACGGACAAATGACCCTTAGCAAAATTATAAACGCGAAGGACATATCAGATCTTTTGCATGAAATCCATACATAAGGATGTATGGATTTCATGCAAAAGATCTGAACAGATCTGGCTCAAATATTTCTAGTTCTTAGATAGATAGAGGTAGATTCTTCATAGTTCTAGCCTTGAAATAAAACATAGGCTTTTAATCGCATAAATCAATTCGCATGGGATAGAAATAGCTTCAAACGTTTCCATAGAAACGTGTTCCACTACTTGTTTATTTTTATAATTTTATGTAGGATTTAGTGCATTGAGAACCTTCAACTCTGTGTGCGGTAGGTACAACTAAAATATCATGAAAAGCTCTGCATTTCCTGGCACTGCTGTCTCAATAGAAAACTCGATAAAACTGGTAGCAAATCGCTCGTGTTGAAAACAAGTTTATAATAACATTCAGTACTGTGGAAAATATCATTTCAGTAATTTACTTCGCTACTACCACCCTGACAAATGAGTTTACTTGCTCGAATAAACTTCGACAGAAATTGCTTTTATTATAAGTAAGGACAATTTGATAACAAGTTTCTTTCTAAGTATTTCAAATTCTTTGGTGGTTTGAGATATTCGATTCTCTCTCGGATAATCTTTTATTAGAATTTCGAGCAGGAATTTCTATCACGATATTCACGGTTTCGTATTAATGCTTGTACATAACTAGGAAGAGAGAAGTGGGTCATAATTTGTATTCCATCTGAAGTCGAAAGCGAAACGGGTGGATCTGAGGAACGACAGGTAGCTGATTTGATTTATCGAATCCTTCTCGAAGCTTCCAAGTTCAACCTGAAACAGAGCTCTGAAAAACCACAACAGGGCGTGATGACAGAAAACACGCTAACGATAAATTAGATCGTTTGTTACTCTGGTTGACAGAGAGAATGTGTCAATGTTTTTCCGATTTATTTATAAAATAGCTGGGTAACTAGTGTAGATAGGTCCTTTTGTTTCAAAGTATAACTACTTAGATAGCTACAACTTTCCGTTGTTTTTCTGCGATTCGCTCTCTGTTGTCCTCTAGATAATTTATCCTTTATCCTTTTTATTAATCTACAAGTATCTTGTGTAAACGTTTATAGACTATTTCTATCCCATGAGAATTTATTTATAGTATAAGAAGTAGCTTATGTTTTATTCCAGGCCTAGAACTACGTCAATTCAAAATGTCAGCAAGATCCGTTCATAGTTATTGCGTGAAGATGTAGGTTACAAACAAATGAGATTGAGACAAACATTTCCATGGAAATAAAGCGTTCGAAGCCGCGGGTAGATGCTAGTAATTGTATAAAAAGTTTTTGAGTAAGTGACTTGTAACACATAATGGTATTAATTAATAAATGACGACCGATGTGGCGCGGTGGGCGATGGTCCGCCTGCGACGCAGGAGGTTGCGGGTTCGATTCCCGCCTCGGAACAAATTCGAGTACGATCTGCAGAAATTTGTTCCGTTGGTCTGGGTGTAAGTATAATAAAAAATATCTATCTATGTATATAAGGTATTAAATATATCAGTTATCTAATACCCATAACACAAGCTATGAGTAGCATATTGGGGCTAGATGGTGCTGTGTGAATTGTCCAGCATTATTTTTTTATTTATTTTATTAATGAACTATGAACTTGTATTGTCACAGTGAGCACTCCGCGAGATTGCAGTTCGCCTACCCTCTCGCCTCACAACAGCGCTTCGCCTTTCACACGTTCCATCGACGCCGGATCGCTTTCCAGGTATTAAAACGCACCAACCATTCATAAAAGTTATTGAATTTCCATAGATCGTGGTGTAATCTGTTTTGTAGATTTTCACTTATATTCTGTGGGTTTGATACAGCGTTCGTGGTCAAAAAATACGTTACTACACAACTAAACATTTCAAATGAATTCCTTCATTGCAATAATTTAAACAATGAATGTGTAGTTAATGTTTATGGTATGTGATGGTAGGAAACACTAAAAGAGCGCCTTGTTACTGTGTGGGATCGTAGCTTCAAGGAATAAACATTTAGATCGTCTCTATTCAAAAATGTTTCCTCCCAGATCAGTAGAACAGCTGTCGAGCCCAGGGGAGTGCGAGGCGGCGTTGGTGGCAGGACTTCGAGGGCGCGGCAGCGGCGGGAAGGGCGCCCGCGGCAGGGGCTCCGCTTGGGGCTCCATATCGCGCGTGTTTGCCCGCTCGCGACATCGCACCAAGTCTGGCAGCGCTACTGTCAGCGGACATGAGAGTGGTAAGATAATGATATGTTTATTACGAAAAAAATACGATAATTTAGCAAATATGTAGGTATATGTTGCAGTTCTTAGCGAGTCCACAGAAAACAAGGCTTGCTGACATTTCGTCACTTTTTTGAAAATTTGCTCAGGTACAGTAAAAAGCAAGAGAGCTCTAATACTAAAACTAAATCTAAAGGTACGATAGTGGAATTATGGAAAACGGTGTTATATACATAAATTGCAAAACTGAGAGTCACCGCCAGAAATACCGTCATTGATTCCTATACATTCACTGATGGTACTTCTGAGTGACGTCACTAACCAGAATCTTTTTATCAGGAGTTTTGTAATAGTTTATTGTTCTTAGTTAAGTATTTTGTCACATACAGAGCCAATCTACGCCGGCACCGGGTCGACCCGCGCGTGGTCTCCTCTCGGCAGCGAGGCAGCACTGCGCGAGGCAGCGTCCCTGCCCCTGGCTCGATGGCGCGCGCCCGCCATCATCGCCTGGCTAGAGCTGGCTCTAGGCATGCCGCAGTATGCCACTGCTGTGGCTGACAACGTCAAGAGTGGCAAGGTAACACTGGTCCCTGATCCTACCACGAAAGGTCTCGGTAGCGTCCCTGCCGCTGGCTCGATGGCGCGCTCCTGCCATCATCGCCGGAGTTGGAGTTCGCTCTCGGCATATGGCAGTACGATACTGCTGTCGATGACTTCGTCAAGAGTGGCAAGGTAACACTCGTCTCTGATCCTACCACGCATGGTCGAGGCAGCGTCCCTGCCGCTGGCTCGATGGAGCGCGCCCGCCATCATCGCCTGGCTGGAGTTGGCTCTGGGCATGCCGCAGTACGCCACTGGTGTAGCTGACAACGTCAAGAGTGGCACGGTAACAATGGCCTCTGATTCTACCAGGTGTGGTCTCGGCAGCTCGGCAGCGTCCCTACCGCTGGCTCGATGGCGCGCTCCTGCCATCATCGCCGGAGTTGGAGTTCGCTCTCGGCATATGGCAGTACGCTACTCCTGTCGATGTCATCGTCAAGAGTGGCAAGGTAACACTAGTCTCTGATCCTACCACGTGTAGTCAGCAGCGAGGCAGCGTCACTGCCACTGGCTCTACTATCTACTAAAATAAGCAAGCTATTTTGCGTTTTTATGGGAGGACATATAATATAACCAGTTACGAGAAAATTTTTCAGTTTATTCTTTTAATAGGTAAAACTGTTTGTTTTCGGAATAGACCTAAACCAATTAAAATAATGTATCTGATCTGAGCATGCGTGGTCTTGACAATGAGGCATTTCTGCAAGGTAAGATCACGGTCTAAAGATTCTTTCAAAGTATTCCATGCTGCGGATAGCTGTTTAATTGGATATTTGAGTGTAACTTATTTTTTATTGGCTTTAAAAAGGAGGTCTCGACTCTTCTTTTAAAGCTTTCCATAGCTGTTAAACTTATTTTGAAAGACTATTAAAAGGATATTCTTAGCTTGACTGTGTTTTTTTACGTTACAACATAATTGTTTTACGAGTGGACCGATTTTAATGATTCATTTTTTAATTTAAACCTTGTGATTCTCAGGTCCTATATAAATTTGATCAACATTCTCGAGTTTTTTGAGTGAAATTTAAAGGCGGTTGTTAGTTTTTTTTAAATATTAAATAATGTTTTGAGATTAGATATTCGGTTGTGAAAATAATTTTAACAATAATTCCTTCCTCTCTTCTATCTCCTTACAGTCTGCAGTGATAGATTTATTAATATTAGATAAACATCTCTTTAACTACTGACAATAGATAATTCGATGGAATTACATAATTGACTACAGATCCCATTTCGAATTTGTTTATTTGCAAACAATGATTCAACATTTTATGAAACACTTGAACGTTCATAATTTCCAACGATACAATGTTTTATTATTTTCGAACGGACGGCACAGAAACCCATTTTCATTACCTCCATATTCATTTATTATTCAGGATTCGGGCATTTTATTACATTTGTATGGAAATTGGGGTCCAATAAACAATTCCTTTGTATATTAATTTTTGTGTTTCTTTTTATTTACCGGTTACTCTTTTGCAAATATGGCCAGCAACACGCAACAATTCAATGCAATTATTTATGCGTACCTACGGCCGAACTGTAGGCATCAAATCAAATTATTGCAGTTATGATGTACTACTTACCTTTATTATTAAAAAAAGTTTACCATATTTTTTTATAAGTAATGTAAATGTTCATCACTTTAATCGGTAACCCGCGACTTGGTCCTCGTATAATAAGCTTTTTTTTTGCATTTTGATTTGATTTTCAATTTATCTTCTGATCTGGCCGAGGATCTCAAGAGGCGCAAATATGCAGGTCTCGACAGAACCTACGCATTTGCTCCCCTTGGATTCGAGACCCTAGGTCCGTGGGGTACCGAGGCTCTCCGGGTTTTTAAAAAAATATCTGAGCGTCTGGTCGATGCGACGCGTGACCCGAGAGCTGGTGAATATCTGGCTCACCGCATCAGCATTGCCATACAGCGTGGTAATTAATGCAGCCAGTGTCTTGGGGACGCTTCCGACTGGTATTGACATGGATCAATTGAGCTACCTTTAGACTGTTTGCAACCGTCTGCAGTTAGCTCAATGGTTTCAATTGTAAATACTAGTTGTAATTTTTCTATTCCTTTGCTTGTAATTTTCGTTGTTAATAAAGATGTAAAAAAAAAAAAAATATCTTTATTAAACATTATATTGTAATATTACGAATTAAACAACCGTTATAATTCGGCACAAAAAAGATTTATTTTATTAACAGATCTCTTCATCCAATCCAGTTTATAAGGGTGGTTTAACACGTATACTTTTATTTTGCATCTTATGTATTCCGACAGAGATTCAATACAAATGTTGTCGCCCGTCTTACCTCTTAGGTTTAAAAAAACCTGAAATACTGAATCCAAATCCTTTTATTTTTCATTTTCTAGTATTCTGACAAAGTTTCAATAAAATCGTACTAGGAACTCTTTTAAACAAACGTTTTCATCCCTTTCATCGTAAAAATCCCCCCTCCACCACCTTACCTCAGCCTATGGACGCCTGCAACATCAGAGAACGCGCGTTGCCGACACTTTGAGTGTCTTAAAAGACCCTTTTTGATGAACCCCATGTCGTAGTCCTGGGGTAAAACCTCGGCAAGGAGATCATTCCACAAACGGAAAATTTTAATTGAAATTTTGCATTTATTCACACAATCAGACACCAACCAACCACACATCAAAACTGACGCAACAGAAGCGTCAAACAGTGTTCTGGTTGGTTCTAGATCCGTGCTTTGAATGGGCAGGTTCTCGCTCTTTAAGTCTAATAGGCAGGCATTTCAATAACCTAGGCTGAAAAGGAGTGTCAAGATTCTTTCTTCTTGTACCTTTAATTTTGTATTGATATAATCACACAGACACCAACCAACCACACATCCAAACTGACGCAACAGAAGCGTCAAACAGTGTTCTGGTTGGTTGTAGATCCGTTATTTGAATGGGCAGATCCTCGCTTTTTACACTTAAAAAGCAAGGACCTGCCCATTCAAGGCAGTTGAATAACCCAGGCTGAAAAGGAGTGTCAAAATTATTTCTTCTTGTACCTATCCGTATTGCTCTTTGTACAATTGATTATATAATTATATATTGATACTAGCGACCTGCCCCGGGTTCACGCGATTTTATTATACGTATAAACCATCTTATGAATCACTCTATCTATTAAAAAAAGCGCTTCAAAATCCCTTGCGTAGTTTTAAAGGTTTAAGCATACAAAGGAACATAGGGACAGAAAAAGCGACTTTGTTTTATACTATGTAGTGATAATCACACAGACACCAACCAACCACACATCAAAACTGACGCAACAGAAGCGTCAAACAGTGTTCTGGTTGGTTCTAGATCCGTGCTTTGAATGGGCAGGTCCTTCTCGAGCTATCTGACGCTGACCTGGAGGTGGGGCTGGGCGTGACGCAGCCGATGCACAGGAAGAAGCTGCGGCTGGCGATCGAGGAGCGTCGCCGGCCGGACCTGGTGCGCAACCCTACTATCGGCCAGCTCACGCATGCGTGGGTCGCTGCTGAGTGGCTTCCTGATCTGGGATTATCACAGGTGAGTTGTAACACAGAACTAATCACAGGTGAGTTATTACACAGAACTTATCACAGGTGAGTTGTTACACAGAACTTATCACAGGTGAGTTGTTACACAGAACTTATCACAGGTGAGTTGTTACACAGAACTTATCACAGGTGAGTTGTTACACAGAACTTATCACAGGTGAGTTGTTACACAGAACTTATTACAGGTGAGGTTCACAGAACTGGGAGATACGATGGACTGGATGTGGTACTACTTATCTTTATACATACAATCATCAACCTATATTAGACCACTGCTGGACATTGACCTCCCCTAATGAACGCCAACTGACTGTTTCATTTGGTTTGGGGTAATGCCCATAATCCCCACGCTGGGCATGCGGGTTGGGGATCGCTGTTTGGTGGTGGGATTGTTCTGGAGGGGTACTGCTGCCCACCCCCCGGTATCCCTTAGTCGCCTCTTACGACACCCTCGGGAAGAGTTTGAGTTATACTACTCTGTCAAGAAAGTACCGGGAAAAGATCAATAATACACAAAATGTTTGTTATTCATCCAAATTTATTTTATCACCTTCAAAGTATGCTCCTTCAGAAACGATACACTTACGCCAACGAATTATCCAATCATCAAAACATTTTTTAAACGCTGTTTCCGGAATTGAGTTCAGTTCTCGCCGCGAATTCTCCTTTATGTCTTGTACCGATTGAAAACGGGTGCCACGAAGTGGTAATTTGAGTTTAGGAAAAAGAAAGAAGTCGGCCGGAGCCATATCTGGTGAATATGGTGGTTGCTCGATGGTATTTGTTGAGTGTTTGGTCAAAAATTCGGTCACAATGATGGCCTTGTGCGAAGGCGCATTATCAAATTCAGGTCTTTTGGGACTAGTCGAGCGGCAACATGTTTCATACCCAAGTGATTATTTAAAATGGTACGGATCGACTCGTGAGATACAGAAAGTTCGGCGGCTATCTCTCGCAAAGTTGAATGAGGATTTTCAGTCACTGTTTCCTTCACTTTTGCGATGTTAACTTCAATTGCAGACGTTGATGGCCTACCAGAGCGAGGCAAATCTTCCATCACATCTCGACCGCTTTTGAACGCTTTGTACCACTCATAAGCACGTGTTTTTGATAAAGTCGGTTCACCGAAAGCCTTCTGTAACATTTTCAGTGACTCCGAACACGAAATTCCATTGGCGATGCAAAACTTAAGACAAACTCTTTGTTCGATGTTTTTGTCCATTGTGAAATTCGCAATACACACTAGATATGATGTAACTGAAAACAGCACTGTATTTAATATAAGTAACAGATGCAACTCAAACTCCGCGCCAAAATGCAACGCCAACCTAACAACAACAAAAAAAGCAAAAATTTTAATTTGGAACCATAAACAAATCATCCATTCCCGATACTTTTTTGAATGAATGTATATACAATACAAGTATATATTGCTGGACAATCCACACAGTAAATAATGCTGGAGACACAGCATCACCTAGCTGAAAGCTAACCAGAGCTTGGGTTACTTGTGTTAGTACCTACTGTTAATTTTACAATTACAACCTTGTTTGACTTAGCATTGTGAATAATGTAATGATAATATATCTGCAGATTGTACAAACATTTGTCCCGAACGAGGGAATCGAACACGTAACCTCCTACCATACGTACTTTCACCCACAGCACCACAGAGGTTGTCTACAATATAATGTCAAATCCCCTAGTAACAGGATTAGCAGCTAAATGCTTTATTATTTTCTTTATATTCCCAACAGTATGCGGAATCGTTCCTGGCAAGTCTGGTCGACGCCCGCATGCTCGACACAATCAGTAAGAAGGAACTGGAAAAGTACTTGGGAGTTACTAGAAAGTTCCACCAGGCTTCGATCGTTCACGGCATCCACTTGCTCAGGATCATGAAGTACGACAGACAAGTAAGTTTACAGGAAACTTTTTTGATGAACGAACAAAGTTTTAGCCCTGGAGGGTTGAACAATATCCGAGAGCTTCTTCAGGAGTTACGAGTTCGATAGACTTTTACTTCTATCTCGTTTACACGATTAAAAAAATTAGACATACCCACATAGAATATTCCCTCCGTCAAATCTCTCAAAAACATTCGAAAGAGAGAGCTTGGACGAAAAACTAATAGTCATAAAGCATGAAACACCTCTATTAAACTACGAACGTTTTCTCTTTAACCAGTAAAGGCGCTGGAAATGTATATAAGGAGACGAGCACTTTAATGTATAACCTGAGGTCTCTGAAGTCAATTTGATGACGAAAAAAGTATTGGTCCTTAAGTGATTGAAAATTTCCATAAGGTAGATAAAGTTCAATATAAAGACTACAAAGGTCCATAATTGTAACATACCAATGTATTTTGTTGAGAATATCTTAATAGTTTAGTTAAAACACAATGATCTACAAAAAAAAATAAGAGAACACAATAAACCAAACAAAGGAAAACATTATATTTATATAATTAGATAATAATCAGAAAAACATTTATTTCATCCCTATAAAAATTTCTATCGGCAAAATCAGGAATTTTCCGCATCATATTGTTGCTAAAATATGGACGATACAGAAATCCTTTTACGTCCCTTTCCGATAAGAAGGGACGATAAAGGCGAAAACAAATGAGCGATTATATCGTGAACTGATACGAAGCATTTCACTCAGGATCGTGAACCTTATAATGCCAGTTCATTAATCATCTCTGTTCTTTCTTTTGACCTGTTACTTCGTCTGTTTCTTCCGCAATTCTATTACAATTTGCATGACGTGATCTATCATGGTTGAACAAAGACGTTGTTTATTGTAGGCTTTGGCTGTGAGGCGGCATCAATGCGAAAACGTCGACGCTGATCCATTAGTGTGGACCAACCAGAGATTTATGCGATGGGCTCATAATATCGACTTGGGAGAGTTTGCTGATAATCTCAAAGGTAAGCTCTTTTGTTTCTATTAGCTGAGGCAACTAAATAGACCGTTTCTTCTCTTTTGTTTTTAAACTCAAGTAATTTTCCATAAAACTTGGGTAAGTATTTTCCATGTTTTTGATGATTATATTATATTGTTCCACTTAATTTGTCTAATGCAATCTTCTCTTGAATATTACTATAGATACTATTGATTCATTTCATTTATCGCATATGATATTCACTAACGAAAAATATAACATTTACTGATGGAAAACAAATTGAAAAGGCAGGTGTTGCGGGGTTTCATACCAATTTTTATGTTTTATCCAAATGTAACAGAGACGTTTCAATTCCACGAATTCATATAAACATTGATTTCTAAGGATTCATACTGAGAATTCATCTAACAACCTAACAAGGTAAAGATTTCTTGTTCGCTTTTTTATTTTACCTTGAAAAGGTTAAAATGAACAAAAAATCAAAGTGAGCACTTTATTTCTCAGTTTTCAAAAAATATACCTAATTTACTCATATACATAATTATAAATTAACTTTATGACGTGTCGTCCAAGAGTCCTGAAAGGTCGAATAGAAATAAAGCATTTTGAATAAAATTTGAGTTTGAATCTGGTTGTTATGATAAACTTTAAAAAGATTGAAGTGAACAAAAATCAAAATATTGCCTAGTTAAATAATTGTACATTGTATAAATTAACTTATACTTATAAATGAAGTTTCCTAGTCCTGTAAAGTCTAAAGGTAAAATCACTTTGAGTTTGAGTTTTAATCCGATCGGAATGCTGGCTTCTATTTCGGTCAACAAATTAGCATTGCCCTTCAATGTGGCAATGCTGCCAGCATTCTGGGCACTCTGTCTTCTGGTAACGGCTTATCTTTTTAGAAGTTTGTTATTATTGTGACTAACAGCTGTAATTAGTCGTTTCGTAACTGTTTCAATAGCTAAAAATTTTCTGGTTGGTCAGATAAACTTCTATATTTCCATCACGTTTTGGTTTTGCATTTAAGTTAAAAAGTGGCTTATTGACAAATCATTTTATACTTTATCTGAATTCCTCAACTATCGAGATCGACATTATATAAATTCACTGACATTCTAGGGTTAACTGACTTTTTATATTGTTGTTTTCCATTTATTTTATTTTCTTCTCAATTTAAATTCGTATTTATTGTCTACTAGCGACCCGCCCCGGCTTCGCACGGTTTTATTATACGTATAAACCTTCCTCTTGAATCACTCTATCTATTAAAAAAACCGCATCAAAATCCGTTGTGTAGTTTAAAAGATTTAAGTTTTCAAAGGGACATAAGGATATAGGGACGTAGGGACAGAAAAAGCGACTTTGTTTTATACTATGTAGTGATTTGCATGCCAAATCAATGGGTGAATATGTGAGCTCAAAACGTTTATAATACCATATTTCATGCAATAATTTATTATGATTATGGTAAATTATACAAATTTTGGTAAATTGGTAACAGACAGTGGCGTACACGGTGGCCTAGTGGTTCTCGAGCCGTCTTTCACGGGAGAAACCATGGCCACCGCTCTCGGCATTCCGCCCTCCAAAAGCATCATCAGAAGACATCTCGTCGCTGAATTCGACGCTCTCATCATTCCAGCCAGGTGAGTCTCATCTCTATCCTCTCAAAAACTAATGTTATATTTGCTTGACACTTTCTCAATGGGAAATTTACATGCATTTATTGAATACAATTTGTAAGAACGGTGACAATGCACATCGCCCATTCCTATGCCCATACTAACCCCAATGAATGGAAGTCTACGCTTAGTACTAGTGTATAAAGTTTGATGACGTAAAAAGTTTTCGTAAACTCGGTAGGTTTTAACTTCTATCTGCGACGCGTGACCCGAGAGCTGGTGAGTATTTGGTGCAGCGCATCAGCATTGCCATACAGCGTGGTAATGCAGCCAGTGTGTTGGAGACGCGACGACTGGTATTGACATGGATCAATTGAGCTACCTTTAGACTGTTTGCAACCGTCTTTAGTTAGCTCAACTGTTTCAATTGTATATACTAGTTTTATTTTATTCTATTTTTTTATTGTAATTTTTGGTGTTAATAAAGATACTTCTGCGTCGCTTATTCGTATAAAAAAGAATGAGACGAAGACAATATTCCGTGAAAAGCCTACGTCAAATCTCTCAAAACCATTCGATAACTGAAATCTAATTCTTATGAAAGATTTATTCTATCCAACGATTATGAAATAATCTACCGCTGTCAAGCTACGAAAAGTAGATCCTCTCTATCAAGTAAAAACAAATGCTAAATGTAATGAAAGAAACGAAAACTTTTTTCGTCATCGTAAACGAATGCATACCTAGTACTAAGGAGTGAGTGAGAGGCGCACTGCATGTCATAGTCACCAGCCACGGCCCGTAGGTGAGCAGTAGTTGATTATAATGTGAGGTGCAATCCTGCAGGTATACGATATTTTGCCAGGTGGAAGAACTCCAGGTGGAGGCTGCCCGAGCATCCATGTTGTCCACAAAACAAAGATAAATCAGCAAAAGTTAAAAAACTCTCGTTCAAAAAGTAAATGCTTCGAAACGAAATACCCTTGTAACTATGTAAAGTTTCCTGTATCAAATGTTTGTAAAGCTATTTTTACGAAAGATAATATTAATTTGCTATGAAAGTCGTTTTGTAAGAATCTGCCGCCGGAAGACGCTCATTATCGAAACTTTTTGATGGAAAACTTTACGAGCGGTGAAGACTGATAAGCTAAAGTAGGGATCGTGGTTTGTTAGAGAAAGATTCTTGGAAGTTGGACCGATCTGAGACGTTCATTGAGTTTGTACCCTTGCCTTCGTCAGTGTTAGATTCGATGTTCGACATATTGTGCCCTATAGAATCCCCGATCTTGCAGTAGATTAGATTCGACGTTAATGTTTGTTCCAATCGATCAATTGATAACTTAGTAAATGTATACAACTTAGTTGATATTCAAAGGTAGAAGCATGAAATGCTTCGTCTATAATAATAGGGGATATTTCAGATCCCGTTACATGTGTGTCTATTCATTAAAATTCTTATAGAATTACCTTAATTAATTTTGAATAAATGGGGATGTTTTAAAATACTAATAAAGACAGATGCGAAAGGTATTGTTAAATAAAATGAATTTAATATCCTTAAAACAGAACCATCACAATATAGCTTTAGAATTATAACAATAATAGCTTATTAAAAACTATCAATATTGTAAGATACCTATGTTTTTGACTTGTATACATTCGTAATGTAAAATTTGACACCATTGTATATTAGGTTCACCTGTATTGATATTGATTGATCTATAAATGTGAATAAATCCTGATAAAGATTTAAAATTAAAATGATTCGAGTCAGTTTTCTTTACGATCCATCACCCAATCTTGGCGATTCCATCGAGAGAACGGTAAAGACCATTTTGTACATCGATATTCATGAATGCCTCTCTGCCATCATCATTAGATCGCACCTTTATCGATCTCTCCACCCTTTTTCTTCCGTAAAACATAACATTTGTTTTGTGATAATATTTTTCAAAAACATTCCGCGCTTTTCTAGTTATTTTTTACATTTTGTCTATATGGCTATCGTATCGTTCCATCAGGGAAGAGTGCTCGACTATGATTGCCTAAAGTGATCCATATATTCGTCAGTGCTTTTCTTTGTCATGAAATTCAATGTGTATTCATGTAACTCTTTTTTGTATCCATATTTCGTACACAGCATGAACCGTTTCCAGCAAAGTGCATCATGCTTTTGATGTCTATGCAAATATAATTATATTACCAGGCACTCTGTCAATGTAGTTTCAATGAAGTTGTTTCTGAAACAATACGATGCTATAGAAATAGTAAATCTTCCACTTGGTTAAGTGGTTAAACAAAACAGTGCTCCTGAAACTCAAAATTCTAACTTATAAATGCAGAAACTGCATGTAAGCTTTCTGTGTTAGCAGATAAACTGAAGTTTAAATTAATATTCGTGCAAATTTGAGAAAATACATAACAAGTTAAACTAAAGGCAAACGCTCTGCTTGGCTTTCGTTGGATCTCAAATTTGTACGAAGTCTTGCTAGCAGAGACTGTAGACTTTGTTAACTTGCAGGAATATGTTTGGACATCAAATCAGGATGTTGGGAAGACCTTTCTCGAGATCTGTAGCTACGGGCTTGCCGGGCATTGATCTCAGTGGGGATTCCAGAAGACATAGTTTAAGGGTAAGTACAATCTTAATATATCTTTATCGTTGTGTTATTTGTAAGATTTTTATTTTATTTATATAATTATGAAAAGGATGTTAGCAACGTTTATAAGATGTACCTAGGCCATAAATAAAGCGATTAATACAATCTGGAATGATAAAGGAAATTTGATTTGAAAAGATGAAAACAATACCGCAGCAACAGTAACAAGAAACATCTGCATCGCAATAATCCTGATGTTTAAAAAACTTTGAATTCGATTGCTTTTTTTCAGTAAACACAGACATATTTATCACAAATCAGAGGCATGCCGTGGCAAATCATGGCGTGTTTCAAATCACATATTTACGTCTAAACACCAGTTTCATATACCCTAGTAAACAAAACAGCTCGATATGGCAGTAAAAACAAAATCTGATAACCAGTTAACGACAACTATAAAGTGACCCTTCGTTATCTAGTTCGTTATCCGTTATGTGTGTTGAATAACATCACCTTTTGAATTACTTCCATCACAGAGTTCTGGGTGTTTTCTATGTAGAGGTATAATAAGAAATATCTATGTAATTTAATGTATTAACTATATCAGTCATCTAGTACCCATATCACAAGCTCTGCTTAGCTTGGGACTAGATGATGCTTTGTGGATTGTCCAGCAATTTTTATTATCACTTAACATCCAACATCCAATATTGCGACCGTCAGTGCTATGGCTCTTAAAAAATATTTCCATGTGTCTGTTCTTTATCTGGTCGTATCTGTCACTTACACTACTGGTTTTGGTTGAAAACGAGCGCCCTTTCACAATAATGTTTGTGTTAGAGCATCAAGCTCAGCCAAGACCTGTTAGATATACGTTCATATGCATTTCTATCTATCTGCTTACGGACGAGCTGCTTAGTACCCACCTGGGTGTGTTTTTGTTGTTTATGTTAGTTTTCCGTACTAAAGTAGTTTCTCAGAAATCAATAACTTTATTTCTTTAGGTTTACCTACAATATTAACACTTAGATACGTCAATTTTTAAGCTCCGTTTTACCTGTTTATATTGTGTTTTATTTTAAATTATGTGTACGTGTGTAGTGTGTCATATAAACTAATAAACAATTTTCATTTGACTGTCTGCAGGGGTCGATAACCCGGGCACTTGGCGCGCTGAAGCCCAAAGAGCGGTCATCTCCCTCGAGTTCCAGCGAAAGCTCCAGTGTTATGAGCCTTGCTACACCATATCAGCTGTCTTACTCTCCTCCTATAGCCGTCAGGTATGTAGAAGTAGAAGAATCAACTGTGTTGAAAGACATTCTTACGAGTTTTTTTGAGGGTTTGGTACCTCAAAAGGAAAAACGGAACCCTTATAGGATCATACCAGTTTGTCTGTATGTCAAGACCGAAGATAGAAGGTCTAAAACGGTTGCAAACAGTCTAAATGAAGCTCTACTGATCAATGTTATACTAGTTGTCGCGTCAACAAGACGCTGACAGCATTACCACGTTAAATGGCAATGCGGATGCGCTGAGACAGATACTCACCAGCTCTCGGGTCACCAGACGACGCTCAGAAATATTTTTGAAATCCCGTGAACCTCAGTACCCTACGGTCCTAGGGTCTCAACTCCAAGGGAGCAAATGCGTAAGCTCTGCCGAGACCATATTGCACCTCTTGAGAACCTCGGCTTAATTCATTTAAAATTTTGAATTGGGCTATTGATCCCATTGATAGATTAGGTTTAGTTTTAATTATAAAATAAAGGCAATCATTAATATTTACATTTGAATTCCCAGGACCCTTTCTCAACTAAGCATGACGTATGCTCCGCCGCCAACGCTTCAAGAGTACGAGCCGATCTACACTCCTCTGAGTCTGTACTCCCAGTCCAGTGTCTCCACGAGGGATAGCATGACGCGGCTCAATGACATCAAGGAAAACAATGGAATTACTCACAGGTGATTCTAATGGACTTAGAGTTGCTTTTTGATTGTTTCTAGCTTCTCCAAAGATAACACGCGATAGAATAATTGACTCTAGCAAGGTCAAATATGATTATAATGTCTCGAGGTCATTTTTACAGGTTTTCTTTGTTTTGTTTGATCATTTCTTCTGGTCTGGTGCTGGATCATCTATTCTCGTTATTTTAGCATAAACGTAGTTTCGCACGCGATTTTTCGGAAAAGTTTCAAGACTATTTCTATCCATGCAAACTGATTTATGAGATGAAAAGTAGAGTTTTATTTCAGGCTAGAAATACGTCTATTCAAAATTCCAGCCATTCAGTAGTTTTTGCGTGAATGAGTAACAGATATCCATATATACTTTCGCGTTATATATGAAGGATCTATGACAGACTATCGTACTCGATATTATATTATGTATACATAGATATGTAGATCTATATATTATTATGTAGTAATCATCAACCTCATCAAACAAAATTAGTCTACTCCTAGACATAAGCCTTTAAAGAGCGTTTTAATAAATTATATAACAGGTTTCAATTAACATCACTACATAGTACAAAACAAAGTCGTTTCCTGCTGTCTGTCTGTCTGTCTCTATGTATGATTAGATCTTTAAACTAAATTTTGATGCGGTTTTTATAGATCGAATAATTCAAGAGGAAAGTTTATACTAAATTTTAATGCGGTTTTCTTATAGATAGAATAATTTAAGCGGAATGTTTATATGTATAAAACACCCGTGCAAAGCCAGGGCGGGTTGCTAGTCACACTATAATGCCTAAAAAATCAAAACAAAACTCAACAACAAAACAAAAAACTAAATTCTCAAATGTAGGTTTCTGGCAAAATTCTGAATGAATATATCTAGTCGCCATTTTCCTAGTATTTGAATATTCCAGTCGTGTCACAGTTCGCTCAGCAAGATGCATTCTATATGGACGGGGCGGTAATGCAATTGGTGTGTCGTTGAAACTTTAAATTGTCTGGATCGTTTTATCTACTTTTTATATTTTCTCTTACACAGCTCTTGTACTCTATTTCAATTGAGTTTTAATAGTATGTATTGTCCGCGGGTTTGAACGCGTTGTTTCTTTGAAACGTTTCAATGAGACGGACAAAAAATTGAGGCGAATTAAATTTGACTTGTCTAAGTGCTTATTTTGTAAGCCTAAAGAAATAAAGATATTGATTATTGATTATTGATTATTGATTATTGAATGCTTTTTTTAACCCATTGAAAATGATTTATGAAATGAGAAATAGCTTAATGTTTTATTCCAGGTCTAAAAATAACCTAAAAATACATCTATTGATAACTTCAACCCGATCCGTACAGTACTTTTGGTGTGAAGAGGTCACAAACATCCATCCATCCATCCAAACTTTTGTAAACTAATATTGAAAACGAACTAATATTGTTATTTTTGCATTTTGAGTTTCAGTAAATTTTTATTCGAACTGCGATTTCAGCTGTTACCTGAAATATATCTCACATTTTAGTAACAAACTAGCAGCGCCTCGCGGTTTCACCCACGGTAATTTCCGTTCTCGTGGGTTTTCCGGGATAAAATATAGTCTATGTCTTATTCCAGACTATAATCTATCTCTGTGCCAAATTTCATCAATATCCGTTCAGTAGTTTTTGCGTGAAAAGTAACAAACAACCATACTAACAAACTTTCGCGTTTATAATATTTAATAGTAGGAGTAGGAAGTAGGATACGTTAAGAGTATTTTGTAGGTAAATTACCTAGAACGTAAGTAATCTTTCTATAATGAATTTCATTTGACCTGTTTTTTTTTTTACGGCTAAATAAAATTATTTTACTAGCTCTAAATTTAGAGAGCAAACTAAACATTCACGACCAATGTAAGTTAATGAAAATGGTTTGCGGCGAACAGTCAATATTGGTACCTCGCTCGAGTCATTTACAGCACAATTTCACTTTTAACTTATTGACTGGCTTTGTGGGAGTTTGATTAAAAGTCATAACTTTTTGTTACCTAAACTACCCAAACAGTACAGTTTCGTTGTTATAGTTTTATTGAAAATCAAGGAACATTTATGAAAACAGTTTAAATAGTATTTCACAATATTTCTGATACTTCTTCTAAATACCCCAGTAAAAAAGACCTTTTTTTTTGTAAACTGCTATTACTAAATCACGCATTATACAGGATGTAATATAGGTACTTTTTTTACTAAATTTTTTGTTCTTTAAGTTTAGGGGTTTTCTGCCGCCTGGATACGGCAAGCTGAAGACAGGGCGTTATGGGCTCATTAGTGGAGGCCTATATCCAGCAGTGGACTAATATAGGCTGATGATGATTATTTGCTTATGGTGTCTCTTATAAAATAAAGAGCAGTTATTAATTCGCATTTTTAACTAACTAACTTATATATCTTTAAACTAGCGACCCGCCTCGGCTTCGCACGGTTTTAGTATACGTATAGACCTTCCTCTTGAATCACTCTATCCATTTAAAAAAAACAAATCAAAATCCATTGCGTAGTTTTAAAGATTTAAGTATACAAAGGGACATAGGGATAAAGGGACAGAGAAAGCGACTTAGTTTTATACTATGTAGTGATTTGACTGATAAAATCGCTTCCATTTGCGTCCACAATAAATATATAATAAAATCCCAATGTTACCGATTTTCAACGCAGCGGTTTAAGCTTAAACAATGGCATTGTTCATTAGCCATAATTAATTAATCAGTCAATTCAATTTACAATGCCCAGTCGTTGATTTCATTAATTGTTTAGTCAATACCTGGATGTCAATGGTGGACAATTAATCGAAATCATGATTGGAAAATATGCCAACCATCGCCGAACTAATTACGTTCCAACCATACGGTTTCATAGATAAACGGGGCCTGAATTCCACAAAATAAATCGCTTCACCATACCAAAAGTATTGTGTCAAACTGACAGTGTTAAACTCTTTTTGCTATTCTACTAGCACAAACTTTTTGAGGTTCATTCATAGCTGTGATGATTATGTTTATGGCTACCAATTTGACATTTTAATTACGAAAGTATCTTCAAGCGCAAAAAATAGTAGAATACCAAATTCACTTCTTCTTCACTTTCTATTTCGCTTCTTCCACTAGTGGACAAAAAAGTGAAGCGAAGGGGAAGTCAACTATCAATTTATTTCTTAGATTATTTTGGTAATTATGTACTTAGACTTTAAATTTGACTTGTCTAAGTGCTTATTTTGTAAGCCTAAAGAAAAAGGGAAAAATATTGATTTACTGATTTACTGAAATGCAAAAACGTCATTTTAGCCATCTCGATAGTAGCTATTGAGACATTTGTTTTGAAATTAGTGGAATTTGGCCCCAGATTGTAAGCCACAATCAACATAGTTATTAGCAAAGTTGAGTTATAATCTGTAAGTAGCTAGGTACAAAGCGTTTGAATGGTATATTGGATGCTTCAAATATATCAAGTAGACGCTAAACTTGCAAATGAATGAAATCAATTGCTTTGATCTGAAGATATGAACAAGTCTTCAATAGAATAGTTGTGGTTATTGGCAAGTAATTGTATTACAATTTTAATTGGAGGTTCTATGTCGAAATGTCTTCAAACACGATTACATGTATCGTTTCCTTTTTACATAATTGACGGTTTCCCAAAACGTACTATATCAAAACTTTTATATTGAAATAGCTTATTGTTAGTACGTTATTTGGACGCACTAAATACATAATAATATCACACAAATATTTTAAATACCGACCTACTGAATAAATTTCAGCATTTTGATTGCAAATTGCATAGGCAAATTGGACCTTAATTCGTAGAACCAAAAACTTCGACCCAATTTAGTTTCTACTAAACAGTGTTCAAGAATCTAGCTGCTAGACATATTTACCTTCATTGAGCGCTAGTTTCTACCCGTGGCTTCGCACGCGATGTCAGTAAAAAAAATTAAAGGTTTTTCTCTATTCCAAGGGAACTTATTTATGGGACCAAATGTAGACTGTGTCTAGGTATAGACTCATATCTATTTAGATTTCAGATCGATCCGTTTTGTAGATTTGGAGTAAGAAGTCATAAACAAATATCCATCCCTTTAAAATTTCGTATTTAAAAGATAGTGTCTACTAATAGATTCTAAAGGCCTCTTTTTGGACGAATTAATAATTATTACCTCTTACCAAAACTAGGAAACGGATCACAATGAAGAGTACCTACAGACAGTGGCAAGCGACTTTGCTTTACTATGTAGTGTGATCTAGATCGTAGAGTCCGTTTCATGAAAAAAGTCCCACGGCAACTGGTGGAACTAAATTTGACATATGCTTGCTGGCTTCATTCGGTAGCACTACTACAGCGCCGCGTCTAGGGGACTTCTTTCGTGAAAATCACACTAAGTATACATTTCACAATTAAGTTCTTTCCACAGGTACGGACAAAGGGCAGGTTCAGACCACGCTCACAGGGTAAGTTCGCCCCTCCCAGCCAAGTCGGTAGACGACTCGGCCATCAAACAGAAACGGCATCGGCGAGTGAAGAGCATTGGGGATATCAACGCGTGTAGCAAGACTTCTGTCTAAACTTTGAACTGGTCAATTTTTTTATACATTAAAAGCCTTTTTAAAGCTAATACGAAATCATTTCTTCGAAAGATAATCGGGTGATTACCACCGGTTGAAATCGGTAGACGATTCTTAATAAAATAACGGTGAACATATCGAAGATTTCTGAAACGAAAATGTTTTTTTTTTATGTTTTCTCTATCTTAATTTTTAGGGACTTTAGAACGCCAGTCCCGTATTTTAGCTACATATTATCCAAACATCAACTAAATTTCCAAAATAATTTGGTTACCATCAGTACCCATTAGTTTAACTTATACAAGTCACTGAGCTCTGATTTTTATAATTTTAGGGCATAAAAAATAATAATAACTCATTTGGAAGTTAATCGTATTGGTTTTAAAAAGATTAAAATTATTTAAGAATTACTTAAAATAAATTACCAAAGGAAATGGAATGAGGAATGTAATATTCAATGATTTTAAGAATAACTTAGAGTAAATTACCAAAGGAAATGGAATGAGGAATGTAATATTCAATGATTTTAAGAAGAACAGTAAATTACCAAAGGAAATGGAATGAGGAATGTAATATTCAATGATTTTAAGAATAACTTAGAGTAAATTACCAAATGAAATGGAATGAGGAATGTAATATTCAATGATTTTACCAGTCCTTTAGAACAATAACTTAGGAATTAATTTAATAAATAGAATTTTTATTGATTTTTTAGTGTTAAGTATGATATTATGAAAAATGGAAAGAGACTTGACTGTTCGTTTCCTAGCGCGATTGTAATCAATCAATTCTGAAATCAAACTTAACGAAATACTGTATTAATTTACTCTAAAAGCGAATGTATCTTTACGATTACTGAAAACTGTTTAAAGTTGGGGACCAAATCGATACCCATACATCTAGGTACTATCTATATTTGACAATTTCTCAGCTATTATATTTACCAGTACTTAGGGGGCATCCATAAATTACGTGAGACATTTTTCAGGATTTTTGACCCCCGCCCCCTCTGGTGAGATTTCGTAAAATTTTCCGCAACTTCCTACCCCAAATCTCACGTAAGATTTTTTAAAATTTGTGATTTGGCTGGAAACGCGTTGTTATAAAAAAATATACAAAAAGATAAATTGTATCATTACTTTGGACTAGTATTTGAAATTTGTGTATTACCGTAGTTTAAAATCACTTACTTTAACTTAACTTTCACGCAAAATTTTTGCCGTTTTCTACTAGAAAAAAAGACGTGATATTTGATAAAACCCTCCCTCTCCCTCAAGTGAGATTTGGAAATATGTAGCTTGACCCCCTCCCCCCTTGAACACCTCACGTAAATGGACGCCCCCTTACTGAGATTATTAATCTTTGATCTAATAATACCCTAGATACAACTTTTCATAGTGACAACGCACAAAAACTTCTAGAGTTCACTACACCTTTCTACCAATTGAGATACACTTCTAATGGATAACATAAAAAATAAACAAAGCTATTTCTAATTTGTATACCTACTAATTAATCTTATTGCAGTGATCTTAGGTTTACTTTTCAACATTTACCTAATGAATGACCTTATAAAGTTTTTGCTTCGCAGCATTGACGAAAATTCAAAATATGTGTAAAATTACTAATGGCAAAATAGTGCTTATTTTGAACATAATTACTGTTTTTTTTGATTACTTTTGGCGAGCTTACGCTGAATTTAGGGTTTATTTGATCAAAGTTATCAATAGAAACAGAATTCCTGGAATGACCACTTTAAAATACGTCATGTCAGTCAAGGTTTCGTGGTAAAGCTTTGAAACGAACAATTAATTCCTGGATTTGCGAGCGTTGACGTTTTACAATCGCATATCATTTCATACCGATCAGGTATTGTGAAAACAATAGACTGAAAACTATATTTTGTAATACCAAATTACGTAACTATAGTTTAAAATTTCAAGTGCTTGTTTTGTAAGACCAAAGAAACAAAGTTATTGATTTCCGATTTCTGTAAAAACCTACTTAAGAATTATAAGTACCTACACACTTTTTAAGACGATGTAGGTACCTAATCATTTTGGTTAGTTCATGGTTAAAAAAACGATAGTTTTGTCGATAGATAAAATAACATAGGCCCTGAAAAATAATAAAAATCACCAAGTTATATCGTCTTAGATATTGTCATGTAAATTTATGAAATTGTTTTTCTGTGTCCTGTCATCTAAATTAAAACTATTTTAACTTAAAATCCCAAGTAGTCATCCTCATATAAACTACAAATTTATATTATATTCAAATAATAACAATGTCTGTGTATTGCCGTTACAATAATAAAAATAATAGACCTTAGGTTTTGTGATTAACATATAACTTATCCTATTATAAATACTTACTACAATCAATTTGCATACATATACAAAACCCTTAATGTGAACTACATACTCTATTTTTCCATATACACTCGAGAGCAATGAATCCGGGTCACTCAAAGAATCCAAAAAATCTCGGAAAGTAAGAATGCTAGGTTAATGCAATAAATTGTATTTAATAGACAATTTAATACTCCTTAAATGAAAGTTAAAAAAATATGAGTCACCATACATTTTATTTACACAAAATTACATAAAGAAAAAAATCTGCTGATCTCTCTTAAAACAAAAATAGGAAACATGAAATTTTTGAACTTTATGTCGATTTTCTTGGATTTCAATACTTCGTATTACCTCCTCGTGCTTCCATTACTGCGTTTACGCGGTTTGGCATGCTGTACACCAAGTTCCTTATACGATTTTGGGGAATATTCTCCCATTCCTCTGTGAGAGCAATTTTGAGCTCAGGAAGCGTGATTGGGGGAGGGTTTCGTTGTTTTACGCATCTCCCTACCTCGTCCCAAGCATGCTTGATCGGGTTGATATCCGGGCTGCGCGCTGGCCACTCCATACAAGTAATGTTCATCTCTTGAAGGTAGTCATTCACAATCCTACCTGTATGAGGTCGGGCATTGTCATGCATAAATATAGCATCCTCACCCAAATTGACCATAAATGGACCAACGTGTTCATTGAGGATTTCTTCCACATATCTTACGCTAGTTAAAGAGCCGTTTTCTATGATCACCAGCTCTGTGCGACTTTCAGAGGAAATTCCGGCCCACACAAGTACAGACCCACCACCGTAGGCTACTTTTTCTTCGATGCATGCTTGCTTGAATCTTTCCCCTGGTCTTCTATACACTCTGTGTCTTCCATCGTGCTTGTAGAGCATAAATTTTGATTCGTCGGAGAACATAACTTTCGACCAATCTTCAATACTCCAATTTACGTGGTTCTGGGCATATCTTAGTCTTGAAATACAATGGCCACGCTCCAGTTTAGGGCCGTTTGCAGGTCTAAGGGGTTTTAAGTTAGATTCAGCAAGCCGACGTCTTACTGTCCATGCACTTGGGTTACTTCCTCCGAGGCGTCGAAACTGATTTGTGAGTTCAGTTCCTGTGAGAAAGCGATTTCGAAGCATGGTGTTCACCAAGTATCGGTCTTCTCGTGCTGTGGTACACCTAGTTCTGCCCGTTCCTGGTCTGCGTAGGTTAGAACCAGTTTCTTCGTAACGTCGGAGACCCCAATCACGCTTCCTGATCTCAAAATTGCTCTCACAGAGGAATGGGAGAATATTCCCCAAAACCGTATAAGGAACTTGGTGTACAGCATGCCAAACCGCGTAAACGCAGTAATGGAAGCACGAGGAGGTAATACGAAGTATTGAAATTCAAGAAAATCGTCATAAAGTTCAAAAATTTCATGTTTCCTATTTTTGTTTTAAGGAGAGATCAGCAGATTTTTATCTTTATGTAATTTTGTGTAAATAAAATGTATGGTGACTCATATTTTTTTAACTTTCATTTAAGGAGTATTAAATTGTCTATTAAATACAATTTATTGCATTAACCTAGCATTCTTACTTTCCGAGATTTTTTGGATTCTTTGAGTGACCCGGATTCATTGCTCTCGAGTGTAATTTACCGCTGTATTTTCTTACCTCCACTGTGATATATTAGTATTCTCACGCAAACCAATAAGAGCTTTGAAAATATATAATTAAAGATTTTGTAACTCAATTTCAATAATTTCCTGACAACTATTTCCATCGAGCTTGTTATTGTATTGATTCGTTTTTTTTTATTTGTAAAGTTTCCTTGTTTAATGTGATTTGTTTTGTGATATTTTGAGTTACCAGTACATATTTTTAAATGAATTTTCTTAAATAAAAGTTTTATAAGTATATCTGTGACTTTTTTTATAATCATTTAGTTTAAGTAATCATCATCCGACGGGCCTTTTGTCACCGCTAACTTAGCAGCTATTCTCGAACCGAATGGTCTGTTGAATGGCGATAATAAGAGTCACTAGTCCCATTATCTCAAAAAGCGCAAATATGCAGGTCTCGACAGAGCCGACGCATTTGCTCCCCTTGAAGTCGAGACCCTAGGTCCGTGGGGTACCGAGATTCATCTGATTTTATAAATTATCTGAGCGTCTGGTCGATGCGACGCGTGACCCGAGAGCTGGTGAGTATCTGGCGCAGAGAATCAGCATTGCCATGTTATACAGCTGGGCAATCCAGGTAATAATTATGGACCAGTTGAACTACTTCAAGACTGCAACAGTCTGCAGTAAGATCAACTTAAAATTGTAAATATGTACTAGGTAGTTTAAATAACTTAAATAGTAAATTAATATAAAAAGTATACCTAAGTTTATATTTAACTAGCCACCCGCCCCGGCTTCGCACGGTTTTATTATACGTATAAACATTCCTCTTGAATCACTCTTATCTATTAAAAAGACCGCATCAAAATCCGTTGCGTATTTTTAAAGATTTAAGCAGTCAAATGGACATAGGGAACAAATAAAGCGACTTTGTTTTATACTATGTAGTGATTTTTGCCTTTCCACAAAAATGTAAAAGACAAACAACCAGAAATTAATTTACAACCCACCCAGTAAAATTCAATTTCCCGTGGCCGCATTTCAACCACGAGCCTTAGAGGGGTCGTATTCCTTTATTCGTTGAGGCCACTAGCTATTTATTTAAAGCTCATCTCGAAGGGCAAAAAGCGGTCGTGATAAAAGAAATTGAGCTTACAACTGCGGGAATATCAATTGAGAAAACACATTTTACTTTGATATAGCAACTGTAAATATTTTAGTTGGATGAGCTCTTGGCAAGAAAAACATTTAAAGTGGTTTTGTTCTTTTTGATGCAAAGAGGGGAGATCTTTTTGATCGTAATTCTTTTCAAAATTTGCAAGATTGAATATATTTTAAGAAAAGAAGACCCCTGGACCGTTACCGTAGGTAAGAATTTACCTAGGACGATCAGCTACTTATAAAGTATAGGGTGGTATAGGAGAAAAGGACGAAGGTCGAAGTTTGGCTGACTACGAAATCCTTTGTCGCGCACCATTTTATTCGCAATATAATACTCAAAATTAGAACATATAGACAGAAAAATGTATATCAGCCACATCATTAATTGGTATTGAATTGCACTCGGTCCTTACAAAATATTTATGGTATTTTACAGTCGCTACAAAAAACTTTTGTACTTCCCAGAGTCAACATGACCTATATCCAAGCGCAATTTCAATGAGCAATGAAAAAATAGAAGTTCATAAATAATTATTTTACTGCAAAAAATTGAAGAAATATGAGTTCCAACGACACACGCGGGGCGAGTGAAATATGACCTGAACACGGCGGAATTGGTGAAATTGAGAATGAGAATATAAAGAGATTGGAATCGTTCCAAACGGGTTAAATCGATTTAGGAGGTCGTTTATTAATTAAGGAAAGAGAGCTTTGCGAGAAGATAAATGTGGGAAGATTGAATAGGTAGTTTTAAAGCTCTTAGGAATTTTATACGACGTAACAAATTTAATAGTTAATGCTGGGCAATTTACACAGCATCATTTAAGAACCTGAAGTTAAGCAGAGCATGTGTTATGGGTACTAGATAACTGATTTACTTAATACATTAAACTATCTATATGTATATTTTTACGATACAAAGAAAAAAAACAAAACACTGAACAAATACCTGCAGATCGTACAAATATTAGAGCAGAGGCGGGAATCGAATCCGCAACCTCCTGCGTTGCAAACCGGTTTTTACCTGCTGAACTACAGAAGTCGTCAAAACACACTTCATTTTCATTTTTCAAAAACCGTCTGTAGTGTTTCAATTGTATACTAGTTTTAAGGCGCAAACAGCAATTTTGTCTATTTTAGGAAGAGATACAAAATTGAGTTTGGTGGCCACTAAAGGCAATTTCGTATCTCCTCCTAAACTAGACTAAATAAAACAACTACAGATGCATTAAAAAAAAGCTTAGGATAGGTTTAACAAACTGTACGAGTGAATTTTGAAAATTCCTTTGTTTAACGGAATTATATGATAAAATAACTGGGGGCGCTACTTTAGGTGCTGTTTGCGCCTTTATTTGTTTTGATTCCTTGATTGTCATTTTCATTATTAGTAAGTATATAGTATCATCTGCCCGCGACTTTGCACGTGTTGTTTATATGGAAATGTCGTAAGGCTATTTCAATCCCATGGGAGGGAACTTATTTAAGGGATGAAAAGTAGCCCACATGTGTTGTTCCAGAGCGCCAACTACGTCTGTTCAATAAAATAAAATCCCGATCCGTCCAGTACTTTTGCTTGAAAGAGGAACAAACATCCATCCAAACATCTATACAAACTTTCGCATTTATCATATTCATCATCATCACCATCATCATCAGCTTATATTAGTCCACTGCTGGACATAGGCCTCCCCTAATGAGCGCCATAGCGCCCTGTCTTCAGCTTGCCGCATCCAGCATATGCCAGAAGTCCTTCGCAGATCGTCATCCCACCTGGCCGGAGGGCGTCCTACACTACGTTTGCCGAGTCGCGGTCTCCACTCAAGAACACGTTTACCCCAACGGTTGTCGGTTCTTCGCGCGATATGGCCGGCCCACTGCCACTTAAACTTGCTAATTCTTTGAGCTATGTCGATAACTTTGGTTCTCTGTAGGATGTATTCATTACGAATCCTATCCTTCAGAGAAACTCCGAGCATTTATCATATTACTAAGGATTAAATCATAATTATACAAAACCTACAGTTAATTTACTTAAAACAATGTTCATATCATGCCTCTGGTCGTAGTAAGAGGAGGAAGGGGCAAGATTTCATTACAGTTAGCCTGAAGGCTTGCGATGCCAGGGGCGGACGTGTTCAGCTTCCCCTTGATAACAAGTAAAACTGGGTAGATATACCTAGGTCAAGATTGGTAACAGAGTTAAAAAAAAAACTTGGTGCGATCATTTTCCGTTTTATATTAGTATATTGATGTTTTTTAACAACAATCAATATAATTATGGAAACAAATAAGAACTGTTATTTACATTTAAAGGAACAAGCAATTTTTTCCGGCTGAAGCTAGAAAGCTGGAATTTGGATGGTAGGTAAGTTTTACTACAAACTACACCAAATCAGAAGGGATTTATGAAGAGCGTGAAAGAGGAACAATCATCCAAACATTCATACATCTACACAAACTTTCATGTTTTAATATTAGTACCTACTGAAGGATCTACGTGATGGAGTGACCGAGCATCGAGAAAAAACGTTCCAGAGAAAACTGTCGAAAATATACTGTATCCTGTATGTATTTATTTATTTATTTAAAACTTTATTGCACTAAAGTACAAAGGGTGGGCTTAATGCCGAGGCATTTTCTACCTGCCAACCAAAAACACATGTTGAGACACAGGGATGGCGTGCTAATATTAGTTTTACAAATTATAAATAATATACAATAGTTAACAATAATAACTAATCAAGTTAATAACCTACAGTAATAAATATATCTATATATATATATATATATTTCTATAAAAACATCTTTATGAAACCAAAGAATATCACATGTATCACAGTCGTGTTTCGAAGGGTCCTTTTGATTTATAGCTAAAGTCATATGAAACGATATCTCAGGGTTTGTTGGGATATATGGTTCGGGAAATATGCCTAAATATGGCGCTATAGCGTTAGAACCGTAGTAAAGATGACAATATTGCTCGGTTCGCACAAAGGGGCGATATAACAGCAGGATAGCAACGGCTTATCAAGTCCCATCACGCACATTGTGGGATGAAATTAACTATCGTTCAACTGGACTATAGACTAGCATCTGCTGGCGTCTTCGCTTCTGTTTTTCTATGGAAACGTGTCAAGGTGGTTTACAGCCCATGGGAACTGTTTTATGGGATGAAAAGTAGCGTATGTGTATTATGTATTGCAAGGCTAGAACTACATCTATTCAAATTTTCAGCTCGATCCGTTCAGTAGTTTTTGAGTTAAAGACGAACAAACATCTATAAAATATAAAAAAAAAAAAAAAAAAAACCGGATAGTCCACACAGCATCATCTAGCCCCAAGCTAAGCAGAGCTTGTGTTATGGGTACATTATATTATATCCATACAAAATTTCTTTTAGGCTAGTAATTCAATAATCCTTCCTCATTTGTTTCCTTTCTTTATTTGTAGTACTAGCGACCCGCCCCGGCTTCGCACGGTTTATTATACGTATAAACCTTCCTCTTGAATCATTCTATCTATTAAAAAACCGCATCAAAATCCGTTGAGTAGTTTTAAAGATTTAAGCATAAGTACATAAGGAAATAGGGACAGAGAAAGCAACTTTGTTTTACACTATGTAGTGAAAAGTATAGATTTTACTTTAGAATATTGATTAGCCAATATAAGCAAAACAATAATGATGGTTATTAATAATACTTCACGTTAATTTTGTCTTTACTTGTAAACGCATTTCTTGTACCTACTTACCTCTTAATATTTTATTTCCGATAACATTCTCGTAATTTTGTAATAAATTCAGACTGTAGATATAAAACCTATCGCAACATAAAATATTACTAGTCGGATGTCATGTCAATATGTCACTTAGGTTCACTTGGATTCCATAAGGCGCAAACTGGAGCTAAACTAGCGCCCTCACTTATTTTATCATATAATTACGTTAAACAAAGGAATTTCCAAAATTCAATTAAAAGGTTCAGTTTGAATTGAATTATACACCTACCTAACATAAGTTTTTTATGTCCAGCAGTGGACTAATATAGGCTGATGATGAAGATGATGATGATGATGACGAAGTTTTTTATGTTTTTTTATGTGTAGCAGTTTTATTTTGTCAAGTTTAGGAAGAGATACGAAGTTGCTCTTGGTGGCCACCAAACTGTGTGCTTTGTATCTCTTCCTAAAATAGACAAAATGAAACTACTACAGATGTATTAAAAAAAGCTTATGATAGGTACAAACTGTATGTGAGAATTTTGGAAATTCCTTTGTTTACCGGAATTATATGATAAAATAAGTGGTGGCGCTACTTAACTCCTGTTTGCGGCTTAAAGGTGGTGTCTGTCTGGATGTTACGTGATGTCTGCGAGGTATTTTCAACTCGATGAAGGTAAGTAGCGTCCATAAACGTCAGACAGATGGTTATTTATTTGCTTGTACCTACTTACTTATATAGAACTCAGAACTCAATAGCTTTAACTCTTTAAGCCTATAAAATAAGCCCTTTGAATGTATACTAAACTTAATACAAACTACATAGACAAAACAAATAATTGCAGAACTTAAAAACAGTTGGCGGGAATCAAACCCGCAACCCGCAACCTGCATCACAGAAGGGACATTCAAAAAATAACTATCACGTATTTTATTATCTACTAGATAACTGAAATACTTAATACATTTATTAACAATTTATGTTCTTATCTAGGCTGCATAGGTATTTATCAAAATCTAATTGCAATATTCGAGTTTTTGGTAGTGGGGCATAATCCCTTCTCAATGCAAACATTAATATATTAGGCATAACTATTCGGTATATTCCGTTGTATAAACGTAATGCAGAAACAAAATAATAAAATAAACACAAAAAACTTCTTCATTTTACGAAATGGTTGAAAGGTTCATAATTTGTAATGTCTGAATGAAAACCATGCTGTTATAAGAGTTATAAAGTACAGAATGATGGCGCGATGAGAACGATTTGCAGCGTATTTTCAATAAAGTTCATAAAGAAGGGATAAAATGTTTTACGATAATGGAAAAATATCTGAAAAAGAGCTGAGAAAATGGTTAGTAACGAAGATCAGGCAAGTGTTGAATAGAACAATGTATAGAATTAGCACTTTCAAAAAGCTAGTCAGTAAAAAAGGAAGCTTTATTTTTTAAAAGAGCTGCTTGAAATATATATTTTTATTTTTGCGTCAGGTCGAAAAAAACATATATTTTCCTTTTTGCTTTATTTAACTAAAATCATCTAAAAGTGAAAAGAATAAGTCGCAGTTAGTTCCATTGTGTCAATTTAAATACTCTTGTACTTTAATTTGTTTGTAGGTACTATATTTCATTGTAATTTTCTTGATAATTTCCCTTATTATTATTTGTGCTTATTTTGCAAGTCAAAGAAATAAATGTTGGGTATGGAATCTGATTCCAAATAAACTCCTTTATATAGGCTTAGCGAATCTGTTCCACTTATTTCTCAGAGTCGAGTCGTGGAAGTGACAAACTTAAGTTCTGGCAAAGGGCTTCAATCTCAAGATCTCTTGTTCTATTGTAATAACTACAACTACATCTGCGTCTGTCATGTCAAAAGTACGCCAGTATTATGTATACTAGAGCTACAGTGGAGATTTATATCTCCGCTATAACTCTATCTATCCTATTGGCACATAAGTGCTACTTAAAATAAACTACTTAATCGTAAAAGATTGCTTGAAGACTGAGTTCGCAAAAAAAATCCTTAATTTCTCGTTAAAAATTCAATAATAGAACGAGAATTATTTTCTGGAATTCTAACGTGTAATTCTCGGCAACCCGAGCTGGCAATCTTTTAACAAAGTTTTCGCAATAAGGTGTCGTTAGCCGTCGCAGCCCAACTTGCGTAGCCTAGTTAGTGAACTATTCTTTTCAATTCCGCAAAACGACAACGCGAAAACTTTTTGCCTTTCAAGTAGGTACCTACTCGTTTCTAAAGTACGTCAAAAGTACCTACTTGTTTCTAGAGAGTAGGTACCTATGCCTCAAAAGCGAGAATGCTTAGTTATCTTCTTGCTATGCTAGAATGTTTAACAAAATAGAGGATTCGTTTGTTTTTGATAACGCAATCCAGCCCTGAAGTTGTATAAAACTCGAAACACACTGAAGCCGGAGGCGGAGCGGAGGCGAAGGCGTAGCGGTTTTTCCTATGGCACCGCGTCGCCACGGCCTGCGGTGTGTGTAGGCTTTCATAGGATTCAATAGAATACAACTCGCACGCCTTCGCCTTTGCTCCGCCTCCGGCTTCTGTGTGTTTCGAACTTAATGTAGGTAAGTATTGAGTAGGTAGGTACTAGCATCTGCCCGCGGTTTGCACGCTTTATTTCTATGGAAACGTTTCAGGCTATTTCTTTCCAATGGGAACTGATTCATGGGATGAAAATATAGATAACCTATGTTATATATTATGTTATATGTTATGTTATGTATATAGATAACCTGTGTTATAATAGGGCTAAAACTATGTTTATATTCAACTAGCGACCCGCCCCGGCTTCGCACGATTTTATTATACGTATAAACCTTCCTCTTGAATCATTCTATCTATTAAAAAAACCGCACCAAAATCCGTTGCGTAGATTTAAAGATTTAAGCATTCAAAGGGACATAGGGATATAGGGACAAAAAAGCGACTTTGTTTTATACTATGTAGTGATATTTCAGCCCGATTCGTTCAGTAGTTTCAGCGTGAAATAGGAACAAACATCCATACATTCATAATTACATCCACACAAACTTTCACGTTTATAATATTAGTAAGGAAGTAAGCTACTTAAGGGTAACTAAACGTTACACAAACTTTCCTTATTTTGGGGCCATTGCAAAGCTGTTTGAAAAAAGTAGTTTTATATTTTAATGATAAATGATAAATGAATTTATTGTTGCATAAACTAGGTGGTAACATTACATTGATCTTATTTTATATTTTATTAGTATCTCTAGTCTGCCATGGTCAGGCGTACAACATTAATTAACATGCATTTACAAAATGGTTAATAATTAACAAATTTTTGGCGATAATCTAAACTGAACACATGACAAATAATAATAATTAAAATAATAAAAAATAAAAATAAAAACTATTGTAAATTAAAAGTAACTGATTAATTAAAGCTTGTCATTCAGGAATTCGTCAATGGTATAATAAACTTTTTCTTCCAGTAGTTTATTTAACTTGTTTTTAAATGCATTCAAATTGTTTTCGGAACGTATTGACGAAGGGATTTTGTTGTAGATAATCGGAGCCATGCAGAAAATACTCTTTCTAAGTAATGCGGTTTTGCATGAATGGTGGTGTAGAGTACCCTCTCGATGGGTGCCTAGCGGGTACGGATCAAATCGATCAAGATTATTTTTAACGAAAATCGCTACTTCATATATATATAGGGAAGGTAGAGTTAAGATTTTCCATTGTTTAAAAGCACCCTTGCACGTGTCGGTTTGCTTTAAACCGAACATTGCTCTGATGCATCGTTTTTGTGCTTTGAAAACTATTGTTTTATTTGTTGAGTTGCCCCAGAATATAACTCCATACCTTAACAGTGCTGCAGTATGTCCATAGTATGCCGCAAGTAAAGCTGTTGTGTTAGCTATCTGACTAAGTTTATAAAGTGCATAAGAGTACTGGAACAGTCGGTTACAAAGTGTTTCTGTATGAATTTTCCAGTTCAATCTACTGTCTATCTGTAAGCCTAAAAATCTAGTTGATTCAATAAAATGTATCTCGTGATCCAGATACTGTATATGCAAATTCGGTACTGTACAGAGCATTTGCTTAAAGTTCATAAGATAGGTTTTAGATATGTTAATGTGTAAATTATTATATTCAAGCCAATTTATTATTGATGTCAATGATTTATTTATGTCAATTTCCATATTATTATGTTGGTCATTAGTAAAGAGTATCGTGCTATCATCAGCAAACAATGTCATATAGTTATTAGTAATCATGGGGAGGTCGTTTATATATATAATAAAAAGCAGAGGTCCCAGGACACTTCCCTGAGGTACTCCATATCTTACTGTTCTCAGCTTAGAAGTATAAGAAGTCTCAAATGTGGTTGACGTACAAATTCTAGTGATTTTAGTAGCTTGTTGTCTATTACTCAAATATGATTCAATGAGATCTTTTACATTGCCCCGTAAACCATATCTCTCCATTTTGTTCAAAAGAATTTTGTGGTCGACGTGGTCAAAGGCTTTTGTCATGTCCATGTAGAGTCCAATAGCTGTTTGTCTTTTATCAATAGCTGTTGCTACTCTATACATAAAATCGTAGACAGCCATATTTATAGTTTTATTTTTCCTAAAGCCGTATTGATGTCTTGTAAATAGATTATTATTTTCAAGGAAATCATTAATTTTGGTATAAATTATCCGCTCGAAGACCTTCGACATAACTGGTATTAACGCTACAGGGCGATAGTTATTAATATCTTCCTTTTTACCTTTTTTGAATAGAGGCTTTATAATAGATAATTTTAATTTATCCGGAAAAACGCCATACTCTAAACTAATGTTTATGATATGAGTTAAAACAGGTGCCACAATAACCGCGACTTCTTTGAGCATTTTTGTAGAAACTCCATCGTATCCTACACTGTTTTTGTTTTTCAAAGAGATAATAGTCTTAATAGTATCGAAGGGAGTTATTGGAGTCAGGAAAAGTGATTTGTTAAAAAAGTCTATGTTCTTATTATAGTTTTTACCATCACCATTTTTATTACCAATGTCAGTGAAATTATTAATAATGTCAGTTTTTCTATTACCAATGTCAGTATTTTGATTACATATATTATTGCCCATATTACTCATGTCATTATTAATACTATTTCTACTAGTGATGTCATTTGTTATATAGTTAGTTTCAATGTCATTGTCATTTCTCGTATTTTCGATGTCAACTCTAGTGTTATTGTCTATCTCAGCTATATTAATAAAATAGTCATTAAAAATATTTACTAGTTTATCGGGGTCAGTGATTATATTATCATTAACAACTAATTTAGTTATACCTTCTTTGGGTTCATTATAACCAATTTTATTGATAATATTCCACATAGCCTTTGTTTTATTATCCGATGTCTTTATAATGTTATCATTTTGAGCTTTCTGGGTGAGTTTTATAATTTTTTTATATCGCTGAGAATAGGTTTTAAACTTATTCTTGCTTTCAGAACTTTTTGTATGTCTATATTGCCACAGTAGAACTCGTTTAATTTTACTACATTTTTTAATTCCTTTAGAAATCCATTTCGGTTTCTGGTGTACACTAACTTTGATTCTGTTGATTGGAAAGCATAAATTGTAAAATAGCAAAAACAAGTCATAAAATGTGTTAAAGGCATCGTTTGGGTCATCACTTTGGAAAGCAGTTTGGAATGATATAGCTGCCAAAGCATCTTTAAATTTTTTTATATTATCACTGCAGTAATCTCTGACCTCAATAAACCAGAATTTAAGTTTACAAAATTTCTTTACGGGTACCTTCACTAGTTGTGCCGTATGATCTGATATAGCAAAATCTGAAATTTCTCCTACTACACCCCTTATATTATGTAATATATTATCAATGCCCGTATTGCTGCTTAATCTAGTAGCCTGATTGAATTGTATTTTAAGATTGTATTCAGTCACAAGAGATTTAAATTAGATGGAATGTGTTTTGCCTTTTAAAACGTCAATATTAAAATCGCCACAGATAATAAGTTTATAATTATTTCTCTTCCTACATATTTTTGCTAAAATTATTTCAAGTTGATCAAAAAACATTTTAATATTCTGGGCTCTTGCTCGTGGGGGTCTGTAGATACATATTACGTAAACGTTTGTTTCAATAATTTAATAGCTGAACATTCGAAAATGCCCGGGACAGACAGATCGACAATGGCTTGTGTGTTTTCATATTCATGTCCACTTCCAACAAGAATACATGATCCTCCATGTCGAGAATCTCTACAATATGAGGACGCCAAATTGAAGTTAGAAATAGCAAGACGTTTTAAATCATCCTTTATCATATTATGTTCTGTAATACATAATATATCAACTGCTTTACCTTCATTACTAAGATTATCTAGAATTACCATCAACTGATCCGATTTACCAATAAGTCCGTCAATATTTTGATGCATGACAAACAAATGTTTAAACACGAAATTATTATCATTATTACTAGTATTCCTAAGCGGAGCCTCAGCCTCAGGGGCATCGTCAGTTTGCGTTTCCTGATGAGAATAACATTTTGTTCCACATCCGGTTTGACAGGCTTTTTCCGCAGTTACAGGTTGTTTAACTCTGATTAATTTTATCTTATTTCTGTATTTTGCATAGTTGTTACGATAGGTTACCCTAAGAATATCTCTGTAGAATAGTTTACATGCCGTAGCCTTATCAACACGGAACGTAGTATCATGATCATCTAATACAACAAATTCACTGTTACTCAAATATTTACATGCGTGTCTCATCATGTCATTTAATGAATGTACATTTAAATATTTATTGCTGTATATTTTTCCTAACAAAACATTAGTTTTTTTTTAGCTGTCCTATTGTGTAATATAGATGTGACTGGGCATTTAGGGGGTTATTGTCGTGTGAACCAGCCATTATTATAACAAAGTCTGATTTACTAAAGTCCTTACACAAAATCAAACTCGAGCTAAGTACTTGGTCCATGGTTTCACAATAGAGGTGACGACATAGTTATCTCCTAGAAGCTTCTGAAGGCGTTGGCTCATCCCTCGTCCGGATTCATCTGCCAGGATAAGTATTTTATGACGATTATCAACCATTTTCTCAATGTGTGCTGTTGTCATTCGTTGGTTCATTTTTGTAATTTTCTCTACATCATCGCAGGTTTGATTCTGTGTTGAGCTTAAAACTATAGTTTGGTTGGATATATTATGATTCCCTTCGTTAGGCGAATACGAAAGTTGATCACCAGCGCCATCTTGATTTGTTGTGTTCGTAATTTAAATCTGTCTATAGGTTTGAATTTGGGTTTGAGAATCTATTTTAATGGGAGAGATTCTGAGACCATCGTTAATCGGCGTGTGCCTGGATAACCTTCTCCTGATATTTGTGAGTTGGGTTGTAATCGACGTTGCTGGTGTGCTCTGCTTATACGGTGGTTCTAGGTGACATAGATACTGGCTCGTTTGAAATTTTCTTTAATAACGTCAGTTGGCATGTTTTGTTTGCTAATTCACGTTTTAAAGTGCTGCATTCTAAATTCAGTTTTATGATTTCCTCGTGTGCTCCTCCTAATTCTTTCCGTAGGTCTATCAGTTCCTGTTTCAGGTCAGTTACTTGAGTACTATCCACTTCCGATGCTGAAGGGGCACTTTTCGATGACAAATCCAATAAGGTGCCATCGGCCAACGTGGAATTGAAGTGGGAAATTTCGCTGGTAATATCCGATATATCTAAGTGGAGTTGTCTCTGCCTTCTGGTTTGAATTATCGATTTTCCATTTTTAAATTCCATATTTCATAGTATATATATATATATTAGTATAGTATTAAATAGAGTTTTTTTATTGCGAATTATAATTGCCTTTCTAATGTGCTTATAAATAAAGTACATGGTGCAAAAAGTGAGAACGTAGTTTTGATTTTGTGGAACAAACAATATTTTATTCCATCCTTTTTGTGAGTTTCTGCGAACTCTAGAGGAAATAACCACGTAAAAATATAGTTCAGAAATCGCTCGAAAAGTACTTCTCTGCCTCGTTGTCAGCGAAAATTCAATAAGAAGTGGAGTAAATCGACGAACGAAGACCGAATCATGCAAATATATTCCTGACTAAAAAACGTGGCAGGTAAGTAAGGGTTTGACATTTGAAGATGTAGAAAAGTTCCTTGAGATAAGAATTTTTTTCTTAGGAAATAATACTGAAAAAACAGAGATTAATAAATTTTTTCTTTAGGCATACGAAATAACTAGTATATGCCCGTGGCATTGAACGGGTTATTTCATTCCCATGGGAATTTATTTATGGGATGCAAAGTAGCCTATGTTTTATTCCTGGGCTATAACTACGTCTAGAACTACGAGGAACAAACATCCATCATTACAAACTTTCGTGTTTATAATATTAGTAAGGATTAATTCTTGACAAGATATAATATAGATACTCGAAATAATATTATAGCCTTAGATTATAGCTTGTGAGACAGAGGGTTTTTAAAATATACATATACCTACTCAAGTAGAGCATCTAAAAAATTACATATCATTTTCTTTTAAACCATAGTTATCATCAATAGTTTTTTGGAGAAACCTAGAAAAAAAAACTATCAAAATTTTGCATTCTGCATTTAAATTATTTTCATTCGTTTCAGATACCAAGCTCACTCGTTTAAAAGTTTATTTGCGCATAGGTACAGCACAATCTACACTCGCCATAAAGCACATTTCAACTACCGACCCGACAACAGAAGGTTTTATAAAGGTGATATTTGGTGTTAAAGCACAACATCACAGAGGTAAACCAATATTTAATTAAAACAGTGTGATCTAACCAAACTTCTTAAAGAGTACACTGCTGGACATAGGCCTCCCCAAAAGAGCACCATAGGGCCCTGTCTTCAGCTTGCTACATCCAGCATCTTCCTGCATCATGATCGTCATCTCACCAGGCCGGAGGGCGTCCTACACACGTTTGTCGAGTGGCGGTCTTTACTCAACACGTTTACCCCAACGGTTGTTGGTTCTTTGCGAGATATGGCTGGCCCACTGCCAGTTCAGCTTGCTGATTCTTTGAGCTATGTCGATAACTTTGGTTCCTTGTCGGATGCATTTGTTACGAATCCTATCCTTCAGAAAAACTCCTCACATAGCTTTTTCCAAAGCTCGCTGAGAGACTTTGAACTGATGGACCAGCTCTACCCTGAGTGTCCACGTCTCAGCTCCGCAGGTCATTACGGTTAGGACCACAGAATTATGAATAATATCATCATCATCATCATCATCAACCTATATTAGTCCACTGCTGGACATAGGCCTCCCCCAATGAGCGCCATAGCGCCCTGTCTTCAGCTTGACGCATCCAGCATCTGCCAGCAGTCTTTCGCAGATCGTCATCCCACCTGGCCGGAGGGCGTCCTACGCTACGTTTACCGAGTCGCGGTCTCCACTCAAGAACACGTTTACCCCAACGGTTGTCGGTTCTTCGCGAGATATGGCCGGCCCATTGCCACTTCAGCTTGCTAATTCTTTGAGCTATGTCGATAACTTTGGTTCTCTGTCGGATGTATTCGTTACGAATTCTATCCTTCAGAGAGACTCCGAGCATAGCTCTTTCCATAGCTCGCTGGGCGACTTTGAACTGGTGGACCAGCCCTACCGTGAGTGTCCACGTCTCAGCTCCGTAGGTCATTACGGGTAGGACGCACTGATTGAAAACTTTCGTTTTCAAACATTGCGGTATGGATGAAGAGAAGACTTGACGTAGTTTCCCAAATGCTGCCCAGCCTAGCTGGATCCTCCTCTTGGCCTCCTTCTCAAAATTGTTTTTACCTAGCTGTACAATCTGCCCAAGGTAAGTATACTCGGAAACAATTTCAAGAGGGTGACCATCTACGACGATCGGTCCCGGAACAATGTGGCCATTGATCATGACTTTGGTTTTATCCAAAATCATGCCAAGACCGATACATCGCGAGGCTGAAGCTAGGCCGTCCAGCATGTGGGTCAGCTCCTCTAGCGACTCCGCCATTACGTACGACTATGTCATCAGCGAATCGCAGGTGTGAGATGTAATCGCCGTTTATGTTAATGCCCTTACCTTTCCAGTCCAGCGTCTTAAACATATCTTCCAATGCGCTCGTGAACAGTTTCGGGGATATGACATCCCCCTGTCTCACTCCTCTGCGCAATTGGATAGGTTTAGACTGCTGGTCCTGTACTTGGACACTCATAGTGGCAGCTTCATAGAGACACCTCAGCACTTCGATGTAACGATAGTCTACTTGGCATCGCTGTAAGGATTCCAGAACAGCCCAGGTTTCGACAGAGTCAAAGGCTTTCTCATAGTCCACAAAAGCGAGACACAGGGGCTGATTATACTCTTCGGACTTCTGTATAATCTGCCTCACTGTGTGTATGTGGTCTATGGTGCCATATCCTCCGCGGAACCCGGCCTGTTCTGGTGGCTGGAACTCGTCAAGTCTCCTGGCGAGACGATTCGTGATCACTCGTGAGAACAGCTTATAGATGTGGCTCAGGAGTGTGATGGGTCTGTAATTTTTAAGGAGAGTTTTATCACCCTTCTTAAAAAAGAGCACCACCAAACTCCCGCTCCACGCCTTAGGAGTTCTCCCACTGTGGAGGACGGTATTGAAGAGGTGTTGTAGCTCCTGTATAACGGAGGCTCCTCCTGCCTTCAGACGCTCTGAAGTTATACCGTCCTCACCGGGGGCTTTTCCATTTTTAAGCTGCCTCAAAGCTAACACGATTTCGTCTTGACTGATGTCTGGCAGTTCGTCGGTGTAGTGGCGTGTCAGGGTGGCTCTAGAATCAAGGTCGTCTCGTCGGGAACGAGGGGCGTGTGCAGTGTACAGACGGCCATAAAAATCCTCTATCTCGGCTGAAATCTCCGGTTTCGACAGTACGGTCCTCCCATCGTGCGTTTTAAGCTTCGTCAGGTGGCTCCTGCCAAGCTGCTGAGTGAATACTTTGGACCCTCGGTTTCGCTCTATCGCCTCTTCAATGAGGCGTGTGTTGGACCTCCGAAGGTCGCGCCGTACCATCTTCGCAATTTGCTTGTTCAGGTCTGACCTCTCTGCCGAAGACACTTGGGTGGTTTCCCGTCTTCTTGTCATCAGATCCAGAGTCTCATCCGAGAGTTTGGACTTCTTGCCAGTTCGCTGTTTTTTGCAGAACTTGATGTCCTCATGCCTCAACGTTTCGACCAAATTGTGTAGGCTCTCGTCAGCGTCATCAGTGGGTTCCAAGGCAACAAATCTGTCTCCGAGTAGCTGCTCGAACTTCTCGGTGCCCGCCATGATTTGGATTGGATTTGGTCGGAGCGTGGACTTCATCAGACGGTGTCTTTCAAGCTTCAAGTTGATATTCAGAGTGCCTCGGAGCATTCGGTGATCAGATCCGGTATTGAACCTGTTGATCACTGAGACATCTCTGAATATGTGCTTGCTATCCGTCATGATGAAGTCGATCTCATTTTTAGTCACAGTGTCGGGGCTTTGCCACGTCCACTTCCTTTGAGGCTGTTTCTTAAAGAAGGAGTTCATTAAGAACAGTCCCTCTTTCTCAAGGAAGTTGACAAGCATTTGCCCCCTGTGATTCCTGATTCCAAAACCATGCGGGCCTATTCGGGATTCATTGCCAGTCTGGATTCCCACCTTGCCGTTAAAGTCCCCCATAACAACGTTGAAGTGAGCCTTAGTGGTGTTGTGTAAGGCTTTGGATATGTCTTCGTACATATCCTCCACTTCATCGTCCGAGTGTGCCGAGGTCGGTGCGTAGACCTGAATTACCTTCATGCTATACCGCTTGGAAAGCCGAAGGATCAGGTACGCTACCCTGGTCGACACACTGGAGATTTCTTGAACGTTGCTAGAGAGGGCCTTATTGACGAGGAAACCTACTCCACCCTGGGATGTTTTATCACCCTCACGAAAGTAGAGAAGATGGCCTGAGTCTAGGGTTACGGTGTCCTCCCCCTCTCTACGGACTTCACATAACCCGAGAACATGCCATTTAATGTTCTCTAACTCCACTTCCAACTGCGCTAGATGATGGTCAAGCCTCAGAGTGCGTCCGTTAAACGTTGCCAGGGTCATTACTTCCTTACTTATCATATTATAAACGTTATAGTTTTTATGAATGTAGGTATGGATATATGGGATGTTTGTTCTTCTTTCAAGCAATAACTACTAAATGGATCAGGATACAATTTTAAATAGACTTTAGAGTACCTATAGAGTTCTAGTCCTGGAATAATATTAAGGCTATTTTTCATCCCGTAAATATATTCCCATGGAACAGAAATACCCTTGAAACTTTTCCATAGGAAACCCGTGCAAAGCTGCGGGCAGATACTAGTGATCAGATTAGTATGCAGTTTAGATTATCACTCTGGGCGCTTTCAGTAAGTTATCATACCGACCCAGCAACTCAAAGTTACATATCTAGTTTGTTTAGCAAAAGTTGACCACGGCGGGTAGTTTCATACTTACAACTGACATGCCAGAAGCCGCGCGTAGAATCGTAATGACCTAAAGTTGTATAATCTGCTTAGAATAAATATCTGAACTCGGTAACTAGTTTAGCGTTATGAATTCGTATTAGATTTTGGGGATGTTGGTTGGACGACCTCTGTAGCGCAGTGGGCGGAGGATTCGATTCTCGTCTCGAATCAAATATTTGTATGATCTGCAGATATTTGTTCAGGAGTGTATAGGCTACTTTTATATGCGAAAAAGGGGTTGAAATAAGAGATGAGTGGAAATTGGAGTGAAAATTCCGTATTTATTTATTTTTTCGAAAACTAAAAAAGGCGAAAACTAAAGGGGTTTTTTTTTCAATATTTTTCCTGAATTAAGTGATCGAATCTACATCCCTCCTGAAAGTTCCTCATTTTGTTACAGCCTGTATATTTGCGCAAAATCTTATCGGCTGTAATTGAATTCACAATTATGTGTAAAATTTTAAGTCGGTTTAGTAGGTATTTGTAAAAAAACAAGTTGTTTCATAAATCAAAATAAATGTATCAAAACTTGACATCCAAAGTTGACATCAAAAGTAGGAGGTTTTGAGCAACCTCCTTGCAGCTTGTACATTGTTACATGGAACCTTGTATATTATTCATGACTAACAATTTCATAAGTGCAAAATTTCCTTCCAATCAATTAAATATTCATTACTCTATGCGTAGTCTTCTCACAAACATTTCACAACCTCACAAACTTTGCCTGTATATTAGACGGAACCCTCTAATAGTATACAGTCAAAGCCAATGAGAAGGAACCATAAAATCAAAGGACTGGTTACTTTCAAAGAGCAATATCGAGAAGTTAGTGCTCAATCGCTGTGTACTTACAAACGTACCATTTGCATAGCAATTAAAAGTGGGACGAGGTCGCATTACCATTTCAATTGTGGAAAATGAGGATTTCTAAGAGAGACAAAATATAAAGGACATGGAAGGCGAATTACCTCGCTTCTGCCAAGCTTTGTGCAGCTGGTGATTGAAACGTACCTTTTGTATTTAACCGTCTGTATATGAAACGAAGAGGATTATTTTTAATTCTAAGAAGTATAATTATATCGCAAAAAATGTTCAACTTCGGCGTGTTTTGTCAAAAATTGGGATCGCGCGTTCAAGTCCCGCACATGTAAAAAAAAAATTGCGATATTGCGATTACATTTGTATCTATTGTATCTATTAATCTTAATTTATCGTTTTGTTGTTGCTTTCTTCTTATATCTGTTATATAATTTTGTTTCTTACGTACTTAGGAATGGTTACCTACTTATCATATAGTTGGTACCTTAGTATTAAAATTTATTTTTAAGTGTTAATTAATTTCTAAATCTTTAATTTAATTAGGTCCGTCTAGATTTCTAGCTAGTTTGCAAACGGCTCAATGTTCAATGTGTTCTTATTTTGTTTGTATTCCTTCACAGCTTTTCCTTGTAAAGTATTACAGGCTAAGATTACAGGTCTTTTCTGTCGCTTACACGCAATGTTTCTTATATCTTATCTTGGTACGTATAATTTTATACTCATTACATTGCATCAAGCGACTGCGTCTTACACGTCTTAAATATAATCTTGGGAGGTTGATTTTAAAGCTACCTCCCCTTGTTAGCGGGTTCGTAAGTCGGGTAAAATTGGCTTTCTCCAAGCACTACTGAAACACTTCAAAGAAAACTTTTGCTTACGATGAAGTTGCTCGCGTTAAAATGTAAATTGGAGTTAGGTATTGTTGCGAAAAAGAATGTATTAAGGGAAGTTACAATTGTAATGCTTCAATAACAATAAATAATTTAATTTGACACTATAACAACACGCAGAAATCAAATTGGCATGGAATGTGCTTTGTGGTTTTTTTCCATGTTATTATTGTTTTCCAGATTTTTGAGTGATTTTTGGGAAAACTTCTGAGTTTTGTAGGTCAGTACAGTACATTCTAGAATCCTAAGCTAACCTTAGCTGTATTTTATTATCGAGGGCTCCTAAATCCAGCTTTAAAGCAGGTTTTAAAGTCGTTTTTATATTTCCCATCAAAAACACAGTTACAAACTCAAACAACCAATCTTGTTAAAATAACCAACGCACGGTTTTTTCCGGTTTTTCTGCAAAACTATGCGAACCCAATATATACACGTAACCTAGCTGAAAAACCAATTGTAAACAAACCTCACATAGGTAAATGTTTGTCCACGATATACGGAATTGATATATGCAACAAATTTCATGAGCTTCATGCCACAGCTATGAACCACGCTTACAAATTTCACATATCCATAAATAGGGCGACTAGATAGAGACAGAATAGTTGCAAAAATAGAGCTATAGAGCAAAGTCGATATATTTTAATGTAAAAAAGGCTAGCTTTTGTACAAAAAAGCTTAAAAAATTCACATGGCGTATCTCAAAATCACAAACAGGAAATGTAAATATACAACCAGCTCATGCTGAGACAGGGACCGTTTTGTGACTGAAGCAAACTGTTATATTGTAGGTATATTGAATTCTTTTGTTATCTTTATTGTATGTGTTTGAGTAACAAATAAAGTTTTTCTATTCTATTCTATTCTAAATTGCGTATAAAAAGATGCGAATGGGTGGATTGTATAGAAACATTTTACATCAAATTTCGAATGAGAAAACTACACTCAACGAATGGAAACAAATTGAAACTAGTACCTATTTACAATTGAAATAACTGAGGTAACTGCAGACGATTGTAATCATTTTCGAGGTAGTTCAACTGATCCATATCAATACCAGTTATCGCGTCTTCAGCTGTTCAGCTTGCCGCGTCCAGCATCTGCATAATCTTTCGCAGATTTTTTTTCTTTTTGACAATAGGCCTTTCTTTTGACCACAATCTCACCTGGGGGGTGATTCACTATGACCAATCCAAGCGTGTTACACACCTAAGACAAGATAGAGGCGTGGGATCGGACAAAATCGTATTTAGAGTCGTCACACGATTTGGGCGAAGAATCTCCTATGTCATAGCGAATCAAACCCCCGATTGTGACGACGTGGCCGAAGATGTATCACGAAAGTCTAGAAAACACTTGCGATTGTTATCCCACCTGGCCGGAGGGCGTCGTACTACGTTGGCCGAGCCGCAGTCTTCACTCAAGAACCCTTTTACCCCTATGGGCCGGCCCTCTGCCACTTCAGCTTCGGCATATACATAACGATACAAATTTTTTAACCTTAGTTTGTCACAGATTATATTATAATACTAGTAAGTAGATTTCATTTTTATTAACAACGAAAATAACAATAAAGGAATAGAAAAAATTACACCGAGTATGCAATTGAAACCATTGAACTAACTGCAGACGGTTGCAAACAGTCTATAGGCAGCTCAATTTATCCATGTCAGCCAGTCGGAAGCGTCCCCAAGACACTGGCTGTAAGTCGATAACTTTGATTCTCTGTCGAAAAATATAGGCAATTAAAATTACCTATGCAAAAGCAATATAAAAAGTAGGTCATGCGTCGACCACTGTATGCAACCAACACGGTACATGAAGTAACCTGATTACTGGTTGTTTCACACATCCATATATTGTCGAGAACCATATTCAATTACTATCGGAATTCAATTTAGGCGGTATGTTTTACTGCGAAACCATTATCGGAAAGTGGATTTCCGCTTTTGTTATCAGCTAAGTAGATCTTATCTCCAACATAGAACAAAATAGCATTTACTTCGATACACATATACTATACTAGCGACCCGCCCCGGCTTCGCACGGTTTTATTTATTACGTATAAACCTTCCTCTTGAATTACTCTATCTATTAAAAATCAAAATCCGTTGCGTAGTTTTAAAGATTTAATCATACATAGGGACATAGGAACAGAGGAAGCGACTTTGTTTTATACTATGTAGTAACTAGTATCTGCCCGCAGCTTCGCGAACATTGTTTTCATAGAAACGTCTCAAGCTATTTCTGTCATAATATATAAAATGATTTTTGGGATGAAAAGAGGACTATATGTTAATCCAGGGCTAGAACTACGTGTATTCAAAATTTCTAAAATAATATTTTTTGCGTGAAAGAGGATACATTCATACATTTTTAATTTCTTTAATTTCTTCCTTTAAATCGGTCCTAAGAGACACAAATCGTGGGCGTTACATTTAGCCCCCATGACCTTTAATAGGCCATAATTTAATAATATTGGCATTACAATAACATTTGATCTTCAATAGAAATATCATTTTAATCCATAAGAATCATAATCTAGCACAATTAAAAATAATTTATGATTAGTCAATAAATAACCCGCCCCTGAGCATTCCCGGCGCAAAGGTGCCCATAATGCTTGCAGCATTACCTCGCTGATCTTCAATTGCAATAGATAATACAAATCGAAATGGATCTTTTAAGGGCTTTTTCTAAAATCCTTATTGATTCATCAATAATTGAAATAAATGATCATTGAGCAGGCTTGTATCAAATCGCCCCAAAAACAAGGTAAGTCAGAAATGCAATTTGCCGACCCCTAGCGTAATATGTTAACATATTCATATGATTGTGTTTTGCACAGCGTGGTCATCATGTTACAAGGTCCTTGTGAGTTCCATCCATTTTAATATTTATGAAGATATTTTGTACAATCTATATTTTTGGAATCACAAAGGGTTCGTACATCGAACATGCCAAACTTGAAGGAATATAAAATGGAGTGTAGAGAAAATAATTTGACACTTTATTTCTTAATATGTGCTTATCACTACATAGTATAAAATAAAGTCGCTTTCTCTGTCCCTATGTCATTATGTGCCTTTAAACGCTTAAATCTTTAAAACTACGCAACGGATTTTGATGCGGTTTTTTTTAATAGATAAGAGTGAATCAAGTGGAAGGTTTTTACGTATAATAAAACCGTGCGAAGCCGGGGCGGGTCGCTAGGTTTATTTATAAGCCTTTAGCAATTTCTCTCAAACTCGGAAAACATACTTTTTGCAGGTTGTGTGACCTGCAAAAAGTATGTTTTATACATATTATGTGTATTTTGTTAATAAAAACAATTAATAAATCGGACTTACATTATAATGCGTAAGTTTGTATGGGTGATTGTGACCTCTACACCCCAAAACTACTTTACGGGTCGAGCTGAAATTTTGAATACAGACAGTTTTAGGCCTGGAATAAAATAAGGGCTACTTTTTAATCGAATAATCCTTCGTCCTTTGAGTTTCCATGAGATGGAAATAATCCTTAAACGTTGTTATAGCAACGCGTGCGAAACTACATTTTTTTTTAAATTAAATAAATTCCTAAAAGCTTTTTGCTTGTACCTATGGTGGATAAATTTTCAATATTTCCTGGCTATAACCGTGTCAATTACAGAGAAATTGGCTTTCGAAATTCACCTGTCAAGCGAGGGATTAACAAAATAAAGCAGTAAATTACACGGCATTTAAATAGCTATCTATTTAATTAGCTCCAGGTTTCATGATAAATTTCCTCGACAAACTGTGGAATTTTAATGATATACATTTTTGTTTTCCTCCACAAGGTATTCCAATATGCCGAAAATGCCGAAAGTTTCTTGCTGCCTACATCCTACAGGCTTGCTCTCGCTCTGAAAGCCAAAAAGCCGAGGATGTAAAGTTTCAACGAGGATACGTCCATCAAACCCTTTTCCTCAAACTTGTGTGGAATGGGAACCTTTTGTGTTGATGAACAAACAAACATTCAATTTGCTTATGATGATGTGGATTGAAACAAAGAGAAGATAAATTTAGTAACAGAAAGGCCGGTAGCTAGGGTGTAAAAATACTACTATCGATAAATGAAGGTATAAATCAGACCATGATTGTGAATATACCATTTTTCTAAACAAAAACGCAAATAAAATTTACCTTTCTTCGTATCTATTGAATTTATTTGTCTCTATGTACTAACAAAGAAAACATATCCAATCGACTAAATCATTTATAAAACTAAAAATAACTAATAAGAAGAAGTTTTGTAGGTATGTCACCGCAAAGTGAATGATTTCAGCCTTTTCAGCTGATTAAAGTCAAGTCGCGCTAAAACGAAAACTAACGGAAAATACGCACGTAGGTAACATTCGTATTCAGTGTAGGTACATTGCCTGCTAGCAAAATATTTAAAACTCTATAAACTTTTTTAAGTTCGGCTAGAATTTATATTTTCATACCCTGACTTTTTAATTGAAGTTTAGGGGTGGTCCGCCAGCCACCCCCCTTAGTTTTCGGTGGTCGTATTTTTACACTCTGTATAAGATTCACACGGCGTGGATAAGTGGCACTTACCACTGGGGTAAAGTCGACAATGGATAGATTGAACCTTTTACGAGATGAACTGTTCCTTAGCTATCAGATTTTTTGAACTTTCAGGCAATCAGACACGTAATTGAATCTAATATGACCGACTATATCATTCATGGTGGAAATCAAGTAAATCAATATTTTTATTTCTATAGGCCTAGAAAATAAGCACTTAGACAAGTCTTTCTTCATCATTAAAAAAAAGCTGCTGGAGTATTTACAGCAGCCTTTGTTAGATGATCATTAAGTTTTTTTGTATTAGGAATATCAGACACCCTGTCTGTTATTGCCTAACTTATTTTATATTAAGTATTTTTATATAAGATTTAAGTAATACTGATCTCAATTTGTTAATTAGTAATATAGGTATAAACCTTGTTTATTGAATGTTGTGTCCACCTGTAAGTATATACAGTCGAAACCGCTTATAACGACATCGTTTACAACGACCTATCGGTTATAACAACCAGATTGTAAAGTCCCGCCCGAATTTGTAGTAAACTATTCAGCAAACATACCGCCTATAACAACATCGGATACAGCGACATATCGCTTATAACGAAATGTATCGATATTCATCGACTATAACGACCAATCGCTTCTTGTCCCAGCAAAACAAAACAATACGGACGATTTTAAATCTTTTTGATAGGCATTGAAGGAATATTTAAGCGCGTATTATTACCTACGCACTTTCTCCCACCTCATCCGAACCTCTTCGCGGCTATTTGACCTTGCATATTTTACACCAAGTGCGCGTGTTATTTCTTAATAAATATTTTTACTTTTTTTCTAACATTTCATTTGACAACAAGTTCACAAACATAACCCATATACTAGATAGATATGTACCTACCTATAAAAATATAACTACACAACTAATGTAACTACATATGTAGGTATGTATGTGTATTGCTTATAACAACTATCGGATATAACGTCGGCAACTATACGGTCCCTTCAATGTCGCTATATCAGGTTTTGACTGTATTTTAGAATTTGTCATGTATTTCTTTTATTATATAACATGAATATGTATAGGTACTGTTGGTGAACTATTAATAAATAAATAAATAAATCATTGTCTGGTTGTGGTCTATATTTTCTTGCTAAAATATCTTATCTAAATAGTACACTTCACAAGCTCTACTTATGTACTAATGGGGCTAGATGATGCTGATCAGCCTGCATTATTTTTTAAGTCGAAATACAAAATATTATTTCCTACGTTTAAATAAGCATAGAGCCTATATTTCTATCAGTTTACGAACAGAAGCATGAGCTTTTGATCGCATAAGTATATATGATAACATCTGTTTAAACAACATTTATATAACTGATATCTGCCCAGTGTTTCGAGCTCTATATATCCCTGGGAACTGATTTATGGGATACAAAGTAGCCTATGTGTTATTCCAGAGCTAGAAAATTTCAGACCGATTCGTTCAGCAGTTTTTGCGTGAAAGAGTAACAAACATTCAAACATGCATACAAAGTTTCACGTTTATAATATTAGTAAGGATAGAAAAGCTTACGGACCAACATCCAATACAAGTACCACTCTGAGCTCGTAATCTAAAAATAGTCCAATAATAGAGTTGTGATTGTTAAGTAACTATTTTATTATTTTTTATTAGTCGGATAATTAGTCGGTTTGCCTCATTTGTCTTGCTTTCGCGTGACCTACCTCTGATAAAAGGTACCGAGTTCAAATCACGGGTGGGGCCACAGTTAGGTATGTTATTTGGATTTTTCTAGGCGAACCATTTTCAGTAATAGCTTGGAGTCAGGAAGTTGATAAAAATGTGGAAAAGGGGAAAAGGGTCCCAAAGACTTACCTTATATAAATAAATAATGCTAGACAAATCACTCAACTTAGTCTTGTCCTAAACTAATTTAGAGCTTGTGTTCTAGATTCTAGATAAATGATAAACGAGTATCTAACTAATAACTATCCAACATAACTTTGTTAAGTTTTATTTTCAGTCGCTTTTTGTGGAAATTTTTAATTAGTCGTCAGTATTCGCTCACATATATGGCGCTCATTAGGAGAGGCCTATGTCCAGCAGTGGACTATTATAGGCTGGTGATGATGATGATGATGATGATGATTCGCTCACATACCTACTCATTACTCATATCTACGCTGTTAATTTCGTATGAAATTGTTAAAATAAAATAATTAATAGATACTTAAATTACTTACTTGAATAGATATTTTAATTATGCATATAAAAATCAACCAGAAAACATTTAACAAATATTTCCAGATCACACAAATATTTATCTCACGGCGTGAATCGAATCCACCACCTCCTGCGTCGCAGACGGACGTTCACTCACTGCGCCACAAAGGACATTACTTTGCAACTTCCTGCCAAAACGTCCGGCTATTTAGGTAAAGCAGTACAACTCTAGCTAGTGACGGGACGCTGGACGAGGCTTATCGACTTGCTAACGGCTTTGTGGCGACATATAACTACATCGAACGAACGCTTCTAATATACTTCACTTGAAGCACCTATCCTATAGTAGGCCTAGGTCTACGTAATGCCTGGTTTACACTTCGTTAAGTTTCAAGTGCGAATGACAAGTTACATAATTATATTCATGACCTCAGTGGCGCAGCGGACGAGAGACCGCCTGCGATGCAAGAGGTTGCGGGTTCGTTTCACGCCTCGAAACAAATTTGTGTACGATCTGCAGAAATTTGGTCTGGGTGTTTTCTATATATAATAAAAAATGTCTATCTATGTATCATCATCATCAACCTATATTAGTCAACTGTTGGACATAGGCCTCCCCTAAAGATACCAGTTATCTAGTACTTACCCATAACACAAGCTTTGAGTAGCTTACTTTGGGGCTTGATGGTGCTGTGTGGATTGTCCAGCATCATAATTATTTACGATAATCATTCACGGAACATTTCAAACAGCTGCGTCTTGGGTTTTGCGATTTGAAGGCGCGCGGCGCTGCGGTTTAGAAATCGCGCTTAGAAGACACAAGTGTCACTTGCATTTGATACTTAGGCTGTGTCCCCAGTAGGCAAACTATGAGCGGTCGACTGAGTGAGCCGCAAATTTGTGGCGAACAGCTACAAACTCAGATCAGTTTGCGTGCGTATCGCAAGCATTGGAACCCGCGAGTCGCCGCTAACTGAGACAGTCGGCGCACGTAACGCTGCAAACTGCGTACAGTGAGCCAAAACTAGCAAACTGTGGACACTCAATTTAAAATATATGGAAGGGCGTACTGAACTGATACGCCGCAAACTCAGTTGGCTGCTCACCGTTTGCCTACTGGGGACACAGCCTAAGGCGAAATCTACTGAACGGATAGAGATGAAATTTAATAGACGTAGTTCTAGCCCTGGAATAATACATAGGCTACTTTTCATCCCATAAATAAGTTCTCATGGGATAGAAATAGTCCTCAAACGTTCCGTAGAAACAATGCGTGTGAAGCTGCGGATGTAAGGATGTTTGTTACTCTTTCACGCAATAACTACTGAACGGATAAGGATGAAATGTTGAATGGACGTAGGTCTAGCCCTGGAATAACACATAGGCTACTTTTTACAAAAACGTAAACGTGTAATGTTTACATAAAAAAAAATGGTTGCAAAGCCGCTGGCAACTGTCACGTTACAGCCCACCCGGCTATCTATGAAAGGGCTGAACGTTGCAGTTAATAAACAACGTTCAACTGCAACGTTCAGCCCTTTCATAGATAGCCGGGTGGGCTGTAACGTGACACAACACAAGTAATAAAACCTCATCACACACCTGAAACTAAACTACCTACCCTTATTTCGGAAAATTTTAAACACGGCTGCTATCCTTATTCGAGATAATGTAACCATGGATTACATTATCTCGGCTGAGCCAATGTGAACATAATCATATGGCAAAATGATGTCGTTTTACTAAGCCAGCCGTTATGTCCACACGGACGGCAATAAACCTGCCCGCAGAGAATAGTTTGTACCACGGGTTGTACCTATCCGCTTATTTTTAGTACCTACCTACTTACTAATATCGTGGTGTCAAATAAAGGACAATGTAGCTTGTATGCAAGCTTTGAGTAGCTTACTTATTAGATGGTGCTGTGTAGATTGTCCAGAATTATTTATTTATTTATTTAATGTATTAGTATAATGGGACAATTTGTTTTTTTAACATAGAAATATTACATAACCAGCAGTGCCTCGCGGTTTCACCCGCCTTATTCCCGTTCTCGTCGGAATTCCGTTTATGTGTTTGGATCTGGATGAAATTTGGTACAGATATTATAGTCTGGAATAGCACATAGGCTAAATTCTATCCCGGAAATCCCACGGGAACGTGAATTACCGCGGGTAAAACCACGAGGGGCTGCTAGTACAGTTATAATTTTAATAGGAAGATAAACGCGTTTGCACACTTAGCGCCTTAGGCTACAGACAAAGCTGTGGCGCGGCCGCGCGGGGCCGTTTGCGCCTCATTCTAATTAGTTCCAGCGCAGGTCGACTGTACATCAAAGTTGGGATAACTTCTTTCGTTTAGTTGACCGTAAATGGGAGTGACGTGGATAAGTACACATATGGAAGAGCCTGGGGATTAATATCTTTTACTTTTCTAATACATATAGTATACCTAGCTATATTATCCAAAAGTTGTTTTTTTAAGTAGGTATTTATGGTCTGTAAATATTTATTTTTAATTTTATTGTCTGCAGTTATCTCAATTGTTTCCATTTTATATAGTTACTTGTTTAAATTTTTCTGTTCCTATTTCAGTCTAGTAGTCAGATATTTGAATAGGAAGATAAACGCGTTTGCACCCTAAGCGCCTGAGGCTACAGACAAAGCCGTTTGCGCCTCATTCTAATTAGTTCCAGAGCAGGTCGACTGTACATCAAAGTTGGGATAACTTCTTTCCTTTAATTGACCGTAAATGGGAGTGACGTGGATAAGTACACATATGGAAGAGCCTGGTGTTGAAAAGCTTTAAGCTTTCTTATTTATCTTAATCCATCTGTTAGGGCTGCTTGAATTTTTAATTATTTTCTGTACTAGTCGTATTTTGTTTGCTCTTATCCTTTTTATAATGGAAAGGGCTATAAATATTATTTAAATAGATTTAATACTTTTATTGAGTCGCTTAAAAACCGGAAGTACATACATATAGAGATAAACCCTGAAATAGGCGCCATATCGCTTAAAGCGATTTCTTCCACGCAACCACAGCGATTGTGAGAATAATAATGGGTGGTGGTACAATAATACTAATACACATAACACAAGCTTTAAGTACTTTGGGGTTAGGTGGTGCTGTGTGGATTGTCCAGCATTTTTATTATTTTTAATACATTGAATCCACAGGAAATGTAAAATGTGATTGCTTTATCTGTTTGAAATTGACGACCGATGTGATGGTTGCGGGTTTGATTTCCGCCTCGGAACAAATTTGTGTACGATCTGCAGAAATTTGTTCCGTTGATCTGGGTGTTTTCTATGTATAAAAAAACTGTCTATGTAATGTATTTTATTAAGTATATCAGTCATCTAGTACCCATAACACAAGCTCTGCTAAGCTTGGGGCTAGATGACGCTGTGTGGATTGTCCAGAATTATAAAAAAAAAATAGATGAAAATAAAATTTTTCTTAAATAAAGCCAGGCACGTATTTAATAAGAATGGAATTAAACTGAAAACCAGACAGATTTCTTAGCCGCTGTAGACATGTGTATTTTCTATATTTTAGTGTCTAAATGTTATTTTACTGCACTATTCCTTCCAGTGTGAGTTTCATCAGTCCTACCGAGGCAGCTCACCCTCGCGTTAAACTTAATGAGGGTAGAAACGTTTCACTACAGAACAGATTCTTACGCAAAAACTGTGCGCGCCGAAATAGTTGCGCGTTCTTCAGTTGTTTTATGAAGCCCAAGGTTTTATTACGATGTTCCAAATCCAATTCTACTAATTAGAAAATTCTATCCTTACTTACCTACTAATATTATTATATTATTAGTTTGTTTGTATGAATGGATGATTGTTCATTTTTCACGCAACAACTAATGAACGGATAGGCTGAAATTTTAAATAGATGTATTCTTCCATATTCCCTGGGATAAGACGTATGCTACATAACATCCCATGAATCGATTCTCATGAAATAGAAAGAAGCCTTGAAAAGTTTCGAAATACACGTGCGAAGTGGCGTGCAAATACTAGTAAATCATAATACAGGTAAAAATAAGAAATTCCATCTAAGCCTTCGATCCTCCCAAGGCACTAGGAACATAAGAATAAATAATAACTGAGTAGAAGGGACTCTTCTTTGATCTAGTCCCAAACGCCGCCATTTAAATACCTACTTCCCCCTTCACCTCGTTACGCCCCTCTGTCGTCCAGGCGTTTTGCCAGGGTTGCTACTGCACTGACCGCCGCGCCCCGCCGCGCCGCCGTCGCGAGGCGAGGCGAGTGAGAAAAGGTCAACGACCGATGTTCACGTTTCTTTGATTAGTTACCTACCTAATTAATTAGATAGGAACCTACAAGAACACAATAATATTAGGAAATATTACTTACATAGGGTATGTATTATCATTATCACTTAGCAATCTAAAAAAACTTAAATTTGTCTTCGTTTTTAAGTTATTGTTACAACCGATCACACCACAATAACTTGACCGTGACGTCATATTATAGAGGTAGGTACCTAACCTATACAAATATTAAAATCCGCGTGCGGCGTCGTCGCCGGCTGTAACAGCCCTACTGCACGTTTAACGTGCAGAATCGCGTAGGCTAATATCGTGACCTTGAGCGCGTTCGGAGCGAAGTTTCCCTTCTAGTCTTTGTCTATTCTTATGCTAGGAACTATACAGTCATCTGTGATGTCGACGGTATGATTGCATTTTAAAATTCTAATATCTTGTCAGAAACTCATCTTACCTTCAGCTTAGCTTAGAAATGAATCTCACCTTCGACTGATATTTTTGCACTATCATACAAATAATAATATAATAATTATTATTTATTTCAGATAATTAAAATATTTAGCTATTTGTTCATTGTATTAACAATACAGAAAACTTGTGATCGTCAGAACGGCTGGACTAAACGAGATATGGTCATGAAACTATTGCATTATTTACTACCTATATGCTACTATCTACAATACAATACTAATACAGTAAATATCTTAATTGTGGTTTGGTAGTGAATTCTTTCCATCAGGTACAATTATTCTATCTGATTATTTAAAAAAACTGAAGTCATCATCAGCCTATATTAGCCCTATGCTAGACTGCGCGCCTCTGCAAACGTAGTATAAGATACTCTCCGGCCACATCTGAACAAAACTGTGGCATAAGAATAGACAAAAACAGAGTTCTCAGTTATTATTTCTTCTTAAGACTGTCGTTAAATGCCGGATGCGTCAAGCTGAAGACGCGGGTCCAATGGGCTCAATAGAGGCCCATATTATGCAGCAGTGGAATAATATATGTTGTTGATGATGTTAATCTACAAGAACTGCAGCAAGGTACAAATTAAATAGCGAACACCTGGCTTCCACTAAGTTTATTACACGTCTGGGGCGAGACATATTTTTCCGTATAAAATGACGCGACGTCTGACAGACCTGTCGTAAACCCAGACATTTATTACTTTTGATGCCGTCTGTGAAGCGAGTCTGCAAAACCCTTACGTAGGTGGCAACAAGTTGTCATGTATTATTTGTAGATATGAAAATAAATTGGAAACGAATTCTGAGGAAACTTCTACGCCGAAATCACCTTGAAAAGAAAGAATTTTGTTCCACGGAAATTGTATAAAGAATACCCAAAAAATACAGCTAAATAGCAATTCCTTTACTTCAATGATATTAGGCGCTTAGTCGGGATCAAATCTTAGAGAAAAATCAACAAACAATCCAACAATGGCGATACGATCCGAGCGAAAAGGAATCATCTAAGTGACCCGCCCTTTGAAAGCAAAGCTTACGTAAAGAAAACAAAATTTCCAGGGATTTTATGTCAGTCACGTACTGGATTTTTTCTTCGTGGTAAAATGAATTCTGCCCGACAAACAAATCACCGACGATCCAATCAAGAAGCGGTAACAGATGTAAATTTCATAACATTACGCTACAGGGCTGTTAAGTAAAATAATGAAAAATCTTTCTTTAAGAATATATTATTATATTATACAAGTGACTCGCCCCGGCTTTGCACGGGTATATTATACACATAAAACGTCCTCTTGATACTCTATTACATAAAAAAACTGCATCAAAATCCGATGCGTAGTTTTAAATATCATTAGCACACAGGGACAGAAAGACAGACATACATCGGGAAGCGACATTGTTTTATGCTTTGTATAGATATTTGGTAAAATATTCCAACGAATAAACCTCAGAATAACTTGTGGACGAAATTTATAAAAATAATCCTACAGCGCTCTGTGCCAAATTTCATTAATATCCGTTCAGTAGTTTTTGCGTGAAAGAGTAACAAACATCCATATCTATACTTACAAACTTTCGCGTTTATAATATTAGTCGGATTTAAATATTATTAGGATTAGGATGTACCCTTCTTCTGATGTAAATACTTGCTATTCCTTAGTTGTGATTTTCTTTGATAATATTTTTTTTAAAGTAAAACTGTCTTACTATAAACGTTTCATTCTCTTTTCCTTATCTTCTTATCTTTATATAATACTAGCGACCGGCGCGGCTTTGCACGGTTATTATACGTATAAACCTTCCTCTTGAATTACTCTATCTATTAAAAAAACGCATCAAAATCCGTTGCGTAGTTTTAAAGATTTAAGCAGTCAAAGGGACACGATGACATAGGGACAGAAAAAGCGACTTTATTTTTTATACTATGTATGTAGTGATGTAGTGATATTCTTGTTCATGATCGCTACAACAATGTAAGTTCTTGTCGCTTCTTTACCAATCTACCCGATATGAATTATTTATTTATATTCTATTATATTAATTATCAACATGTTTATAAAACGTAAATGCTAACTCTAAAGCTTACGTATCCATAACTACAAACCATGACAACATAATTGCCATGCCGAGAGTTCACCTTTTATTCAGTTTAAATCATCATTGCAATAAGTTTTTATGTACAAGTTAAATGCTTGCTAAACTATTAAAAAAATAACATTGTTTGTTGAGTTAGGATCAAAATTCAGACTAGCTTAAGTTCATACTGTAATACCTGAAGTTTTAATAAAGAATTTTAAATGAAAAAAATTAATGAATGACTCATTTCCTTAGAATTTCCTTCGTTTCAATTAATATGAACATAGACAGATGAAAATCCAATATATCCTTTGTGAAGAACGGTACTTTTCAGCAATTTCAGGAATCTCATAACGTTTTATGCAAGGCGTGTGCTATAGACATTCTTCACTTTACGTTATAATAGTTATATGATAAATGCTCCCGATAGTCTAGCAAAGAACTTCAGTTTTATTACGCTTTCACATGAAGGCAATGAATTTTATTGGAAACCAATGCTCGTATTCCATTTAGGTTGGTCATCGACCAGAGTCCTTAGTATCGGTTTTGCATAATAATAACTAAAAAAGTTTTTGTCTCTTTCCATACATTGGAGACTAGATTTTCGTAGTTAGATTGCAGTAGAATAGTTTCATGGGCGTAGGTTCTTCATCTTCATCATATTTGTTTCATAGAAACTATATTTTAGTCTTGGAATGGTTTCCAGAGATTTAAAGAAGGCTGCAAAAATTTTTCACGCAATATCGCCTTTTTCCAATTCTTTTTTTATTAATGTAAGCGAGACAGGTAGAAGGTAAAGTCGAGTTCTCGAAAACTTTTTTCGTAATCAAACAATGTACACTGGTACTTATAGTAAAGATTTAGATTATTTAGATTGGAAACTAGATCACGTAAAATATCGTTCTATAAATATAACTACTTCTAGATTATATAATAATTTTATTCAATCATTTAAAAATGCAAAGAAAGCAAAACATTAAATACAAACTCTATAAACCTATTCAATGGCCTAATTCATCGTGATTCAAAACGAATATGTTCAGTCTCTATAACCTATAATTTTCAATACGTACTGAATTATGCTATGTTTGATTGATAAGTTCCCAATCAAAGCTCAATTTCACTGAAAATTCCAGAATATTCCACTTGCGGTTTACCCGCCAATACATATCAATGCAGTGATTATATTGAGCCAGTATTTATGTCATCACACTTTAGTATGTAATAGGTAGTAATTTTATCAGGCTAGTGATTTCCGCCTCTACGTAAATGGATTACTTTGTTAATACAAAGGTACCGTATCTCGTGTTAGTAAACGACATGAAATTATTATTTAAATGAATATATTTTCCCCTTTTCATTTTAAGAGTGATATTTTAGAAATTTACGAAAAGAACCATCACAAGAAACTTAGTTCGTTTTGCGTTTTTAAATTATTCCTAACACGATGCACCCGAGGTGATAATAAAATGTAACAAAACGACCTCTTTGTCTAGTCAAGTCTGTCTCCGACGCAGGAGGTTTCGGTTTCGATTCCCACCTCGGGACAAATGTTTAATACGATCAGCAGCTCAAGCTCTGTTTCACACATCAACTAGCTCCAAGCTAAGCAGAGCTTGTGTTATTTGTACTTAAAATTAAATTATTAAACTTACTTAATACATTCTTCTACTTGGATATTTTTAATTATTTATAGAAAACCCAAAAAACCCTGAACAAATATTTGCTGATATTATGTAGGTATATAACATACAGGATGTAACATTTAAAACGGTCAGTATGGGAAAGTCTGAAACTATAAGACATACGAAGATCTCTTCTGAGGAACCATGTCATCGATTTTAATGACAAGAAAAACTGCATTCATACATTAAACAAAATCTTGTGCTCAGTCCGGGAATCGAACCCGGATGTTTTGAAAAATAAAACGATCACTACTTTTAGTCTCATTTCGATTTAGTAGACCTTAAGGAGTAAATGTTACTGGAAATGTTACTGTGTTATGTAAATGTTACACAATCGAAATGAGACTAAAAATAGTGATAGTTTTAGGTTTCCAAATCATCCGGATTCGATTCCCGGACGGAGTACAAGAATTTTTTAAAAGTGTGAATGCAATTTTTCTTGTCACTAAAATCGATGACATGGTTCCTTAGAAGAGATCTTCGTATGTCTTATAGTTTCAGACTTTCCCATACTGTCCGTTTTAAATGTTACATCCTGTATACATATGTTTGTACGATCAGCAAATATTTGTCGATTCCGCGCCTCTATATTATAGAGGCGTGGAATCAACCGCATCAAAATCCGTTTAGTTTTATATATTCCGTAGTTTTATAGATCCAAGAATGCATAGGGACAGACAGAAAGACATATAGCGGGAAGTTAATATATTTTATACTATGTAGTGAAACACAGTTTGGTGTACAATACGTACGTTAGCATCACAGTATGTACTTGTATCTACCCTCAAATAGACTAGTAGGTATTTCCCGCTCTCTGTAAACAGTTCGAAATTGATTTTGAAGCTTATCGGTCTGCCCGAAGCCAGTTCATTGATGGAATTTTGTAATTCGGCGGCGGTCGCTCATGTGGGGATTTCTGTTCCAAGTTGTAAGCCGAAATTGCAGTTCGAGTTTCAACTGAAGCTTTCGAATGCCATAGAGGTTTGGTAATTTGTTTCAGTTTAGAATCTGCTGACGTTGTGTCAAGTTCTGTTGGGATTTATCGAGATAGCTGGGTATGCAGCTTTGCAGCTAAAATTTATGAAAAGTAGTGTATTTCTGGCCTAGAACTACGTCTTTATGAAATTTTAGTCCGATCTCTTTAGTAGTTTTGGGGTGAATAGGTAAAAGCATCGATACATCCAAACTTTCCCATTTATAACTGTGTAAATCTATGACAATATTAGTGAGTCGATGTAAGGAAACTTGATTTAAAATTCCGAAATAAATAACATTAGATCAAGTTGTGTGGATTGTCTAGTTTTATTAAAATTTTTATTCAGTTATAAGTGGAGTTTCATTGTAAGTATTCTTATTACTATTCCTCGGCTATGATGCTAGTGCTAAAATAAATTTCTTATTATTATTATAAAAGGTACTTTTGTGGATACTTCAGCCTAATTCGTTCATAAGCCTGTTAATTTATAGGAATTTTGGCAACATTTCTTCATAAAACCAATATTCTCAAGGCCTAATTTATTCGACCGAAGAATCTCTTATTCCTCTAATTTATTCGCTCACTGACAATGGGTTTCAGTTCGGAATTCCCTTTCAATCGGAGCGGAGACTGTAATTCTTAGGAAGTTTTATAGGATGTTCGTCAGTTCGCGGCTAAATTGAACTTGCTTCTTAAATGCTCCCTAACAAGCTCTGGGCTTTGCCACAGTGGGTATAGTTAATCAGTTGAATCACGCTAGTTTTTGGTAGTATTAAAATAAATAAATTAATAATGCTGGACCATTTACACAGCATCATCTAGCCCCTTAAGTAAAACAAAAAAAAAAACAATATTCGTTTTGGATTTTTGTGGTTTGATATTATACAGTTTGTCTTTTTTAGCTTTTTTAAATCCATTATTATTGTTATAAAGTTCTACTCATGCCAATCTTTGTTCAGTTTTTATGACCACCAAATATTTATAAAATACAAAAAAGCCTCTACCACAAGCTCTGCTTCTTTTGGTTCTAGATGATGATGCGTGAATTATCCAGCATTATTTATCTGTTCGTACAAAAATATACAAGCATTTTTGTATGGTATTGTATATCGCTGAAAAATGGTAGTGACTAACGCTTTTCACTTTAAACTGCGTCGCAGTATTTAATTACCCTTCTCTGGATAGAGTAAAAAAGTAATCTATTTACATTAGAATATATGGCCTAGATTAACCTTAGTTGCCGTTTAAAGTAGTAGAGTTCAAATCAGGGTTCACGTAAACCAGCTATTTGATTTGTGCTGTGTCTTCACGAGCCATTTAACAAGGGATTAGTTCCCGGCTCCAGAAATAAAAAGAGGTGTAATAGGTGCAAGATTGAGGTGAGTTTGCTAACTACCCTAACTGAGTCCGGCTATTTGCGGGCTTACAGTCCGACATACATACCTTTACATCGACAGGGTGCTACGTTATAAGTGTACTAAGTTGAAATGTTGTAATTCTGGACCTCAAGGTGAAACAAAAAAAGGGGAACTAAACTTTTGATACGTATAGTTAGACGTTAAAATTTGAGAAAATGTGTAAAAGAAAACGAATAAAATAGTATGGGTGAAAAAAATGGAATTTGAAATAAAAAAAATCATTGCAACACTATTTGATCCCCCTAGGGTCTACTATACAGGGTGTAATCGTTAAGTGTGCACAGGCGATTATTCCGTAACTATTGCAGATATCAAAAAACTTTAAACTGATATCGAAAGTACTTTACCTAATGAGTAAAATGACATGTATAGTAACTTGTAGACGTAGATTATATATATAGACAGCTATAATTCCGTATAAAGTGAGGAATTCAAACTACGAATGGTAAACTAAGTCTAAATACGTAGGTACCTACAAATAGAGCAGCCCTACAAAGAATGGTACCTAAGCGTATAGAGTTTGCAGACACTTTCCTCTCATTTTTTTAATATTTTAAGTGTTTTTACAACCAATTCTCGAACCCACAGTTTTGTAACTGAAAGCCAAGCCAATACGCTAACCTCCAAACTGTAGCATTACATTGTACCAAAAACTATGACAGGCATGACAATTGAGTGAATGCGGAGACAAATTCCCGTGAATCTGGGCCGAGCCGAATGACCTCAATCCGAGAGATACTCGGATGCTTGACATCCCGCGCCGTGCTTTATGAATGAACTGTAATGTAATGAGCATTTCTGGGGTCTTTTCTGTAAGCTTCAGTAGGGGATTTTAGTTCATTCAATTCGTTGCCGTAACAGAAACTTCAAATTCGAATTCACTTCCGTTTCCGTCAGATCTTCATTGATTTCAAATCCAAACTAAGGAACTAAGGATCCAAATTCAAATGGCAAAAGTTTTCGAATCCGCTTGTTTAAAATAGCGTTCATCGTCAAAAGTTTCCGATATCGAATTCGAAGGCTTTTCCGATGAATTAAAATACCCCTGCTATTTTCTGTAAGCTTCAGATGTCATGAATGTTATTGAAACGAAGAAACAAGACACATGAATAATTAATTTAATTAAAGGTAGTTTAGGTAAACCAATAGATATAGTTCTTATAGAGCCCACAGGTAATCGGAATGCGGGCTTCTATTTCGGTCAACGAATTAGCATTGCCGTTCAACGTGGCAATGCTGCCAGCATTCTGGGCACTCTGCCTTCTGAGACGACTGTAGATATTTAGGAGTTTGTTATAATTGTAAATACTAGCTATAATAAGTCGTTTTGTTATTGTTTGACAAAAATAATGATTTTTATTAATAGTTTAGCTAAACATATATCCAAAAAAATGAATTATATTTTTATTTGACCTGAATCCGAGAGATGCTTGACATCCCGCACCGTGCTTTATGAATGAACTGTAATGTAATGAGCATTTCTGGGGTTTGTTCTGTAGCTTCAGTTGTCATGAATATTGATACACGAAGAAAGAAGATATAAAAACAATAAAATGCAACGAGTTAGAGGTTTAATAATTTCATTTAAAAATCCAAAGTAATATCCCAATTAAATCTATGCAACCGTTGACAAGAACGCATTCAGCACAGATTTGAATGAGATCAACATTGTACTTGTCTCTTTTCTCTTCTCCTCTTTGGGGAAGGCCATGTCCAGTACTGGACAAATACGAGCTATTGATGATCCTTTGTCAACAAGGATATTTGTACAAACATTTGTCAAAAGTCGGGAATCGAACAACCTCCTGCCATCGCTCGCTACGCCACAAAGGTCGTCATAATGTACACTGTACGTAGCACTAATTGCGCTAAATAAATCATTTCCTAATTATTTTGCCCCTCACTCGTATGCATCTTGGATGTATTTTTTTCAACTAGTTTCTCGGGGAAAGCCTGTAATGGGATATATGGGGCTGCGTATAAAGTTCTTTTATCGTATGTTTTATTGGCTTCAGAATGGTTTATTTTGGTTGTATCTGTTTTCCTTTTACGACATGACTTATCGCCACTATAACAAACTTGTAAAATGCAATCGTAAATCGCAAGCTTATTTTACTTACCAAACTAGGCTTAGATCTCAGAACAAAAATGTAACTACATACATAAAAAAAATATTTAAAGGTCATGAAACTGCTCTGTTTCACACATTATTCGGTTTTAAAATACTGCATGGTTCCTGAAATGTCAATCAGAAACCCTGTTTTCTATTGATATAACTTGTGATTTGATAGGTAATAAATAACGTATCAAGTCATTTCTATCGAATACTAATGTATGTAGTATTACCAAGCTATATGGCAATGCTGATGCGCTGCGCCAGATACCTACCTACTCACCAGCTCTCTGGTCACGCGTCGCAATTAATTATTTAGTTTTCAGATCTAACATCTAAAAATTTGACAATTTTTCAACAAATCACACAAAAAGTAAACACTTTGAATTTAAAATATTAAACTGATGCTACGTCATACATGAACACTAATGAACAGTGAAAACAGTGAACAAATATAGTTCAACTAGCAGCGCCTCGCGGTTTCACCCCCGTAATTCCCGTTCTCGTGGGAATTACGCCGGAAAATATAGCCGATGTGTTATTCCAGACTATAATCTATCTCTTTGCTCAATTTCATCCATATCCGTTCAGTTGTTTTTGCGTGAAAGAGTAGCAAACATCCACCTTCTCATACTTCCAACTTTTGCGTTAGTAGGATGAACATTAAAACTCAGTTATTTCCTACAAGCTTAACGGTTCCTATATGATCAGAGGTCAGCTTGACAGTATTCAATAGAAGGGACTTAGAGACAATCGCACCGGACAGCAGGCGATAATGGCTCAATCCCTCGCCTGAATGACATAATGCCGACATATTGGAGTTGGAACTGCATTCAATACTTCCCTATCTGACGACCGATGTGACGCGGCGGGCGAATGAACGGCTGCGGGCTATTTTCTATGTTTATAAAACACTAGCGACCCGCCCCGGCTTCGCACGGTTTTATTATACGCATAAACCTTCCTCTTGAATCACTCTATCTATTTAAAAAAACCGCGTCAAAATCCGTTGCGTAGTTTTAAAGAAGAAAAGCAGTCAAAGGGAAATAGGGACAGAAAAAGCGACTTTGTTTTATACTATGTAGTCTGTAGTCTACTAATAGAATATTAATTTTATATTATATCAGTTATCTAGTACCCATAACACAATCTCTGCTTTGCTTGGGGCTAAATGATGCTGTTTGAAATAGTGTGTTAAATTCAAATCCTTGCCGGCAAATTATATATATTTACTTAAAACCAGAAACGGAGAAATGCTCTTTGCCTAATAATTGTGTGAATGAATACCTATAGAAACCGCAACCTTAAAACCTTGTCATTAGAGAACTCATCTCAATCCTATGTATAGAATATTGTGATATTACTATCTAGCTATAAGGTCAGTTGGGGTAAGTGCGGCTATGAGGTAAGTGCGGCAAGCATCATTATTCAAGAAATTAGCAATGTTATTGCTAAAACCGCCATCTAGTTATGACAAGAGACACAAAATTAGTTCCCAGAAAAAAAATTGGCCACTTTAAGGAAATAGGAGTTATCGCCATTTTTATATCTCACTCGGATTTTAATACACATCGTAGTTGATACGTGTGCGTTGCTGTGCTACAAAAACAAGGTTTTTGCTTAGATTGGATAATCTGTAATACGTTAGTGTTTTTATGAGATCATAAGTTTCGTATTTATGTAGTTATTTTATTTTGTATCTATACGCAATAAGCTATAATCCCAGTTCAAAAATTTCACTTCAAGTTGCACTGTTTGGGAAAGTGCGGCTACCTAGCTTGGGGGAAGTGCGGCACTATGCTGCACTTACCCCAAGTTTCAACCTTATGTTTGGGGAGTAAATGTATTGGTATTTATTTTAAATATTTGGTCAACCGGAGAAATCGTTAGACAGACTGAATGTCGTTATAATAATAAAAAATACTAGGAAGACTGTTATATATTCAAATAAGTTGGGTGCCGGTATGGGTCTAAAACTGCGTAACCTACTTGTACAAAATGTTGTAAATAATTGTTACCCACATTCTAATATAAATAGAATTACCGATTACTTATATACAGAAAGATAAAATCAAAGCACCACTTTAATAGTTCAGCTAGGTGAAACTTGTGTAAAATGGTCACAATTGCTCAGGCTTGTTGAAGTACTTTTAGAAAAGGTAGAGAATGGACTGGGGAAACTGATTATTTGCTCGTTCCCCTACTCAAAGTCACTGAAACTTAAACAAAATGATAATTTATTTAAAGATAACATGCTTATTTACAACATGACATGTCGTCATAACTAGGTACTAGGTACGTCATACTAGGTATACATAATTGTAATACTTAACTGTAATACTTAAATAACGTATAAATAAATAAATAATGTTCTTAAATAAAACATAAATAGAATATTATGGGGAGATCCCCACATGTACAAGTAGGTCACGCAGTTTTAGACTCATACCTGCACCCAACTTATCTGAATATAAAACAGTCTTCCTAGTATTTGATTGTCTAACACTACTAAATCCTTAACTGAAAATGGTACAGCTTGAACTGGACCCTCATTGGGTACAACCGCTTTATAGGTACCACAATTAGGTTAGGTTAGGTTAGTTAGGTTAGGTGAGTTAGGTTAGCTAAAGCTAAAGTACAAACGCTAGTAGCGTAGCGTGGCGTAGCGTATAGAGTAGCGTATAGCGTAGCGTGGCGTAGCGTATAGCGTAGCGTATGGCGTAGCGTATAGCGTAGCGTATGGCGTAGCGTATAGCGTAGCGTATGGCGTAGCGTATAGCGTAGCGTATGGCGTATGGCGTAGCGTGTGGCGTAGCGTGTAGCGTAGCGTGCAGCGTAGCGTGCAGCGTAGCGTGCAGCGTAGCGTACAGCGTAGCGTATAGCGTAGCGTAGGTTAGGTTAGGTTAGGTTAGGTTAGGTTAGTTAGGTTAGGTTAGTTAGGTTAGGTTAGGTTAGGTTAGGTTAGGTTAGGTTAGGTTAGGTTAGTGCCACACTATACTCTACGCTATACGCTACGCTATACGCTACGCTATACGCTACGCTATACGCTACGCTATACGCTACGCTATACGCTACGCTATACGCTACGCTATACGCTACGCTGTACGCTAACCTAACCTAACCTAACCTAACCTAACCTAACCTAACCTAACCTAACCTAACTAACCTAACCTAACTAACCTAACCTAACCTAACCTAACCTAACTAACCTAACCTAACTAACCTAACCTAACCTAACCTACGCTACGCTATACGCTACGCTGTACGCTACGCTGCACGCTACGCTGCACGCTACGCTGCACGCTACGCTGCACGCTACGCTACACGCTACGCCACACGCTACGCCATACGCTACGCCATACGCTATGCTATACGCTACGCCATACGCTACGCTATACGCTACGCCACGCTACGCCACACTACGCTATACGCTACGCTAAACGCTACGCCACGCTACGCTACTAGCGTTTGTACATTAGCTTTAGATAACCTAACCTAACTAACCTAACTAACCTAACCTAACTAACCTAACCTAACTAACCTAACCTAACTAACCTAACCTAACCTAACCTAACCTAACCTAGCCTAACCTAACCTAACCTAACCTAACCTAACCTAACCTAACCTAACCTAACCTAACAAACCTAACCTAACTAACCTAACCTAACCTAACCTAACCTAACCTAACCTAACCTAACCTAACCGAACCTAACCGAACTAACCGTCACGTCGTTGTCGAAGCGCCAGTGATTTTACATCTCTCCGCTTTGAGATATTTTTAAAAAATAAAAGTCACGTCCAAAATTCGCGTTTTTCACATCAGTGTTTGCGCGTTTTTTCAAGAAAAGTTTCGGTGAAAAATTTTTTGAAATTGGATTACATTTGGTGAAGTTATTAAATAAAAACTGTGAATTCAAACATAAAAGTGCGTGCGCTGCTCATTTTTGAGCAACGACCCTGAAATTTTCAGTTTCAGATCTCTTCGTTTCTTTACCACTTAAGTCTGTGCAAAATTTTGGATTTTTCTACGCATTTTAAAGTGAGTTATAACATAAAATAACAATTTGTGCCAAGAAAAAGATTTTTCAAAAGTGACTGTGGCGCCCCCTTTGTGGTAGCAGAAAGTGTGGGAAAAAGAGTCAAAATCAATTCTTTTTAAATTTTTAAAATTGGTTCAAAATTGGACAAGTTATATGAATTTATATGTGACATCAAAATTTATTGTAAACATTGACTTTTAAATTTAATTTTTCAGTGACTACACATAATTATAACAATTTTACCACATTTAATATATATCCGTCCGTAATTGTATAAAATTCTGCACTGAATTATCCAGTACTTACGGATATATAGCTGATTTTATGTAACACGTCTACACGTGTTCTAACCTTACAAATTGTAGGTGGCTGGAGGCCACCTACTGAAGCCTACTTCAAGTTTGAAGCCTATAATAGAAGCGCTGGAGGTTTTAAGGCCGGAAGAACACATTCAAAACAAGATAGAACTCTGATTCGGGAATAATTTTAGTTTTTTTTTTTCCAATAATTGTTTTTTTTTTTTATAGATCCTAGGAGGTGCCTTATACACACCTACCTTTTGCTTAACATATACTGCATAAGAGCGGCCACACAGCAGCTTCATTAGCTTCATCTCAAAGCTAAATATTCGTAGGTTAGTTATTGATAACACAGTATCAGTGATAACTGTTTATCTACGTACTTAGGACGTGGTACATTGGGGGTGTGCCCCTACCAACATAGTACGTTTTAACTTATAAATTTAATTATATTATATTTATTTTTACAACTAAATTGAATTTTACAATTTATGTGGATAATTTGAAGGCATAATAATTTCATCTGCACCTATATTTTATGAAAGGTTTGTTCTCAGATATCTGTTTGAATCCTGCCCTGCTCTAGTCTTTGCCCGCCAAATTTCGAAATTTGATAAGACATTCTTTCAATCTGTGCTTTGAATTGTGTTAGTCGGTGGTCTCTTTGCATCTCCGAGGATTTAATATATTGAAAAGGAGTAGGCTGTGTAAACTGGGGGTTTTGTCGAGGTTGGAATACTGGCATAATTTAACACACATTGTTTAAAAATAATTTTTATTTTTAAATTAATCTAGAGTTAGAATGTCTCCGTGTAAGGGTTCATCCTCGTACAAGCCGAAGGCAATACCGATGCCCAAAGGTAAAGGAAAGTTAGTAGGATCCGGGGGCATCAAAGGAGCTTCGTCAAAGTCCAGGGTGGGTTCGGAGCCAGGGTCTGCGGGGCCGGCGGGGATGGTGAGCTACGAGGGCAGGCTGCCCTCCACGTATCCCGCCGGGGGCACGGCGTCCACGGCCGCGGCCCTCGCGGCGCCGCCTACTTCTGTGTCGCTGTCTACGCCGCCGCCGATCGTCGCCCGACATCGACTTACGAGGACGCCGGTCGCGCCGATAAGTGTGCCTGCAACAGAAATAAAGTCATCACGTTATGATGGAGCCGCATTTGGTAATCCAACACATGCGCCGCCCTTCACTTTAGACCTACCGAGCTCTGGAGTGGTCGACATCCAGCCGGGACAGGCGACGCCGGTCGAGGCGGCGGGCGCGCTCGCGATCGGGCGGACGCCGCGCCTGGCGGCCAGCTCCGACCCCGAGGACGACTCCCCGCGCAGCCTCCAGTTCCTCGAGACATCCACCATGTCGGCGGGCGGCGACGCCGCGGAGCCGGCCACCGTGCCCGTGCGGGACGCGCCGCGCCTCGCGGACAGGCTGCTGAAGAGCACCGTCGCGGAGCTGGAGAGGTCGCGCAACCTGCACCGCGACATCAAGGAGGCCGTGCTGGCCGGGCTGCACGGGCTGCACGGCATGGTGCTGCGGCTCGCGGACTCGCGCGCGCGCCACATCGCGGACCAGGAGCGGGCGCGCGCGCTCGCCGACACCCAGTATGCGCTGCAACAGAGAGTGTACGCTAATAAACTGGAGGCTATTAAGGACTGCATGCAGACCAATATGGGCGAGCTGCGAGAGACCGCCGCGAGGTCGCTGAAGGAGGCCGAGGCGACGCGGCAGCTCGTCGAGCGGGTCATGGAGAGGATCGAGGAGCGGCCCGCGGACCCCGAGGAGGCGGCCAAGTTCAGACTGGTGGGCCAGCTGTTGGAGGAGGCGCACGCGATTCGCGAGGAGTATTGTAACTCGCCGATGCAGAGCCTCGACCTAGCTCCCGGGGGCTCGGCGGAGCCCGCGGCGATGTCCCGGCGGCGAGCGGCCGGAGCCTCGGGCGCGCCGGGGACGGCGGCGCCTCGCCTCGCGGGCGCACACGCCTCCTACGCGCACGCGACCAAGCACCCGCTCATAGTCAGATCTAAGAATCCCGCACACACGGGCGACGATATTTTGGCACAAATTAAGACTAACGTCGATGTCATAGGCCTAGGAGTCGGTATAAATGGGGTCAGGAAGTGCAAAAACAGTACCTTGGCGATATCCCTGGAGTCTTCGCGCGAGAAGGAGTTGATGTCGGGCGCGATCCTCGCGCTGGGCGACACGCTGCAGGTGTCGGAGCCGCTGCGGCGCGACCCGCTGCTGCGGCTGCAGGGCGTGCTGGCCGAGCTCTCGGACGCGCGCCTCGAGGCCGCGCTGCTCGGACAGAACGCGCCGGAGCTCGCCGCCGTGCCCGAGGCCGAGAGGAAGCTCAGGGTGGTCCGGCGCATCAAGGGCAGGAACGCCTCGCTGCACAACGTGGTGCTGCAGGTGAGCCCCGCGCTGTGGGCCGCGCTCGTCGACCGCCGCCTGCGCGTCGGCTACCAGATGATCCGGGCGGTCGACCAGTCGCCTCTGCTGCAGTGTTACCGCTGCCTCGGCTTCTCGCATCGCGTGGCGGAGTGCCGCGCGCCCGAGCGGAAGTGCGGCCACTGCGCGGAGAGCCACGACACGCGCGAGTGCCCCAACAGGCAGAGAGCGCCGCGCTGCGTCAACTGCCAGAGGGCGCAGGGCCGGCCGCGGGACGCGCAGCACCCCGCCTACAGCGCGCAGTGCCCGGAGTGGCAGCGGTGGGACCGCATCGCGCGGCTGAGCACTCGGTACTGCTAAGGATGTCGAGTCGAGTGCCTCGGACGCCCCGCGCTCCCCGCGCCCGGTCAGGATGGTGCAGTACAACTTGGGGCGCGGGCGCGCGGCGACGCACTCGTGCCTGCGCGAGGCGGCGGCGCGCGGGGTGGGCGTGCTGCTGCTGCAGGAGCCGTACGTGGGCGCCGGCGCGCGCCTCGTGGCGCCGCGCCCGCTGCGCGTCGTGCAGAGGGACGCTGCGGTTCCGGGGAGGCCCGTGCGCGCGGCCGTCGTCGTCGCCGATCCTGCGATAAGATATGTCGTCAATGCTAAGTATGTAACCGAGGACTTAGTTGGCGTCGTTTTAAATATAGAGGGTGTCAAGATGGGTGTCATAAGTGCATACTTCGACAAGCTTCTAGACCTGGATCCTTACTTGGTCGCCATCAGGGACATGGTCGCATCGATGGGGGTCGACAGAGTGCTCCTCGGAGGGGACGTGAACGCGAGGAGCTTCTGGTGGGGCTGCGAGGCGGAGGACGCGCGCGGCCCGCCCGTGGCGGAGGCGTTCGCCGAGGCGGGGCTCGAGGTCTTGAACCGAGGGAGCGCGCCCACCTTCCACACGTGGCGCGCGGGCCTCGAGTGCGCCAGCATCGTCGACGTGACGGCGTGCTCCGCCTCTCTGCTGCCGCACGTCTCCGACTGGAGGGTCGACGAACGGTTCTGCTCGCTCTCCGACCACCGAGCCATCACCTTCACGGTGCGGGTGGCGAGCGGCGCGGCGCCCGCTGCGGGGAGACTCTCCACGCGCATATACAATACCGAGAAGGCGGACTGGACGCTCTTCGAGAGCGAGTTCCAGCAGGCGTGCGCCGAGGACGGCCTGGACGTGGAGGGCGTCGCGCGCGCCGCCGCCGCCGCCGAGCTGGACCGGCTCGCGGAGCGGTACACGGCGTGCGCGGTGCGCGCGGCAGACCGAGCCATACCGCGTCTGCGGGACCCCACGGGGAGGCGCCCGTGCCGGTGGTGGACCCCCAAGCTGCGCCATCTCAAGGCCAAGGCGACGAGGTTGAGGCGGAAGATCGGCAAGGCGAACCCGCGCCGGAGACGCGCGGTGGTCGATCGCTACCTCGAGGCGAGGGCCGAGTACAAGCGCGCCGTAGACGCCGCCCTCACCGACAGCTGGAGGAGCTTCTGCACCGGAGAGAAGACGGAGACGATGTGGCAGCGATCTTACCGAGTGATGAAGGCCTGCTCGATGTCCTGCGCGGCGGACAGCCTGCTGGAGGACGAGCGCGGCGCCACGCTGAGCGCGCGCGCCTCCGCCGACTGGCTCGCCGACACCTTCTACCCGGTGGACGACCCCGCCGCCGATAGCGCCGACCACGCCGACCTGAGGGAGAGCGTAGCGCAGATGGTGAGTGACCTCAGAGACGACCCCGCCATAGAGAGGAGCGTGAAGCCGTTCACGGAGGTGGAGCTCGGCGCCGTGCTGCGCGCCATGCACCCGAAGAAGGCGCCGGGCGCCGACGGCCTCACTATGGACATTTGCCTCAGGGCCTACAGAGCTGACCGAGCCCTGCTCTTGGCTATCTACACCCGATGTCTGGAGAGGGGGTTTTTCCCTACGATCTGGAAGGTAGCCACTATAAAAGTGATTCCCAAACCGGCTAAAGATGACTATACGAAGCCGAAGTCTTACAGGCCTATAGGACTGCTGCCGGTTTTGGGAAAGATGCTCGAGAAGCTCTTCGTTAATCGACTTCAGTGGCAGCTCGGCAGCGAACGGAAGCTCAGTCCATACCAGTACGGCTTCACGCCCCAGCGCAGCACGGAGGACGCGCTGTTCGACGCGGTGTCGGAGATCCGGCGGCACCTGGCGGCCAAGCGGATCGTGGTCGTGGTGTCGCTGGATATCGCCGGCGCCTTCGACAACGCGTGGTGGCCCGCCATCCTGGGACAGCTACACGTCAAGGGCGTGGACCCTGGAATCACAAGATTGGTAGCCAATTATCTGTCGGATAGGAAGGTGGTCCTGCATTATGCGGGAGAGTCCGTCGGCAGAACTACCAATAAGGGCTGCATCCAGGGCTCCACTTGTGGCCCTATATTATGGAACGTTCAACTGGACCCTTTGCTGGAACCCAGTCAGTACGAGGGTGTGCGGGTGCAGGCTTTCGCTGATGACATCCTCTTGGTGGCGGCGTCGTCTGACGGAAGGGAACTGGAGCGGACGGTCAATGGAGCCCTTCAAAATATTGTTAGATGGGGCGCGAAGTTGCGGTTTCAGTTTGCACCTCATAAGACACAAACATTATTAATAACGAAGAAGTTGAGGTTCCACTTACCGAGGCTTAGTTTTGGAGAAGTTGAATTGGAGTATGGAACTAGCCTGAGGATTCTCGGTCTCACCTTAGACCCGCATCTGAACTTCCGCAAACATCTGGAAATCATTTCAAAGAGGGCCATAGAATTTTATAAAATAGTTTCGAGGGCGGCGCGTGCACAGTGGGGGCTCAATTCGGAGATCCTGAGGCTCATTTACGGTGCTGTTGTGGAGCCAACTGTTTTGTATGCTGGTAGCTGCTGGGAGGATGTTGCTTGTAAAGTTTATGCCGAAGACGTCCTTAACAGGCTGGCTAGGTCCTTTGCAATAAAGGTCTCTAAGGCTCATAGGACTGTGTCTTTTGTATCTAGCTTGCTTTTGGCTAGGATTCTTCCATTATCTCTGAGGTTAAAGGAACACGCTGCTATTTATTCCATCAAGCGGGGGGGTCCTATGCAGTCACTACCAGGTAGAGAGTTGGAGATGAGAGAGAGTCCTTTTAGCTTACCTCATCCGGCTGACAGGAGGGTGCTTCGGTTTGGAGTTCTAGCCTCGCAGGAGGATGTTGATGCACTGGGGACTGGTTCTCCAATCTTGTTCACAGACGGCAGTAAGCTGGAAGGAAGGGTTGGAGGATCAGTTTCATGTTGGATGAACGGTGATGAATTTAAGCACATTAGTTTTAGGCTAGAAAACTATTGTAGTGTCTTTCAGGCTGAATTGTCTGCAATCCTGCGAGCGGCACAATGGATGAAAACCAGAAGTGAGGGTGAATTCATTGTAGCTAGCGACTCAAGATCAGGATTGGAAATTATATGTGACACTAACACCGTTCATCCAATTGCATTCAGCATTCGCGATAGCTTGAGGGAACTCCAAGATGATGGAGTAAATGTCAAACTATTTTGGGTAAAGGCACATAATGGAATAATTGGCAACGAAAGAGCAGATGAGTTGGCCAAGCGTGCCGCTCTGCATAACAGACAGGCATCATTCTATGATAAGTTCCCACTGTCATATGCAAAATATATCATAAGGAGTGCTACTATTCAAGAATGGCAGGATAAATATATGACAGCTACAACCGGTGGAACAACAAAGCTTTTCTTTAGAGATGTGGCATTAGCATATCGAGTTCTTGGTAAAATAAGGTTAAATAATTTTCTTTCACAAATATTTACAGGACATGGGGGATTTCGAGCTTATTTACATAAATTCAAGCTTGCTGACAGTCCATTGTGCACTTGTGGGAGTGATGAGCCTCAGACTGTGGAGCACATATTAATTCACTGCTCAAAATTTGTCTTGCTCCGCTATAACTGTGAGTGTGCTATGGATATGAAAATTGTTATTGATAATCTTGGTTACATCTTAGATAATTTAAATAGTAGAGAGTTATTTTTAGAGTATGTTAGGGTTATTCTTCGAAGTGTGGGTTTGGAGAATGGCTCTTTTTTATAGGCGCTCCACATTCACGCGAGAACTTCGTGAGAACGCGTGAAACAGGCGAGAAGCGTGAATGTGGAAGCGATTCGCGTATTCGTCTCACGTTCTCGCCTTGTTCTCGCGCTGTTCTCCACTTTTTGTCGGTTTTTTGGCGCGAGACAAAGGAGCGCGAGAACGTGAGAACAGGCGAGAACGTGTATTGACTCCACACTCGCATGTTTCTTAGTAGCGCGGGTCATCGTCATTGAGCGCGAGAACTGTAGCGAGAAGTATTTGAGAAGTTTGTGAGAATGTGTACCCGAAGATGTTCGCGCTACAGTTCTCGCGAAGATTCTCCGGAGATTCTTGTGTGAACGTCTCGTGTGAATGTGGAGCGCCCTTTAGAGCCACAATAGGTTAATATCTTAGTATTTCCTTTGCTATGTAGTTTTTCAATCTACCGCTAACACTAAACGACACTAGGAACTGAGTCAATTTATGGTCACTTCACTTGTAACTTTTCATTTAGTTTGTTTTATTTTAATTATTATTGTTAGACATGAATTATTCATTGTAGGTGTTTTACTATGAATAACAACATTTCACTCACCAATTTTTGCTTTATTCCTTTGGTAGATTTCACTGTTAGCTCTGTTTTATTTTATTTTTTTTTGTTTGTTTTTGTTGTGGAATTAATTGGATGAATGACGCCCGCATGGTGCCTTCTGTTTGTCAGTAGATGGCGGTTAGATCTGCCTCACGGATTTGTCCGGTTTCTTGATCATCATTCTATGGTCATGTCTGCTGGTTTTTTTTTTTTTATTTTAAATTATTTTTTTTTTGTTGGTACTGGCAAGCTATTTTTCATTGACATAGTTCACTACTCACCGCTGGTGGCGATTTAGTTCTAGCGGTATATTTGAATTTTGATAGGGAATTGATTTAATTTTTGTGAAAAAATAATATTTTTTATTTATTGGAAATTTTGTTTGGCTTAGGGTGGGATTTAACTTCTTAATTTATTTGTAGTTAATTTAAGGTTGATTTTGTGTTTTCATTTTATTTCTTTTATATTTCTCCCCTTTTTTATGTTTGGGAATGAGTATAATTATAAAAATTAAATACCTAAGTTAAATTTTAGTATTTAGTCAAATTTAAATTCTTATATTGATTTATATTTTAATATATCAATTTATTTTAAATTATTATAAAGCTTCACATTTTAGTTATGTTACCTATTAGTGGGTGCATAATTGCAAGATTTAATTTACTTTTGCTTCTTGCACTGCTGTAAAAATTTCAAGTTAGTAGGTATTTCTACTTACTTATTTTGAGTTGAGTTGATTTGAGTTGCTGTGTGGATGCTGTTGTGGTTATAGTTCTCGTGCTAATTTCATTATTTTCATATTAAATTAAAAACAAAACTGTCATGTCATTAATGTGATAATTTTGACTCATGGTATTAATATATTAATTTATTGTTATGTGTCTATGTTATGGTGCTGTGGTAATTTTTGATTTTGTGCCAGTTTTATTGTACTAATAGCATATTAAATTATATTTTAATGGAATACATTTTATATATACCTTTAGCATTTAGTGTATTAAGATTGCTATAAGTGTTAGTACTGTTGATTTTATATCAATTATTTTGTAGAATTATAATAATAGTTGTAAATGAATATTAAAATTTAATAGAATATTGGAAAACTTAAATGTCATAAATGTTTAAATGGTCATTATTTTTTGCGATAGTGACCCATTCTATATTTTATTTTTTTATTTTAGGTACCTATGTAATTGTGCACTGTATTCTGGTCTATCATTTGTTTCTGGTACTTTGTGATTATGGCTAAACATAATTTGCAGTATGTGCCAGTGTATTCTAGATGCAAATCTTTATTTAATCAGTATATTGAACATATAATACAAATTTATCTATGCAGGCATGTTATTAAATTAAGAATATTACCTTGATGTAACTATTATTTTGTCTGTGTATTTACGATTTTAGTCATAAAATTATTTTATGAAGTTAAATATGTACAAGTGGCTAAGATATTATATTACAATTAATTAATAAAATTTATGAAAAAAAAAAAAAAAAAAAAAACAAAAAAAAAAAAAAAAAAATACAGAAAACGAAAAGAACACAAGAAAAGAAAAAAAAAAAAAAAAAAAAAAAAAAATGGAATGTTATAAAAGTAGTAATAGTAAAAGTAGTAATAGTATTAACGCATGCGACCATACCTACATAACAATTTAAACTATATTAGAATTTAAGAGCCTGTAATGCTATTATTCAAAATGCTTACTCTAGGAAATCGTTTTTTTTGTGAACCACCTTTATAAATATATAAATATGTATACTTAAATAGAATGCGTGAGTGAATGTGACTTGTGTGAGTTGTGTGCATGTTTGTTGTGTGTTTAGTTGATTTTTTATGAAAAAAAAAAAAAAAAAAAAAGTTATTCAATTTAAAGAAATGTATATAATGATGTTGCATTAACAGCAACAGGTTATTATGGATTTAAAAAGCAACTGCAGACTAGCAAACTCGCAGACCTAGTAGTCTGAAGAGCCAACTAGTTTGCAACATTTAAAAAAAAAAAAAAAAAAAAAACCTAACCTACGCTACGCTATACACTACGCTACACGCTACGCTACACGCTACGCTACACGCTACGCTACACGCTACGCTACACGCTACGCTACACGCTACGCTACACGCTACGCTACACGCTACGCTACACGCTACGCTACACGCTACGCCATACGCTACGCTACACGCTACGCTATAAGCTACGCCACGCTACGCCACACTATACTCTACGCTATACGCTACGCTATACGCTACGCTATACGCTACGCTATACGCTACGCTATACGCTACGCTATACGCTACGCTGTACGCTACGCTAACCTAACCTAACCTAACCTAACCTAACCTAACCTAACCTAACTAACCTAACCTAACTAACCTAACCTAACCTAACCTAACCTAACCTAACTAACCTAACCTAACTAACCTAACCTAACCTAACCTAACCTACGCTACGCTATACGCTACGCTGTACGCTACGCTGCACGCTACGCTGCACGCTACGCTGCACGCTACGCTGCACGCTACGCTGCACGCTACGCTACACGCTACGCCACACGCTACGCCATACGCTACGCCATACGCTACGCTATACGCTACGCCATACGCTACGCTATACGCTACGCCACGCTACGCCACACTACGCTATACGCTACGCTAAACGCTACGCCACGCTACGCTACTAGCGTTTGTACATTAGCTTTAGATAACCTAACCTAACTAACCTAACTAACCTAACCTAACTAACCTAACCTAACTAACCTAACCTAACTAACCTAACCTAACCTAACCTAGCCTAACCTAACCTAACCTAACCTAACCTAACCTAACCTAACCTAACCTAACCTAACAAACCTAACCTAACTAACCTAACCTAACCTAACCTAACCTAACCTAACCTAACCTAACCTAACCTACGCTATGCTGTACGCTACGCTGTACGCTACGCTGTACGCTACGCTGCACGCTACGCTGTACGCTACGCTGTACGCTACGCTGTACGCTACGCTGTACGCTACGCTGTACGCTACGCTGTACGCTACGCTGTACGCTACGCTGTACGCTACGCTGTACAGCGTAGCGTACAGCGTAGCGCTAGTAGCGCTAGTAGCGTAGCGTGGCGTAGCGTGGCGTAGCGTATGGCGTAGCGTATAGCGTAGCGTATGGCGTAGCGTATGGCGTAGCGTACAGCGTAGCGTACAGCGTAGCGTACAGCGTAGCGTACAGCGTAGCGTACAGCGTAGTCTACAGCGTAGCGTACAGCGTAGCGTACAGCGTAGCGTGCAGCGTAGCGTACAGCGTAGCATACAGCGTAGCGTATAGCGTAGCGTATAGCGTAGCGTATAGCGTAGCGTATAGCGTAGCGTATAGCGTAGCGTATAGCGTAGCGTATACCGTAGCGTATAGCGTAGAGTATAGTGTGGCGTAGCGTGGTGTAGCATGGCGTAGCGTATTATTTTAAGTTGTATTATTATTTTTATGTTTTTAATCAAAAATACCAACTCTAACAATAGTAAATTTTTTAAGGTGGTAAACCGGTAAGAAGTACATAGAAATATAATAGCTAAAGTACAAACGCTAGTAGCGTAGCGTAAAGCGTAGCGTGGCGTAGCGTAAAACGTAGCGTATAGCGTATAGCGTAGTGTGTAGCGTAGCGTGTAGCGTAGCGTGTAGCGTAGCGTGTAGCGTAGCGTGTAGCGTAGCGTGTAGCGTAGCGTGTAGCGTAGCGTGTAGCGTAGCGTGTAGCGTAGCGTGTAGCGTAGCGTGTAGCGTAGCGTGTAGCGTAGCGTGTAGCGTAGCGTGTAGCGTAGCGTACAGCGTAGCGTACAGCGTAGCGTGTAGCGTAGCGTGTAGCATGGCGTACTTTCAATTGTAAATACTAGTTGTAATTTTTCTATTCCTTTGCTTGTAATTTTCGTTGTACCTAACCTAACTAACCTAACCTAACCTAACTAACCTAACCTAACTAACCTTACCTTACTAACCTAACTAACCTAACCTAACTAACCTAACCTAACTAACCTAACCTAACTTACCTAACCTAACTAACCTAACCTAACTAACCTAACCTAACCTAACCTAACCTAACTAACTTAACCTAACTAACCTAACCTAACTAACCTAACCTAACCTAACTAACCTAACCAAACTAACCTAACCTAACTAACCTAACCTAACTAACCTAACCTAACTAACCTAACTAACCTAACCTAACTAACCTAACCTAACTAACCTAACCTAACCTAACCTAACTAACTAAACCTAACTAACCTAACCTAACTAACCTTACCTAACTAACCTAACCTAACTAACCTAACCTAACTAACCTAACCTATTTAACCTAACCTAACTAAACTAACCTAACTAACCTAACCTAACTAACCTAACCTAACTAACCTAACCTAACTAACCTAACCTAACTAACCTAACCTAACTAACCTAACCTAACTAACCTAACCTAACTAACCTAACCTAACTAACCTAACCTAACTAACCTAACCTAACTAACCTAACCTAACTAACCTAACCTAACTAACCTAACCTAACTAACCTAACTAACCTAACCTAACTAACCTAACCTAACTAACCTAACCTAACCTAACTCATGCTCTACCGACACAACACAACATTGAAAAATTAAATACAAACTGGATAGAAAAGAAATATAAAGGCGGACATCCCAACCGCAAAAAGTATAAAGGACGATGAATGAAAGGCAATACGTATGAGAATGAAAGTGCGAGAAGAATACAAGCGAGAACTGGTATGATTGAGGTAGAAAAATATGTCGAAACGGACTCCGATTACGTCGGAGGTATATATAAGAAAAAAAAAAAAAAAAAAAAACCTAACCTTACTAACCTAACCTAACTAACCTAACCTAACTAACCTAACCTAACTAACCTAACCTAACTAACCTAACCTAACTAACCTAACTTACCTAACCTAACTAACCTAACCTAACCTAACTAACCTAACCTAACTAACCTAACCTAACTAACCTAACCTAACTAACCTAACCTAACTAACCTAACCTAACTAACCTAACCTAACCTAACTAACCTAACCTAACCTAACCTAACCTAACCTAACCTAACTAACCTAACTAACCTAACCTAACTAACCTAACTAACCTAACCTAACTAACCTAACCTAACTAACCTAACCTAACTACTTCAGAACTCTAAAATTGCAGGTTCCATTTGGAGATAATTCATTAGAGAACGTGGTAATGAAATAAATTATTTAAAAATGTTCACAGTATAAACACAATTCGAGTGCAAAGTGAACTTAAAATAAAATACGCCGCACTTCCCCCAACCCCTATGTCCCTATATCCCTTTGTATGCTTAAATCTTTAAAACTACGCAACGGATTTTGATGCGGTTTTTTTAATAGATAGAGTGATTCAAGAGAAATCTTTAAACGTATAATAAAACCGTGCGAAGCCGGGGCGGGTCGCTAGTTAATTTATACAATTCTACAAAATGTACTAGAGTGAGTGGGGGCAAGATCGAACGGTTTTTTGATGAGATGGTCAGTGTTGTTTTTGAATCCACGTAGAAGAATAGATATTAACTTTAGCTAAAAGTAAATTAGACATAATTAAAGGGTAAAGACTAGATTTTTATAATATGTCAATAACAGCCTGATAAAGCTGTCCAAAAAGTAGAAAACTGTAATTAAAAATATTATTTTTACTTAATTGAAACAGGGGGAAGATGAAAAGGTGACGGGGTAAGATCGAATAAAAATCTAAAATCGTCAAAACGTGTCTTAGGCAGGTCTTAGGCAAAGTTTATGGTCCTTAGTCTATAGTGTTAAGTAATTTAAAAAGTTGTAACTGACTGTAGTGCCAAAATACCTATTTTTAACAAAGATATAGCAAATTAAAAAATATATATATTCCGAACTTACCCCACTGGGGGAAGATTGAAGCAGAGATTCTCAAACTTTGCAGCCAATTTGCATAAGATTTGACCGAAGAAAAAAATATTATCTTGTAATGAAAAATCAAATAAAAACTGAAAACTTCTTTTATTTCACATGAAACCTATATGAATATTCTTGTTCATCACCATAAAATAATTGTTTATTTTTTACATTTGTAATTTTTAACGTTTTTTCTATTTGATTTCTATTTTTATTTCACATTTCTTAGCATACCTATTCTTGTTTTTTTTTTGTTTTACTAATTTCAGCATTTTTTTCTTATTTTTTACTTCTTATTTTTCTTGCTGAAACCTACACAAAGATACAGTTTGAGGACCTCTGGCTTTTAGTATGAAACCTGAAAAAGGGTCAAGAAGAAAACTTTGATATGTTCGTCTTACCCCGTTAAATGTAAGTGGGGAAAGATGAAAAGTTGTAATAAATTCTAAAATACGAGAAATAGAGAGATTTAGAAGTAATAAGATAAATAGGTACAAAAAATAATAGGCAGATATTTCAATTAAACACTCGTACCTGCCTTTTAATTTAATTTACAAGACACGGGGCAAGATGAAATCACTTTTGTGAATCCTGAAAAATACACTGTCTTAGAAAATTGCACTTCCACACAACCAGGCGTTCTCAGCCGCAACCGCTGACTGAGTTGTGATAAGTAACAAATTGGTGGCCCTAACGCTGTTGCCAGCACTGCATTAAGTACTATAAATCTGGTGTTATTGAAGACTTTTTGTCTTACCCCTTTTTTCATCTTCCCCCCACTCACTCTACTGCCGATTAAATTATATAAAAGTAGCAAGCGAGCCATTGAGTCAAAGTATGAAGTCAACTAAGTTAATTCTCAAAATGGATAGATATATACATATTTAGAATGACCCTATGATCCACATTTGGTCTTATATTATTATGTTACTGTTTGTGGTGAAATGATGCGGCGTAAAGCACCGTGGGACTTCAAGTGTAGAATTTTTCTGAAATTCAACCTTCGGAAACTACTAACCTAACTAACCTTTAGTACATAAATATACCAACATAGAAATAAGTTTACCGTGAGTGGAGAAGCACTCACGACAAAAACGTATGCTGATTTTATCTGCGTCGTCGTGGGAACTCTCTCTCTCGAGAATCCTTACACCTACGCCTACAAATAACGTAGTACATGTTACAAATAACAGATATTCAGTTTCAGAAGTATTGCTTACAACAATGCTTACAAATACTAATTCCTGTGTTTTGTGTTACTGATAAACCTTACAAATCATACTTCTTTCATTCAAATACAAGAGTAGTCTCTGGCATATCGCAGTAGTGCTACAAAATGCAAGAATAATCGTTTGCACGAAGAAATTTAACATTAAAAATAATAATAGATAATGCCGTAGGTACCACTAGTAAAATAAAATCTGAGGCTGATCCACACAGCATCACCTTGCCTCAAGCAAAGCAGAGCTATGCTGTTATACGGTTATATTATATTATATGCGGGTACTAGATAACCTATATACTCAAATATTAAATTATTAAGATACATAAATATTTTTATAATACATAGACCATCCGGAACAAATCAGTGCACAGAAATATTTGCCCCGAGGCGGGAATAGAACATCCTTCATCGCAGGCTGACCTCCGTCCACTGCGCTACAGATGCCGTCAAACGATGACCTCTCCTCCGTAGGCCGAGACGCGTTCTCGGCGACCCCGTTGACCCAATCACCGCCGCTAACCCGGAGGTGACCGTCCCCGCCGGGGATGTGGGGTCGAAGAATTCCCCGCTTCCGTCCATAGGTGCATTCGTGCACTTAGGCGAAACCCTCCTTGCCCTCTTGTAGCATCTGGCAACAGCTCAAGCCGAGGTTCGCACCTAAGTGATGGCCCTGGTGCGTGTTGCCCCATCGTAACTTTACCGGTGCGGCGCCCTCTGCGCCCGCCAATAGTAAGGTAACGCTGTCATGGCCATCTGAGGTCAATAGCATTATAGTCCATTCGAAAAAAAAGAAGAAAAAAAAAAGTCAAACGATGATGCGATACTGCTTACACTCTACTTTAACATTCTCGTAAACCTCGCCCCACTTTTGCCTATCTTAATCCATATAACACCTGCTCAATGAACTTCACTTCCGAGAGCAAGCAAATTGTCTAAGAGCTTTAGCTTCGTAAACGAATTTCTGAGTAAAACTCTCTCGATGATGGAATCTAAATTAAATGTTCGTTTTTCTACTCGTGGTAGTATAAGATATTCTCATTACTATAATTAATAGCCTATCCTATATCATTATAACTTTTATCTGCCAACTATTATAGAGACGCTTTTTTCTGGGGATGAAAATAGAATAGAATATATTTTTACTTGATGATAGAATTACGCAGAACACTTTTTTATCTACATATAACAAAATGGCTCTGCCTCAGCATAAGGCAAAATTAATACAAAGTAAAACAATATAATATGGCTCTACTATTATATTTCTTTAAGGTGATTTCTGGTCCAGGACTAAGCATAGCTCCGCTATTAGATGGCGCTGATTTTCTATGTTGAAGTTTTTCACTATTTTCTTATTAAATTGTGCATAATTGTTTAATTGTAATATATTTGCCGCAAATGGGATGTTGTTTTTTATGTACCAAGCAATTTTTCAAGTGTTGAAAGCATCTATGGAGCTTGTATTTGGGAAGAGCAAAAAAGATTTTGCCTGTGTGAGTGATCGGCCGCTACGAGTCACTCACACAAAAAAAGATCTTGCCTGTGTGAGTGATCGGCCGCTACGAGTCACTCACACAGGCAAACCCTATAAATTCAGTGGAACTAAAATAACTACTGTTCGAAAAATAACAGAGATAATTGGAGACGCCTTAGGACTAAATATTTTTCGGACCAATATTTCCGTTTTCGGGACATTACTAAATTACATCTAAAATTAATTCAATAAAACCACTAGTTAACGAACTAATTTTCGACTCTTGTTTTTTTTAAGAATAAAAACAGGCTCTATGTACATTTAAAAAAAATTGGAGGTAATTTTCTTTTATCGTTTTGAACAATTTAAGTAAAAAGGCGCAGAGGGTAATGTTATTTACAAACTAGCTTATTAGCTAAAGAATATCTTACAAATCATAGGTAAAAAAAAATACTTTTCATGCTATTTATTAATTTCGTTAAATCATTGGAATTGACAAATAAATTGAATAAGTTCACAATAACAATCATTAATTTTAAATGTACTCACTGTGAAAGTTGTTCCAATTTTATAATAAAATTACATTAAATTTATTAGCGTAAGGAAGTCTCCACTTTTTTTGACTCTGTTCTTTGTGTACTTAGGTATTTTAGCTCCGATTTTACGACCACTTATAAAAGATTAAAAGTAATACAAATTTTCACAGTATTTCAATAACTCACTTTGGACTAGCGGTTTGAACAGTCGGGTGGGTGCGACGATGTATAGTCGTACCTGGGTTCGAAACCACCGAAAATTTTAATTTACTTTTTGCTTTTTGAAAATAAAATATCCACAAAATTTTGATACATCCCGTTAGTACGGGCTCGAATCCCTTCAACACTACCAAAATTTTTGATTTTTATCATTTTTATTCTTTTTATTTTGAAGTAATTATTCTAAGTTTTGAACAATGTCATAGACCTAGTACAAACAAATTCATATTTGTCATAAATTACTTATTGTAAGCCTTCCTAAGTCTATTTGATTGTTATATAAAACTTTGGTAGACTGTTCTGCGTAGGTACATCCCACAAAGGGTCCTGACCTCGTTTCTAACGGTATGACAAAAATAAAAAGAAACAATTATGTACTATCAACACCAACTGATTTTTATTTTATTTTAGCTCTTACGCCAGCTAAGTTCAGGCATTTTTACAAATCGCTCATTGAATGCAAAACGGCCACATTTCAAAAATTTAGAAAATGGTTTAATTTCTGATAAAGTATATTTTCTTTTGAGAACATTTCATAAAGCTAGTTTAATTTAAATATTTATTTCTTTTTATTGGGATAATTATCTTAACTTTGCTTAAAAATTTTAATGCAAAATGGGCTTTTGTAGTTTTTATCAAGTTGGGTGATAGCTATAACAGCGACCATTATTTTAAAAAATAGAGCAAAAAATTACGAAAACAATGATGTTTTAATATTAAAAAAGAAAAACTTTAACTTTTCAAAAAAATCATGTTCAAAATTTTGTTTTGGCTCTCTGTAAAAAGTTACGATTAGTCCAATAAAAAAAAAATATATATAATTCCGGACAGTCCACACAGCATCATCTAGCCCCAAGGTGAGCAAAGCTCGTATTATGGGTACTAGTTGACTGATAAACTTAATACAATACATTACATGGATAGATTTTTTTTTATAAATACATAGAAAACACCCAGACCAACGGAACAATTTCATGTTCAATTTCTGTAGATCGTACACAATTTTTTCCGACACGGGAATCGAACCCACAACCGGTCGCAGGCGGACCTTCGCCCACTGCGCCACATCGGTTGTCGCTGATGAATGATCGAAATGCTTTGCATACAATCTGACACGTCTGATGCTGGGGCCACACTACCGTGATATGCCGATAATTATTTTAATTATAACTTATACAACACCTAGGTGTAACCACGATTTATGGCCATAATTTTACAATGCCAATCAATTTGGCAAATGGCGGTAGACAATAGCTCCGGCGGCGGTCTTTTTTCGCACATCAAAGAAGATTACCGCAGTAATTAATGCGTTTGTGGCCACTACCGTTTGTCCAGTGTGCAATATGAGCTCACCGGCGACGCACGTGATATTTTTACCGCCTTATTTATTGACATATCTAGGTAAACTCTAGTGTAACCACACCAGGTCATGCAGTAATTTAAACGGTAATTTAATGTCATGATTATTGCGGTAACAGCCCGGTAGACGGTAAGGTAGTGTGGCCCCAGCGTAAAACTCTCTAAACTGGTATCTATAAGCAAACATTTTATCTGTTTACATAGTGTCATTTATTGTTGTCATGGAAACGGAACGTAGGCTTCCTAGATCTTATTTGACATGCAGCAAAAATAGATAGGAACAGTGCTTCCAGATTCACTGTAATTACAGTAGATTTACTGTATTTTAGACTTGTCTACTGTATACTGTAATGATAAAATACAGTGTATGGAATATACTGTATTTAATTTTCTTATAACTTTATCATTCTAATACGTAAAACGAAACGCAGCTAATCTACACCCATAGACAATTTATAGTAGGTCTGCTTATAATAAAGTTGCGGGGAATTACCTGGCCATACGGAACTATCGTAGAGCACTCTGGGACGCAACTATCAATAGTAGCCGTCTCTGTCTTACAAAGGAACATTGCATTTTTCGTCTATTTATTCTTAAATTTGTTTTGCCATTGTAGTATGCAGTGATGATAAACTCTTAACTAAAAACTTATAGCGAGATTACAGTAAAAATGAGCTCAAGCAGTGAGGAAAGTGGAGCGATGCTGGGAATTTTTTTTCGATGCGGGAATCGAACCCGCAACCTCCTGCGTCGCAGGCGGAACTACGCCCACCGCGCCACATCGGTCGTAGATAAATATTGATAAATCATGAGCAAATGGTTCTGGAAAAAGTAAATAATGTTTTTTTATATCGAAATATATGTTAATGACTTTGACTTTAATGACTTAATCATAGGAAGCAGCTTATTTTTCCATCAATATTTAAACAAAAAATACTGTAATTTTACTGTAATCGATTTTGAAATCTACTGCATTATTTTTAGAAACTGCTGTATTTTTTTACTGGAAACACTGTAATTTTACTTTTGGGATCTGGAAGCACTGGATAGGAATAAATACTTGGACGATGGAAAAACCCTTTGAGAACGGTAGACTATGGTATTATTAGATGATTCTTTAGATAGCACACAGATGGCGATTCCGTCGCCGCCATCACACTCACATGTTCAAGTAAGCGGGCGTACGACACTATCCGTGTTCACTCACGCATTGATAGAAATGGCCTAAAATTTTCACGTTATTTCTAATTATACCGAGTGTTTTCATGAATCAAACACAATTTGCCGCAAATAATGACAAATAACAAAGCCAAAAACAGTTATTTATTTGTTAAATTATGTCCACATCGCTCATATTTGGGAAAATACAAACGTATGAACGATCGAACGAATCGAACAACCTTAATATATTTTTCTCGAAAATGAATTTAAAACAGCCAATAATGAGAGAAAAAGATTTTTCCTACGCGTAGTTGCGAAAAACTAATATTTTTTCTCGCAAAAACGGTTAGGTAAAAGTTTTTCCTATTAGTTAACATAAAAGGAAACTGCCGGTAGTAAACTTTTATCGTTAACGTTGATGGCTGCTTAGCTAATTAGTGCAACTCATAATCCAACTCGCAGTAACACCCCGCTGCTTCGTTCGCTTACAATTCCATCTCACAACCTTACATTTTTAATCAATATTGCACAAATTCTGGGATTCTGGGAATAGGCAAAAACACCTCACAATCGAAGGAACGCTTTTTACTACACCTGATAACCCGTAAAACGGGATGCAAACACTCTACTGCCTAAGAAAACAGTCCGAAAGCTCTATGAAATATTTTATGTCTTTCAGTCTCTTAAAATATAAGAGAAGACTCATCTAGTTGAAAAGGCAGTATACTTACAACTTCTTTGGAGAATTTTATGGTCGAACTCCTTTGATACAAATTATCGGAGACTGACTGGAGACTGATTTGCGGAGCGGAATAAAATCAAAGACTGGATTTTCTCGCTTGCTGCTTGAAGGAAGATGGAACATACGATGTGAAGCAGTAATGCAAAATAGCATCGTATCTATACTCGTATCGTGAAAGATAATGAGGATTTTTTTATAAAATTATAAAACAAAAGTTAGTTATTATTGTATAGGCTGGTAATAATTGCATTGTTATATAAATCATATTTGTATCGTATTGTACCATGTATTATTTTCTTTTATCTCTATCTATTAATAGTTTGCTACAAAAAAGAACTCAACTGACTTCAATTAAAAAAGGGCGACCATTCTTTTGTTTTTTTATGATTGTCATAAAATGGAAATTTCTAAAAATTAAAATTACATTCGCTATATCTACTTACATATTTCTTATTTCATAAAGTTTTTTTCGACTTTGCTAATTGCTTGTATTGTAAGCCTGAAGAAACAAAATTATTGATTTCTGTTTCCAGACCACGTTTTTCTTCGTTTTTCCTTGAAATCGCTTCAATTTTGATAATTATTTTTTAGGCTAGCTTTTTTAGCGGAAAAGCACTAAACTTGTGCTTTTCTGCTCTATTACTACTTATTATACTGAATGACTAGCAAAAACAAAAGTCATCCGATAACGGTCATATAGCCGAATTTCGGCTACGGATCAGTCAGTCTCAACAGAGGCGAATTTTGGCCACGGGGTAGCCAGTCTCAACAGATCCGAATTTCGGCCACGGGGCTGTCAGTCTCAACAGAGCCGAATTTCGGCCACGGGGCAGCCAGTCTCAAAGGAGATCTTCAAGGCCTACAGGATATATTTTAAAAACTTTAATTAGTGCACAAGTGTATGCAAGTGTGTGCGTCCTGCCCGTAATGACCTACGGAGCTGAGACGTGTACACTCACGGTAGGGCTGGTCCACCAGTTTAAAGTCGCTCAGCGAGCTATGGAAAGAGCTATGCTCGGAGTTTCTCTGAAGGATAGGATTCGTAATGAATACATCCGACAGAGAACCAAAGTTATCGACATAGCTCATAGAATTAGCAAGTTGAAGTGGCAGTGGGCCGGCCATATCGCGCGAAGAACCGACAACCGTTGGGGTAAACGTGTTCTTGAGTGGAGACCGCGACTCGGCAAACGTAGTGTAGGACGCTCTCCGGCCAGGTGGGATGACGATCTGCGAAGGACTGCTGGCAGATGCTGGATGCGGCAAGCTGAAGACAGGGCGCTATGGCGCTCATTAGGGGAGGCCTATGTCCAGCAGTGGACTAATATAGGCTGATGATGATGATGATGATGATGATGATGATGATGAAGTGTATGCTCAACCACTGCTCCCGGGGCACCCGTGAGTCTTTTACCAAGAAGGTATCGAGCAGCTGTGACTCGAAAACCCGAGAACTTCATGAATTATTAAATTGGTAATTCTCCGTCAGACATTTAAATTATTTTGGAGCACTTGCTGAATCCTATCTGGACACATTTTACTCTCCGGCCTCTAATTGCGTGTTTCTTAATTTATGAGCTTGATTTGGGACATTTTATGGATCGTGGTAGAAACAGACATAGTATTTAGACTTTCAATTATTCTAAGGCGATTCATTAATCAAAGGTTAGTAGCGGCTAACCGCTGCATAATGTATAAATAGCATAATGCTATATTAGCATTCTTTACCTAAGTAAAGAATGCTAATATAGGAATAAGCTGACGCATATACAACTTCTGTGCAATCGTTACCCACATCTTTTATAAACGCGAAAGTTTGTATTGATGTAGGTATGAATTGCTTGTTCTTCTTTCACGCAAGAACGGATTGGGCAGAAAGCCCTGGAATACAACATGGACTATTTTCATCCTATAAATCATTTCCCTTGGGATTTAAATAGCCTTGAGAGATTTATTTCCATTGAAACAACATGTGCAAAGCCACGGGCAGATATAAATGTAGTTATAACTACTTACAACTAGATCTAACCAACCAACTTCTAGTTTCCGTTATCCAACTAATCTCCCGGGAAATTTACCTCTAGGTACTCGTAAACCTCATTTATAACCAGGTGTGTATTTTTTATCCCCAGTCAGACTTTGCTATATCTACCTATGTATAAAAAACCGCAGGCGGCCACGGGATTTTTATTCTCGAACTTAAATATTGAAGTGTTAATTAGGGTAATATTTCCACGAGCTCGTTTAATTCATAATGAGACTGTGTTTTATTCAGACTGAAAAGAAAACGAGATGTATTGATTCGCGAATGTATAAGTAATAAAATTTTGTCGATAAAAACCTGCAAAAAATCTAAAATCTATAAGCTTTTTCTAAAATAGACGTGATTTTTTTAATTACAACTACTTACACACTACATTTTTAACTTTATTTATTAAACTTGGTCATTGAGTGTACTTATTTGCATGTTTTATTACCTCCAAGAATAGTCCGTAGTATTTCTTTCTTTCCTTTCTTTAGTCCTAAACTATGGATTTTCTTCTCGTTGTGAGGTTTTTCAGGTACCTGAACTTCATCATTCAGCATCATCACTTTTATATTTATACAGTAATCAGTAGTATGATTAAATGTATATAAATTATGAAATAAAACAAGAATAAGAAGAGTAAGAATCATTTATTGTCAATAGGTATAAAAATAACAAATTTACAAAATATACTTAATTAAATGCATAGGCTATGACCTGTCACAAAAAAAAACATCATTATAATACAATTAAATTAAGCTGTAAAGGGGCAATAGTCATAAACTTATAAAATAATATAATTTTAAAACATAAATAAATAATCTTTCACTCTAGGTTAGGTGATATTACGAGTGTCAGGTGACTCTATCGTGACATTTGTTTCGAAGTGACAAGGCAAGAGAGGGAGAAACTGGAGGGAGTAATTTGCCTAGCATTGGAATAGTAATGTCCGATTGTGTTATGATGAAAAACCAAAAACAAAAAAGTAAATGATTCCATAATGATTGTTGACTCTGGGAAAGATCCCTGCTATCAATTGAGGTCTATCTAAGGTTGGTACATAGCGTATTTTCCTTTTTGTAAAACGTCCCATTGTTCAAATTTTCTTTAGTTTCAAAAAGAAATCACATACAAGTCTAACTGAAAACATTTCATTCGTTCCTTTCAGGCTGCAATTCAATTCCAAGCTGTGCTAGGCACTGTGAAAAGAAACGAGTTCAACTGCAAATCGCTCGGCTAGATTAAAACTGACCAATTCATGGCAGCCATGGCGATTGATTCACATCTCTCAATGGAAGGGTTAAGCCGTAAACAGGAGCTAAACTAGCGCCACCTTTTAATTATCATATAATTACGTTAAACAAAGGAATTTTCAAAATTCCCACGTTCAGTTTGTTAAAAATATCATAATAAAAATTAATATTAATGCATCTGTAGTAGTTTTATTTTGTTTAGGAAGAGATACCTACGAATTTGTCTTTTGTGGCCGCACCAAACTCTATTTTCGTATCTCTTCCTAGAATAGACAAAATGAACTAAGTACCTACTACAGAAGCATTAAAAATTTCTTGTGATAGGTTTAACAAACTGAACGTGCGAATTTTGGAAATTCCTTTGTTTAACTTAATTATCACTACATAGTATAAAACAAAGTCGCTTTCTCTGTCCCTATGTCCCTATTTCCCTATGTCCCTTTGAACGCTTAAATCTTTAAAACTACGCAACGGATTTTGATGCGGTTTTTTTTAATAGATAGAATTATCCAAGAGGAAGTTTTACACGTATAATAAAAACGTGCGAAGTCGGGGCGGGTCGCTATTATTATATAAAATAAGTGGGGGGGCCACTTTCGCTCCTTTTGCACCATAATGGCAGATCTCCTGTGCAGTCAATACGTGAGGGTACTCAATATCTGTCGGCGTTGATCGATATTCGACCTACTAGTAGAGTTGGAGCATCTATTTAAAGATTTGGACATTACCACTGCATTTTATTTATTTTATGTTACTGCAACCTGTTAAAGTAGTAAAATCTGAGGATCATAATAATTAATGGTTTTTAATTTGAATGTTTTTGATTATTTTGTAAGCTTATTTTGTATTTTTGTAATGAAATAAAGTATGTTGCCGCAAAGGTGTAATTACAACACAAGAATCTAGTTTTAAGAGATAAAACATTGTAAAAAGTCAAAGAATTAGCTTCGTGAATATTGACGTGTTTGTTTATTTGACTTGTTTGGTTTATTTCATAAACCTAAAGAAATTAAGTAATAAACTCAATTTATAACTTATATCATAAGAAATAAATTTATTGATTTCTGATTTCATCTTAGTTCTATAACTACCTATTAGGTAGGGATAAAATTAACAATAGAGATAGAACTATCGGATAAAATTAAGCTAGTTTTATGCTATAATAAAATTGAGCCAAGTAAATAAGATTCCACTGTTTGTACAATAAAATGGGTAGTAAAGATATTCCTCCCACACAGAATCAGACCGCGGCACCACTGGGAAATAACGGGTTTAATTAAAATGAAATTATCACGTCTTCAATTTCCTGTTCAACTCGGGGCTTTATGCTGAAAGCAAATAAATAATACGGACGCTTTTAAAATTCATAGATACAACCAGTGTAATTTGATTACACTGGTAATGTGACTATGGTACTGTAATTCTCTGCTTTGAGCATTCATCACCATCATCAGCCCATATTAGTCCACAGTTGGACATAGGCCTCCCCTAATGAGCACCATAGCGCCCTGTCTTCAGCTTGACGCATCCAGCATATGCCAGCAGTCTTTTGCAGGTCGTAATCCACCTGGCCGGAGGGCGTCCTACACTACGTTTGCCAAGTCACGGTCTCCGCTCAAGAACACAATCTTTGAGCATAAGAATTTTAAAATCGCAGAATTTATATGCAAGATAGGTATTACCATAGGTAGGTATATTGTATTGCAGGAATTTTGCATGCATTTATGCATGTCTATTTCCTATTAAAACGAGGAATAAAATCTCTTATATGGAATATCTCAGCTATATGCGATTTCTATGAAAATCTTTAGAATACTTCACAGCATTCTTTCTCAGCATTATTATTATTACTTAGTTTGGTTTTTATGTCAGCACTGAAGCACAGCGCCATCTGTGCAAAAAGCTTCGAACTACATTAAGCGCCACTGAATTCAACACGGAGAAACAATACAGCTTTTAGTTCCAAAGCTCCCTCACTAGCGTGCTTTGCAACATGATACAGAGATGGCGCGCTAAACAAAATTTTTAGAGGTTCGTTTATTTTTGAGTCATTTTATTAATATTTCAGTCATATAATATTTATTTAAACAAAAAACATATCATAGGTAAATAAATTAAATCTGAAACTAACCTTTTTATTTTTATTGTCAAATCAGTCCAAATGATAATGCCCAATTTTGTTACTGACACAAATCACAAGGTTGTTTTATATAAATAATAACAGACAGAATCACCTTCTTTTGTGGGAGCCCAGCCATATTTATAAGAAGGCAATACAGCCATTTTGTTATCAAACTTGGCCTTATTCTCAGTAGGTCTGACTTACTGAATTCCCGTGGTAAAAGTTAGGTAGGTACTTACATAAAATTCTTTAAAGCTCAAAATATAAAAATACGATAAAAAGATCGATAAGTATATAAGTGCACTGGTTGTTTCGCAGTGCACTTATATTAAATACAAGCATCTGCCCGCGTTTTTACTATGGAAACGCCTCAAGGCTATTAATATCGCATGGGAACTGATTTATGAGATGAAAAGTAGCCTATTTGCTATTCCAGGGCTAAAACTATGTCTATTTCAAATTTCAGTCTGATTTGTTCAGTACTTTTTGCGTGAAAGAGGAATAAACATTCATCCACAAATCCATACAAACTTTCGGATTTATAATACCTATTTGTAAGGATTTTACTAGCGACCCGCCCCGGTTTCACACAAGTTCAAGATTTCCTAAAGATACACCTACAATTTGGTATTAGTACCTAAGTACCTACATTATTTTTATCTTTCTTTTTGCAATGTAAGGTCTCAAAAACAAATTTTACATTACATTGTTACATTACAAATCTTTGAAATTCTCGGAATTTGTCAGATAAGATAATATGCAGTTCTATACATAAGCATAAAACCTTCCTCTAAAATCACACTATCTATTGATGAAAACCATATTATAATCTGTTAAAATACCTAAGCTTGCAGACGGCGGGTTGCGACCATGTTTTTGTATGAGAAAATGTAATTCCAAAGTTTTGTTCCTTACCTCCGTCATAAGAATAGATGCCTCCGTTCCCATAAGAGCAATCATTATGAAATTTTGCACAGCTTGATTTTTGACAAAAAAAACGTGAATTTCGTTGGTCTTGAGTCATTTTTGAGTACGGTTATGTGTAGGTGTGTATGCCAGCTTGCTCATTATGCAAGCGTACCCACTTAGAATGATCATTATTTTTAATACCAGAGCACTATTTATTTTAGCATTGCGCTAATTAGTATACCTAATGAGCGCAAAATGAGGCAGAACTACAAACGTAAATTCGATTATGTTAACCTGAAAGAAACTCCTCAATTGGACCGCAAATAAATAATTCCTGATTTTATTCGACCAGACCGTTCTATCACTAATACCAGGGTACTAAACCTGATAAGCATTCATCTCCAGCCTTGCGCCAAATGTCAGGACATGTCAAATTATCTGAGCTTATTGTAAATGTGCCGCGGGTCGTATCTTGTTAAACGTGTGAATAATCGCCCACATCTGACAGGATCTCTTTGATTACGCTTAAGGCGCTAACAGCACCTCAAGTGGCGCCCCCACTTATTTTAAATAAGAACTTCCAAAATTCACTCGTACAGCCAGGGATACACTAGGGAAAAAAAATTCCCGCAACATGACGCGCAACACTAAATTTACGTGACGCTGCAACGTTGCATATTATCCCGCAACATGCCCCGCAACATTGTACGTGACGCGGGGCATGTTGCTTACTCCCGCCTCGAGAGCGAGCGCACGTTCAATGTTCCGCGACATTCACTTCGGAATGTTCTACGTAGTTGTTGAGCAACATGTCCCGCAACATGTTGCTCCATTTGCCCCCAAGTGTATCCCTGGCTAAGCCATTTTTTAATGCATATCTGTAGTAGTTTAATTTTGTCTAATTAAGGAAGAGATACGAACACAGAGTTTGGTGGCCACCAAATGCAACTTTATATCTCTTCCTAAGCTAGACAAAATAAAACTACTACAGATGCATTAAAAAGCTTATGATAGGTTTAACAAACTGTACGTGTGAATTTTGGAAATTCCTTTGTTTTACGGAATTATTAGATAAAATAACTGGGGGCGCCACTACAAAGCACCTAAAGTAGCGAAACCAGACGAAAACAGTTTGGTGGCCACCAGAGGCATGCGGAATTATATCATATAAGTGGGGGCGCCACTTTAAGTGCTGTTTGCGCCTTAAGACAGGCATTGCCATGAAAGGATCATGCACGCAGTTCTTTACAATAATAAAATGCTATTTAGCTCGGCCTTTGTATGAAAGTGTGAGTCATTTTGCAAGGAATAAGTTTATGATGGATTTGACGTGAAAGCGCAGTAATGGAGCTTTTGGTTGAATAAAGTTGATAAAACGGCAACAAATGGAAGACATTTGCAATTTGACTGCATTTTTTACGTTATTGACACATAAAAATATCAGTCTAATTACAAATGCCTCAGAACTTTTATAGATTTGATGATTTATTATTTGAAGCAACTGTGAAGTTTTTCATATAAATAGTTATAATTCGATCAAGAACCAGAATTTTTTGAAAATATCCATTTTATTTCGTATTTTAATAACAAAGATGATGATCTACTTTTTGCTACTAAAAATAAGAACAACATCTGAATCAAAGACGCTGACTAGCTCATAGTTTTTAAATACTTCAAATCATTAGATATTCAAAGGTGGACATCGTCCACTGAGATTGTCAAAAGAAGCGCTTATTCTCTGCATTTCCTGCAAGATTATAAGCTACCTACTAATATTATAAACGCGACAGTTTGTACTTTGTATGGATATTTGTTTCTCTTTCAAGCAAAAACTACTGAATGGATCGGGCTTAAATTTTTAATAGACTAAGTTCTAGCTCTGGAATAACGCATAGGCAATATTTTTCATCACATAAATCAATTCCGATAGTATCGAGTAGCCTAAAAACGTATCACTATAAAAAACGCGATCGAGGCCGCGGGCATATACTAGTCCCCAATAATATTTATTTCTGGTTTCAAAGCTGTATTTATACGTAAACAGCTTTTACATTTGGACTGGTACCTGGTACACCTATAGTCTGCTATAAATTATGCATTTTACAAATCCTTGGCTCAGAGGCTTTGCGATCGCATAAAATATTGGTTGAGCATGTTTTATTAGCCAAATTACGTATTGTAGCATTCACGTATTTATGTCAGAGTTGATTTAAACCTTAAGGTTGTGTCCCCAGTAGGCAAACCGTGAGCAGCCGACTGAGTTTGCGGCGTATCAGTTCAGTACGCCCTTCCATATATTTTAAATTGAGTGTCCACAGTTTGCTAGTTTGCGCTCACTGTACGCAGTTTGCAGCGATACGTGCGCCGACTGTCTCAGTTAGCGGTCGACTCGCAGGTTCTAGTGCTTGCGATACGCACGCAAACTGATCTTCCAAAAGTGTTTCCTACCGCATGGAAAGAAGCGCAGGTAACGCCATTACCAAAAAAATTCAAACCCTCTTCCTCTTCTGATTTTCGTCCAATATCTATTCTTCCGTTCCTTTCCAAAGTCCTTGAACGTCTGGTTCATCAACAACTTAGCCTCTTCCTTAATACCAACAACCTCCTTAACCCTTTCCAATCCGGCTTTCGGCCAGGTCACAGTACCACCACAGCTCTCGTTAAGATAACTGATGACTTACGTGATGGTATTGAGAATCGCCTGGTAACTATCCTTTCTCTTCTAGACTTTAGTAGTGCCTTCAATAACGTAGACTTCGATGTTTTGTTAGGTATTCTGCGCTCCCTTAACCTATCTCCATCAGTGGTTCAGTGGTTTCATAGTTACCTGTTCGGGCGCCGGCAACGTGTGACCGTTGACGATAAATGTTCTTCGTGGTGTCAACTCAGTGCCGGCGTACCTCAGGGCGGCGTTTTATCTCCTCTTCTTTTTTCTATCTTCATAAATTCAATCTCCAAACAACTATCTTCTTCCTACCACCTTTACGCAGATGATTTACAAATTTATACCCAAGCTCCCGTAGAACGGTTAAGTGAAGCCATCGTAAGAACCAACGCTGACCTTAATACTATCCTCGAGTGGAGTAGCGCGCATGGGTTGAAGGTGAACCCTTCTAAAACACAGGCCATTATTATTGGAAGCCCGAGAATGATAGCAAGGGTAGACTGGCCTAACCTCCCGCAAGTTCTTTTTGGCAAAACACCTATCCAAATTAGTAAGAATGTGAAAAATCTTGGTATTTACATGGATAGGCAATTCTCGTGGGAAACTCAGTTGGCAGAGGTAAATCGTAAAATTTTCGCATCGGCTGGCTCTCTTAAGAGACTCCGAAACTTCCTGCCCACGTCTACCAAAATTGCGCTCGCACAGTCACTCCTTCTCCCTATCCTCGACTACGCCGACGCCAGCTATCCCGATCTCACCCAAATGCAGCTTGACAAGCTTGCGCGGCTTCAGAACTTCTGCATACGCTTCATCTTCGGTCTGCGTAAGTATGACCATATTACCGAGTACCGCAATATCCGCCTTCGCCGGGATGCACACATTCTCTCCCTCTTATACTCCATCCTTTTTATCCCCAGTACTCCTCGTTACCTTAAGGAGCGATTCGAGTACACCCACCAAACCCATTCCCGTTCTCTTCGTTTCGCTGACACTCTCCATCTGACAACCCGCTCCTGTCATACCCATAGTTCTTCCTTCTCCGTGCGTGCCAGAAAGTTGTGGAATGCTCTACCTACTACTATAAGACATGCAAAGTCTCTCCAGGTGTTTAATAAACTGGTTTACCAGCACTATCTCTCATTAGTCATAGACTCTTAGTTTGTATTTGAACATTTATTTACTTAAATTTGTATGTATTATTATATATTTTATATTATATAGGTATATAGATATTTATCATATTTATTTATATAGATAGGCATGTATTTAATTTATATTATTATATATATTTATTTTACTATTAGTATATACGCCACCATCTATACATGTACATCTGCTTCGTGTCCATCCCAAGGTTGCCTGTAAGAGATCGCTTTTAGTGATAAGGCCGCCCATTGTGCATCTTCTTTTTACATATTTTTCCCTGTATTTTGTTTTTGTTTTATTGGTGTGCAATAAAGTATAAGTATTGTATTGTATTGTATTGTATTGAGGCAATCCGGAGATCAGAAAATAATGTGAAAGGACTGCGCAGCGGAGGCTAGTATGGTGTTTAACAGCATATGTATGTATGTAATGATGACTAAGGGCTCCCACACAAAACTGCGATTTGGTGCGATTTGGTGCGATGCGATGCGATGTGATGCGATGTCACACGAACTTGATTTGCGAATTTCTGCGATGCGAATTTGTGCGGCGAACCGTTTTGTAGGGTAACCATACCTTCAAGTTTAGTCAGCCGTATTGGACGTGTTTTTAGGAAGCGTAAGATGGATCCCAAAAACATAATTGAACCGATTTAAGCAAAAATGATCCAACCCACACAAACCTCATTTTGAGATAATCGATATTTAAGTTTGTGGCGGTATTTCTCTAGCTTTGTAATACAAAATGTTGTTATTTTAATTTAATTTAATGCTATGTAAACTCAACTTTTTTGCTATAAATAATATAAAGAATAAATTGTAATAGTTTAGTAGATAATTGGGAAAACTTGCGCCTGGATCATTATTACAAAATTAATTTTGTATGGAAAGAGCTATGTAGGGTGCAAAAATTAAAATGCAAAAATGATTCAAAGTGTGATAAAAATTAGTAATCATTTTTGTGTTTTAAAAGACAAAACAAACAAAATTGGCCCTACTCTACTCCTCGTCCAAATCAGAATAAGGTTCATCACATAAACCATCTACATCGTCTATTATTGCAGCTTCCCTTCGGTTTCTTAAATTAATCAATGCAATCATCTGGTATCTTATATTAAATCTGCTGGCCCTGTACTTATTTTATTTTATTTATTTATTTTTCGTTAAAGTACGAAACACACAGAAGCCGGAGGCGTGGCGGAGGCGAAGGCGTGCGAGTTGTATTCTATGGAATCCTATGAAAGCCTACACACACACCGCAGGCCGTGGCGAACGCGGTGCCATAGGAAAAACCGGCACTCATTCGCCTCCGCCACGCCTCCGGCTTCTGTGTGTTTTGAACTTTATGGTTTATTTCGTTTACGTACTTAGATGGAATAGCAATTTCAAATATTAACTTGTCAAAGCTTAACTTGTTTTATATCATCATCATCATAATCAACCTATATTAGTCCACTGCTGGACATAGGCCTCCCTTAATGAGCGCCATAGCTCCCTGTCTTCAGCTTGACGCATCCAGCATCTGCCAGCAGTCTTTCGCAGATCGTCATCCCACCTGGCCGGAGGGCGTCCTATACTACGTTTGCCAAGTCTCGGTCTCAACTCAAGAACACGTTTACCCCAACGGTTGTCGGTTCTTCGCGAGATATAGCTGGCCCACTGCCACCACTTCAACTTGCTAATTATTTGAGCTATGTCGATAACTTTGGTTCTCTTTCGGATGTATTCTTTACGAATTCTATCCTTCAGAGAAACTCCGAGCATAGCTCTTTCTATAGCTTTCTGAGCTCTTTGAACTGATGGACCAGCTTAATATTATAGTTTGAATCATTGTAGCAAAATAGAACGGTTATATGTTAGGGTAACCAAAGCAACACAAAAATGATTCAAGTGGCATGAATAAATAAATAAATAAATAACAATTGTGAACATAGAGGTGTGAGTCTTTGATATGTTAAAATATACCTTATACTGATTACATAGGTTAAAAAAACTCGAAATTGACTAGGTTGTGGGTTGGATCATTTTTGCATAAATCGGTCCAATTGCACTGCTGTTATTGTTAAATAGATATAAAAGAAAAAGAAGATTCTGGATTCATCCATTTAATACGATTATGAACTCTGAAGGGAACTATTTTACTCGAAATTACTATGAGTTGAGAACTGAAGCAGTTTTTTTTTTACAACACAAAGAAGGCGGCTCAGGCGCCGCGCATCTTTCGCTAAAGTTGTCTCAGAGCGGACTAAAATGGGGGTCACCAAGTATGACGTAATATGACAGGAATGCGCGATGCAAATGAGATCTGACGTTATCGTGCGAGCTCGGAGATATTTGCGATGCGATGCGAGCTCGCAGTTTTGTGTTTGAGCCCTAAACGTGTTGAATGACTTTGATGATTCTTTCTTACGTCAATTCTTTTAAATAAGAACCACCTATCCATTATTATCCGTGGTCTTAATTTAGCAAGTGACACTAAAAACGTAATCACTATCACTACTTATTATAAAACAAAGTCGCTTTTTCTGCCCCTATATCCCTATGTACCTTTGACTGCTTAAATCTTTAAAGCTATGCAACGGATTTTGATGCGGTTTTTTTAATAGATTGAGTGATTCAAGAGGAAGGTTTATACGTATAATAAAAACGTTCGAAGCCGGGGCGGGTCGCTTGTAAATAATAAAAAGAGTAAATAAATTTCAGACGACATTAATAAATATTCAATAAGGATAAACAAACACACGAACAGAAAATTAAATTGGGGGATCTATTAAAAGGTATTTGAAATTATCTACAAAGTTCTGTTAGGTAACACTTAGAATTTCCTGAGTACTGAGCTATTTATAATCAGTTGAGCTCTGCTATCTCTAGATTATTTACACCAGTATGCAGCAAGTTAAATTGATTCAATTGTAAAAAACATATTAATTTTACTTTGTTTCTGTTCTTTGATTGTCATTTTCTTCGTTAGTAAAGATTATTATTATTTTTTACAATTAAATATGAAATGTTCTTTACTAGATATAGCCTCAGACTATAGAACTATCGAGGATATAGCAACCACTTTACTTAGGTTTTTGTCACAACACAATTTACGGAGGGATTTAAAATTTATTGAAATTTATTTCTGAGCAACAAAATATTAATTATCCATTCTTTGGACATGTTAAAAGCTTAAAATATTAAATTCCCTGAAATATTCAACCCGACATTATTTATGATGCGAAAAATATGTATTGAAATCTGTTGAATTATTCATTTCCATCATACAATATCGCTGTACCGGTAAACGATAAATAAAACTCAACTAAAAGAAAGGACGCGTTATGACATCAAAATAATATGTTTTTTGACTAAAACTAACAACAAATGTACCTACTTCAGATGAAGCACTCATTTTAAGATTAAGAAATGGAGGTACATTTCTTGACAAAATAATTTTGAACATAATCTTGAAATTATTCTCTTTACAAAAAAATATGATAATAACTCAATAAGTTCTGATCAGATCAAATTAAGATAAGAATACACGAGAAGGACTAGCTTTACTTACGTTGCGAATTTCTGCGATGTGATTTGTGCGGCAAACCGTTTGGTAGGGCAACCATACCATTAAATTTAGTCAGCCGTATTGGACGTGTTTTTAGGAAGCGTAAGATGGATCGCAAAAAGATTATTGCACTGCTATTATTCTTAAATATATAAAAGTAAAAGAGATTTTGGGTTCATCCATATAATACGATTATGAACTCTGATGGGAACTATTTTACTCGAAAGTAGGTTCCTATGGGTTGAGAAATAAAGTTTTTTGTTGGAGCCAGATACTCACCAGCTCTCGGGTCACGCACGTGACGTAACGACCATTTTGTAATTTGAGTTTCATTTCTATATATTGTATTGGACACACATGAAAATCAATTGCAAGCATCCATAATCAAAAAAAAAAAACTTAGTTACCTACATGCGTAAGTAGTAAAAGATTTTATCTTTTAAATTTCTCATGTTAGTCTTCCTAAATTGTTTTTTTTAATACTTGATATGATTAATGTATAAGCCATTACAGTTAATGCATTTTCTTAAATTACACACTGAAATACCGTGTTCTATAAACGCAGTAAGTAATAATCTCAATCGAGTTGTTTAATTCATGAACAGCCGATGTTTTGAATAAAAATATTTAAGTACTTACGTGTTCTTTAAAATATCGTGGGAACTTCATATATTTAGGGACCTATAGATACAAAGAGGTTATGGAATAATAGAACTTTTATATTCTATATTTATACCTAGAGAATCTAATATAAAGAGGTGACAATCGCAGGAAACCAATGGATAACTTGGTAGCAAGGTGGCAGGAAATTATTAAAGAACTACCTGATCCAACATGAGTTCTGTCTAAAAATTTATATAAATTATCCACCGCAAAATAAAAAGGGGTGAAAAGAGACTCCAGGTTAAATAGAAATAGGCAAAATACACGAGCATGATATTACCTGGCTGGTAGTGGTGAACAACCTCCTGTGAAGGGCTTCTGCAAAATTATTATTTTTCCTGTATTTTGTGCATTTGTCTCTGTTCACCTGTTTTTTTGGTTCATAGATTTTTTGAAAAAAATTACGTCCACTTGTTTTTTTAATCAAATAACGTCTACACGACGGCAATTTATGTAAAGATACTAAAAAAATCACGGTTGCAGTTGCTCACCTGGCAGCACCAGGCAGGTATAAACAGGTATAATTTGGAAACATTTATACGTAACGTACATTTATGAATTATGTATCAAATTAAAGCTAGTTTTTTTCTCTTTATTATCTTATAAGAATAAAAACAGGCTGCAAATAAGGGTTGCCAGCTGTTAAAGATTATAAATATTAATTTAAAATACTTGCGGCCAAATTCTGATAGGCAACCTAGTAAGTATATAAGTACATATTCTCCTTCTTACAAATAAACATAAAAATTTGGTTTTAAGCAAAAAGCGACGAGCGGGCTAATTCGGATCTCATACTATATTCTTTTGTTTCAAAAATAATATAGCTGTCAGCTAAATTCATCATCAAACACGCAAACTGTCAAAATCACAAAATTGAAAAAGTCGCTAAATTTTCTGATATTACCTAATATTCTACGCAATTATCTTAATTTTTCTATCCGTAAAAACCTACCTAGTATTAAAAAACCGGAATTTATTTTGTGTATTAATATATATTTTTATAAGAATAGATTTTAAGTAGGATTCTTTGAAAATGACTAGGGTTCCAACTTGAAGGTTTGATGGAATTAAGTTCCCACGAGATGAAAGGAGCAAAAAATACTTTTAATCTGAATATCTTAGCCCATTAGTTATCGTTTCAAGTTAACGTTTATCATGCGCTGACACATTTTGAATTTATTATGAGGCAAAAAGTTTTGACTGACAAGCCGTCCAGTTGGCTTGACGCCTGACAGGATACTTTTTGTACTTTCAGAATTTATGCAAATATCCGGATAAAAATAATTCAATAATGAAGAATATTTTAAACTCTTTATCTGATAATACACAATTGTTATTATCGAGAATTTTTGCGACATATACAGCACTACGCCGTAAATCGCAGAATGTATTAACAATTTTATTTGTCGGACCTTATTCGTCATTTTATTCGTCTCTCGTCCGTTTTTGAGCTTCAATAAAAAACATATTTCACTGCGCATTCATTGTTGAAGGTTTTGTTTTTGTTGGTTACATTGCTGTTTCCTGTTATTTTTATCAGTTAAAATGAAATTTCATTCATAAATTACGACCATGCGATTTTTATTTCTAGATTGTAAAATCGAGTAACCTACGGCTGATAATTTTAAGAAAGTAGAGCGCTTAGAGCATTTTATTTAGTCTTGCTATGAATTGGTTTTTTTTCTTTCGTATCAATGCGGATAATATGGATTTATGTCAAAGGATTTTAGATCTATTGTCTATTGCAATAGAGTGTAAATCATATTTGTTGTGATTAGTTCATGCCTAAGACGTAAGAAACAAAATTTTAAAAAGTTTGCTTTACACCCTCTTACGTTTGCAAAAGTGATTAACAGACGTTAACTTAAAGCACATTTAGCAATATTTATAGTACATGGTTGGGTTGTTAAAAACAAAATAAGATTTTGACGTTACTTACTACCTAATAGTTTTACAATTTAACAGTTAAAACGTTCTTTACGTTACATTTTCAAAGTGTCTAAAATCGAAATTAATAACCGTATCGCTACGTGGATTAGACAGAAAAAAAAGGAAAGAAAAACTGAGTAAGATGGCATTCATAACTCATTTTGGCCAAAATGTGCCTTACGTCAATTGAAATTACAAGTATCGATATGATAGGCCTATTGTTCGTTTACTTGTTGCTTTCTGTAATTGTTATTATTAAAGTAAAGTTTTATTCAAAACTAGCTAGTGCCCGCGACTTCGTCTACGCATGATTAGTATTTCGAGTACTCGCGATTTTACTTGCCTTTCCCGTGGGATTTTCGGGATAAAATAAAGCCTATGTGTTATTCCAGCTTATAATCTATCTCTGTGGCAAATTTCATCCAGATCCGTTCAGCAGTTTTTGCGTGAAAGAGTAACAAACATCCATCCATCTATCAATCTATCCATTCATACTTACAAACTTTCGCGTTTATCAGTTCAATTTAGTTTGGTTCCCCTGAGCTATACGGGATTTCAAAAATTTCTCACAATCAAATAATCAAATAATCAATATCTTTATTTCTTTAGGCTTACAAAATAAGCACTTAGACAAGTCAAATTTAATTCGCCTCAATTTTTTGTCCACTTGTGGAAGAGGCGAAATAGAGCATTCACAGCATCTGAACGACGCGTGTGTACGCGGTGATTTTCGTTTCACTGCGCTGGGGCATCATAGGCCTATTGGATATCGCCGTTACCAATCGAATGAATAAATAATGAAAGAATTCGTTTTATTTACCTAAATCGGGTTTGAGCGTAGCAGAATTTATGTCAAATATCTAATGACTTCCCAGCATTGTACTGGATGACATCATTTATTTTCATTGAAGGCATATGGTAAATTAAGTACCTATGTTAGGCGGGTTAGGTTTTTGTTTGCATTTGTTCAACAAACTTTATGCTTCAATACATGAGAAGAGTTCTTAAGACGCAAACAGGAGCAGAACTAGCGCTACCACTCATTTTATCGTTAAACAAAGGCATTTCCAAAATTCACCCGTTCTGTTTTTTAAACCTATCTGAAAAGGGTTGTGGTTAGCTCGGGGTTGTATGGTAGGTGTAACTGGTTGAACCCCGAACTGCCCCTTGTTAGTGGTATGGTAGGTAGTCAAGGAAAGTCACTGGTATGGTTTGGTACGGACTATATTCACTTGACACAATAACCTTGTATACATTCAGTCAAAAAAGTATCGGGAATGGATGATTTGTTTATGGTTCCAAATTCAAATTTTTGTTTTTTTTGTTGTTGTTAGGTTGGCACAACTGTTTGCCATTTTGGCGCGGAGTTTGAGTTGCATCTGTTATTTATATTAAATACAGTGCTGTTTTTAGTTACATCATGTGTATTGCGAATTTCACAATGGACAAAAACATCGAACAAAGAGTTTGTCTTAAGTTTTGCATCGCCAATGGAATTTCGTGTTCGGAGTAACTGAAAATGTTACAGAAGGCTTTCGGTGAATCGACTTTATCAAAAACACGTGCTTATGAGTGGTACAAAGCGTTCAAAAGCGGTCGAGATGTGATGGAAGATTTGCCTCGCTCTGGTAGGCCATCAACGTCTGCAATTGAAGTTAACATCGCAAAAGTGAAGGAAACAGTGACTGAAAATCCTCATTCAACTTTGCGAGAGATAGCCGCCGAACTTTCTGTATCTCACGAGTCGATCCGTACCATTTTAAATAATCACTTGGGTATGAAACATGTTGCCGCTCGACTAGTCCCAAAAGACCTGAATTTTCTCCAAAAACTCAATCGCATGAGAGTCGCTGAGGACAGCTAGAACGAGTCAATTCCGACCCAACATTCATGAAACGCATTATTACTGGTGACGAGACGTGGGTTTATGAGTTTGACATGCAAACTAGTCAACAAGCTTCGGAGTGGCGCCTTCCAACTGAACCGAAACCGAAAAAACCACGCCAAAGTCGATCAAAAGTCAAAGTCATGTTGACTGTTTTCTTTGACTCTCGCGGTGTTGTGCACTCGGAATTCTTGCCGGAAGGTCAAACGGTAAATAAAGAATATTATTTGAGCGTTATGCGGCGTTTAAGAGAGCAAATTCGACGAAAAAGGCCAGATTTGTGGAAAGAAAATTCTTGGATTTTGCACCACGATAATGCGCCTTCGCACAAGGCCATCATTGTGACCGAATTTTTGACCAAACACTCAACAAATACCATCGAGCAACCACCATATTCACCAGATATGGCTCCGGCCGACTTCTTTCTTTTTCCTAAACTCAAATTACCACTTCGTGGCACCCGTTTTCAATCGGTACAAGACATAAAGGAGAATTCGCGGCGAGAACTGCACTCAATTCCGGAAACAGCGTTTAAAAAATGTTTTGATGATTGGATAATTCGTTGGCGTAAGTGTATCGTTTCTGAAGGAGCATACTTTGAAGGTGATAAAATAAATTTGGATGAATAACAAACATTTTGTGTTTTATTGATCTTTTCCCGGTACTTTCTTGACAGAGTAGTATATTGACTAAATTATGGTACTTAAGTTATGGTTTTAATGGTTGAAATGGTGGTATTGATTTGGTTTGAACCCGCGACGATGGCGGTCGATCGCGAACTGAGTATATTTGGGTAATCGCGAGCAAATACGCATTCAATGCAAGCGCAGCTGAAATGCATATTTGCTGCGTGGTCGGTTTACCCGAACACTATCATAAGCTTTTTTAATGCATCTGTAGTAGTTTCATTTTGTCTATTTCAGGAAGAGATACGAAAACAGAGTTTGGTGGCCACCAAGAGCAACTTAAACTAGATTATCAGATAGCCAAACCGAACATGTTTTATTATCTGACAGTCCAAACAATCCAATTAGGCAGATGACCACTGACGTTACGTTCATTCGATTGTCCGAACAGTTGGACCGATAATTCTTCCCTTCAAGAATCAATCACGGACACAGAATAATAACGCTTTTTAAGAGATCTGGGTACATGAGAACTTTCACTTTAAATAATTAATAAATAATTCAGGGAAATCCACACAGCACCATCTAGCCCTAGCTTAGCAGAGCTTGTGTTATAGGGTACGGATGGCTGAAATGCCTAGATATTTTTACTATGCAACCCTATGCAGAACCTCTGAACCGACCCTTGAAAGACCGATTGGAAAGACTGAGATTGCAGGAATCGAACCCGCAACCTTCTGCATCGCAAGCGGACCTTCAGCCGCCGCGCCACATCGGTCGTCGACTTTATATCCTATTTACAGGAGTTTTAACAATAAAATCCAACTTTACACGTTTAAGTAATAACGACCTACGTCAGCCATGTCTTATGGACGGGACGGGACGAGCCATAACCTTTAAATCTATATAAAATCACAAAGTTATCAACTAGACTTGTATCACATCCCTCCATTTAGTAATATTACCTCTACCGTGATTAAGATTTGCATTAACTTAATTTAATATCTAAATACACCAAGATTGAGCTTATTTTCCATCAGCAAAGTACAGCAGTGACACACAACTGTCACAGAAATCTTTGTGCGAGCCGCGCTGGGTGGTACGCTAATATTTATTCAGACAACGCGACACAATGGCAACGTATTTCAATGACGAGGTACGCGTGCTGGGTCCGTAGCCTGCAGCGACGCAGGCGCGGTCTGGACCTTCGAGAATGGAGCTGGAGGTTTCGATAGAACTGAAACTCGAAAACGAATCTAAAAGCTGCAATCACGACGACGACGTGACGATACACAACTTTTATATTTTATCTATCTACAATTGCCCACTTTAATACTAAATACTAATGTATATTATACTTCCTATTTTAATACCTTCTTATGAGTTAAAGAATAGAAGTTTTTTTGAATTTTTATATTTGTAACGTGGTTCAAATTTGTGTGGAGTTAAGTATATTATGCTGAGAGGAACCTATTGATGTTTTTATTTTAGGATATTTTTATTATTAAAGTTTCCTTGCAATATTTAAATTAAAACAATTTTTAGTCATCAAGTAACATTCTGACTATTTGTGAAATTTCTGTGGTTTCTATGGTTCATAAAAAAACATTTTTGCACTGCAAATCTTAAACCTGGAAAATACCCAATAATATACATATAATAAAATATAGAATGAATATTAAAGAATGGGTCAGAATGTAGGATTCTATGAATGAATCTTATTCGGAACGCCCAACGAGTACCACCTCTACGCAACATATCTCGAAGTATTATTCAATGACAAAACCAGATAAAATTGTAATTTTAAAATCGGCCAGTCCATTCCTAAGCAACACTTGTCCCGAGGCACTGCACATAAAGCGCGGTAGGTGGCGTCGACGCCAATACGATCTGAGAAGACGATCTGCGTAATTGGCGCCTTCTATGTCAGGTTATTTGAATTGAACTTATATAGCTATATATGCGATTGTTCTAAGGCTGTGTCCCTGTGAGCGGCCGACTGAGTGAGCCGCAAATTTGTGGCGAACAGCAACAAACTCAGATCAGTTTGCGTGCGTATCGCAAGCACTGGAACGTGCGCGTCGACCGCTAACTGAGACAGTCGGCGCACGTAACGCTGTAAACTGCGTACAGTGAGCGCAAACTAGCAAACTGTGGACACTCAATTTAAAATATATGGAAGGGCGTACTGAACTGATACGCCGCAAACTCAGTCGGCTGCTCACTGTTTGCCTACTACACACACAGCCTAAGTGTTTGAAAATTCGCATCGTACGAAAGGCAGCTGCCTTATTCTCTAACTTGAAATCGATTATCAGTTAAATGCAAATAAACAAGGTTGTCTGGTAGAGATCGCTCTTGAGCGATAAGACCGCCAATTGTCACTTAGTTTAAGTAATTTTATTGTAAATTGTCATTTCTATTTACGTGTGCAAAAAAGTGTTTTCCATCTATCTATGCATCTAGATAACCGTGGTACAATCGAAGTCCAGGCTTGATTTCAAATGTCAAAAATAAATCGTTCTCAATTATCAGATGAGTTAGACAAAAAGGTTCCAAGTGGGGTAATCATAAGTAAATCAGTAAATCAAAATCTTTATTTCTTTATGCTTACAAAATAAGCACTTAGACAAGTCAAATTTAATACTATAGGTACATAATTATCAAAATAATATACGAAATAAAGTGAAAATTCATTTTCAGTTTGCCTCAATCTTTTTTCCACTAGTGGAAGAGGCGAAATAGAAATAACTAACACGTGTATAACTTATGTGTCTAATACATGTTTGCCTTATAAATAATTACATACTATTGTCGTTGTGGAACGATCTGCTAAAGACTGCTGGCAGATGCTGAATGCGGTAAGCTGAAGACAGGGCGCTATGGCGCTCATTAGGGCTATGTCCAGCAGTGGACTAATATAGGTTGATGATGAATTCCTACCTAAGTTAACCTAAGCATGATTGCACATCATGGTTTTGAAATAAAATCAAAACCATGCAGCATTATTAGTACTTGATTAGACTAGAATTTACATACATATGATGATGTGTATGTTATTAATGGATGCCCTCTAAGTGAGGCACTTTATGTCCAGGTGGCATCAATATAATAATAGATATTACAATACTCTTTATTAACAACGAAAATTACAAGCAAAAGAATAGAAAAATTACAACTAGTATTTACAATTGAAACCATTGAGCTAACTGCAGACGGTTGCAAACAGTCTAAAGGTAGCTCAATTGATCCATGTCAATACCAGTCGGAAGCGTCCCCAAGACACTGGCTGCATTACCACGCTGTATGGCAATGCTGATGCGCTGAGCCAGATATTCACCAGCTCTCGGGTCACGCGTCGCATCGACCAGACGCTCAGATAATTTTTTAAAAACCCGGAGAGCCTCGGTACCCCACGGACCTAGGGTCTCGAATCCAAGGGGAGCAAATGCGTAGGTTCTGTCGAGACCTGCATATTTGCGCCTCTTGAGATCCTCGGCCAGTTCTGCCGCCGCGCCAGCCCTAGTGGATGTCCTTGAAAGATGGGTATTACAATTGAACACATTATCTGGAAAGATGGCCATAACGACGAAAAAATAAGCTCAGCTGCCTATAGGCATAGTGATAAATACTAACGACGTCGAAGAACCTAATGAATACGAGCTATGTTTAGAGCCATGCTTTACGGGCACAATTTTTCTATCAGTTTTTACTCCTTGGCCGCATTTACATGGAAAGCGAGAGCACCTTTTGTAAGTTATCTTTCTGGAATAGGTATAGGTATCTACATACATACCAAAGTCAATGATCGTAATCCAACTCGAAAAGTAACAACGTAAAGGCTTTTTGTTAACTTCTTTACCTTAAAAAAAATATGGAATATAGTATTATAAATATAGTATAAAATTTGAAACGTAATTTATATCATAAGGATAACATCACATTTTTATTTGCAAAAATATGCACATGTACCCACCGCTCTAACTTGACTCTCTCCCAATAAGGTTTGCTGGAAGAGAACTCTTTTTAGGGTTAAGCTCGCCTGTGCCATACTTTATCTAGTTTTAAGTTTTCTTGTATGTATTTTCATTTGTGCATTAAAGAATTAAAGAATTAAAGAATTAAAAAAAATATGGAAGCAATAAATATTGTTAACAAATAAATTTCCCAGTTTTTCTTTTTTTTAATTTTTTGCCGTGTCCAATCTTGACTTTGGTATGTTCTTTAGTACCATAAAAGTTTAACTACAGATCTAATTAAATCTACAGAGAAAAGCTTACTTATCAATTGAAAACTGTTCGATCTCCTTTAAAAAATTTGATGCCATACACTTACCCAATACAGTATAGGGTGATTTTTTTATCTGTTTCTTTCTGTTCGATAAATAACAAAGAAAATACATTCAAAGAAGAAAAAGAAAACAAAGTAGTATCATGTAGTATTTACAATTAAAACAGGACGGTTGGAAGCAGTCTAGAGCTCAACTAATCCATATCAAAACCAATCGTAATTTTAGATTAAACCATTATACAGCAACAGCTTTGTGTGTAAATACAGCCTTTTCTAAGGGCCGTATGACGGGTGCATATTAACGATAGATCCCTAGCTTCTCTTCCCTAAGAGGGCATACTGACCTTTATTACAACGGCATAAGATTCGCCAGAACAACTTTTCCCGTAATTTATGTAACTAGAAACCCGTTTACACAGGTATTAGGACAAAAAGTGGAACTATCTTGGACGAGTTACGTAAGACTAGGATGGCGCAAAAAAGATTTCATTTTCATAGGAAGTTCTTTCTACTATATCTACGGGGTTTTGTCTGTATAAGGGAATCATAAATTATTTATATATTGACATAACTTTTTATAACTCATCGTTTAATATTGAATTGAATGTGTTATCAATCAAAAGTAAATACCTAACAAGGCAATAATAGATTTAAATCATTCGAATGTTTTCATACGGTCAAAGAAAAGAAGTTTCGACTCATAAATCAATAATGATCAAAAAAATACTTAAATGATTCCTGTAGTCCCAAGCTACGCAGAGTTTTTGTAATGGGTAATGGATAACTGATATTATTATTACGTTAGGTACCTACATTACATATTTTTTATTATAAATAGAAAAACACCCAGAACCTAAGAACAAAGATTTCCAGATCGTACAAACATTTGTCCCAAGCCGGGAATCGAACCCGCAACCTCCTGCATCTCAAGTGGACCATCGCCCGCCGCGCTACATCGGTCATCGAATCCTAATCACTAGGTACATAGTATAAAACAAAGTCGTTTTTTCTGTCCCTATGTCCCTATATCCTAATGACCCTTTGAATGCTTAAATTTTTAAAACTACGCAACGGATTTTGATACGGTTTTTTTTAATATATATATATATATATATATAGATAGAGTAATTCAAGAGGAAGGTTTATACGTATAATAAAACCGTGCGAAGCCGTGGCGGGTCGCTAGTAGTATTATAAACGCTAAAGTTTGTAAGTATAGATGGATGGATGTGTGTTACTCTTTGACGCAAAAAGTACTGAACGTATATGGATGAAGTTTGGTACAGAGATAGATTATAGTTTGAAATAACACATAGGCTACATTTTATCCCAGAATTCCCACGGGAACGGGAATTACGCGGGTGAATCTGCGAGGCGCTGCTAGTAGGATAAAAAGTATTAGAAATATGATATTTGGCAAATAAATCTCCACGCGGGCGACGCCGCGGGGCGCACCTAGTTATTTATAAACCCAACTAATCCTTCCTTTTCAAAGACTATTAAGATCAAAAACAAACATAACACCGATAAATGCGACCTCCACTCCGTATATGGGTTTAATAAAGACAATGCCAACAGTTTTGCTTTTAATTCTTTTCCAAACCCTTTATATGCTAATCGAGGGCAATTTATCATTGCAGGACGTATGAATGGGGAGATTGGGGCTAAGTTAAATAATGGTGAACGTCGGAGGGCACTGATTGCATCTGACTTGCTTTGACGGGGCATCACAACGACTGAACATGTTGGATAAACAACTGTCTTCAATGCTTACTGGCTGAGCTTAGTCAAACTAAATTAGATACTTACTGACGCCTTCAGAAAATATTATCTACTAGTGACCCGCCCCGTCTTCGCACGGTTTTATTATACGCGTAAACCTTCCTCTTGAATCACTCTATCTATTAAAACCGCTTCAAAATCCGTTGCATAGTTTTGAAGATTTAAGCGTTATAAATGTGATACCTTTCATGTAGCTAGGTTTAATTTACAAACGAATTAACATTAAAACTTATGAACAGCTTTTAATTACAATAGTAAATTACGAAAAGCATTGTTCATTCTTGCGCGTGAAATTGAAAACAATAAACCTGTATATGGTCGGCTTTAGGCGCTAAGGGTATCGACTCACTGAGATACCTCATTATTTTAACAACTAAAGTTTTACCAATTACCATACACAAAACAATCGAGCGCTAAATAATTAAAAAAATATTATAAAAAATGTAATTAATTTGTTATTACTCGTTTTGTAATTGTTTCAATAAATAAATGACAAATTGATAAAAAAACTAAAAAACGAATTTCCAATAACCTAGCATGTGCCTTGCCTACATCATAAGAATAGACAAAAACAGTGTTATTTATTCTATGCCTACATCCAAAACTATCGAAGCAATACATGTACAGGGTGTAATTTTGACAGATGTTAGTCGGTTCGATTCTCGGGTATGGCAAATGCATTTTTGATTTTTTTATCAAGATTCAAGAATGTTTAAATTGAAATAATCTGCTACACTGCGTCAAATCAGAAAAATCTAGATAAGCATGAAAATCTTTAGGTACATGAAAACCTATACTATCAAGTCGGATTTTTTGTATTGGTAGTAACATTACCTTCATCTTTTCATTTAAATATATTTCCTTTATAGGAATAAAACTAGAATCTGTTGGTGTGCCACAACCTTTTCACATCTGCAGTTAATCAGTAATTTATTTCAATTGTCATTTAAATCAGTTGCGAGTGTGTTTAATTATAATTCGCGATACCCGAAGCCATGGCCACACAAACAGTTAAGTAATATTACTTAATGAGAAATAATTAGATAGCTATTTACTTTTCACTTGTTTATTCAACAAATATTGATTTGGATGACAAGGCATGGTCGCAGGCCTCCCTGCCTGTCAAATTGGGAGGCTTAGGTATTCGCAAAATTTCCAGTGTAGCCCTACCAGCGTTCCTATCTTCCGTCTACAGCACTAGTTCTTTAGTTGAAATTTTTTTAAAAACGTCTGATTTGGTCCGATCACAAATTTCTTTTCAAATTTCATATGTAGACGAAGCTAAAACGGCTTGGCATAGTGCTTGCCCCGATGCTGCTCCTCCAAAATCTCTTTCGTCCCAACGGCAATGGGACGGGCCTTTGTGTGAGTTGACACGGAATTGTTTGTTACAAACGTGCTACAGCTCGGCAGATCGTCCCCGTCTCCTAGCCGTTTCTAAATGGGAGTCAGGACATTGGCTGCAAGCACTTCCTTCTTATAACACTGGCACTTTATTGGATCCCGCTACTTTCCTTATCGCAACATGTATTCGGTTGCGTGCAAGGTGTTGTGCGCCTCATTAATGCCAGTGCGGTACTGCAGTCGAACAGCTTGGTCATCACGGATTATCGTGTACTAGGGCCGCTGGTCGGGTATCTCGTCATGCCAGCCCTAATGACATCATCCGGCGGGCCTTTGTCAGCGCTAACGTACCAGCTATTCTCGAACCGAATGGTCTGTTCCGTGATGATGGCAAGAGGCCCGACGGTATGACACTAGTCCCATGGGAGTTGGGGAGGCCCATTGTGTGGGACGCTACATGCGTCGACACACTTGCACCTTCCCATCTTTCAAGGACATCCACTAGGGCTGGTGCGGCGGCAGATCTGGCCGAGGATCTCAAGAGGCGCAAATATGCAGGTCTCGACAGAACCTACGCATTTGCTCCCCTTGGATTCGAGACCCTAGGTCCGTGGGGTACCGAGGCTCTCCGGGTTTTTAAAAAATTATCTGAGCGTCTGGTCGATGCGACGTGTGACCCGAGATCTGGTGAATATCTGGCTCACCGCATCAGCATTGCCATACAGCGTGGTAATGCAGCCAGTGTCTTGGGGACGCTTCCGACTGGTATTGACATGGATCAATTGAGCTACCTTTAGACTGTTTGCAATCGTCTGCAGTTAGCTCAATGGTTTTAATTGTAAATACTAGTTGTAATTTTTCTATTCTGTGCTTGTAATTTTCGTTGTTAATAAAGATATATATTCAACAACAATGCACAGAATAATAAAAAGAAAACGCTCAATCTACCTCACACTTCGATTATACATTCAAGGGACAAAACGTTTCGGGGCAAAACTAATACCAAGACCGATCCCCTAAAATCTAAATCTGACAAGTAATTTTATACAAATCCTTATAACACGACGCATAATGTAGTTTTGCTTATCCCATTTATGGCTTGTCTAATAAATAACTGATTTTGGGCAGTGAATGAGTAGATACCTATTTTATTGATCTCAACTACACTGATTATGTTCGCATTTATGCTCTAAAGAACTAAAACGGCAGTTTTTTTAAATATCATAAATTATTTGAAAATTCTTTGAGACTTAAAATTCCTATCCTTTATCTTGGAATAATAGAGTACGCGCTAGAGTATGGCGATCATTAGGGGATCCAGCAGTGGAGTGATATAGGATGATGATGATGATGATGATAGAGTATTACAGTAAACTTTTTGATGAGAATGTCAAAATACCCTTAAAAATACATTGGTATTTCATGCAATTACGTATACACCGCAATGAGTTGTAAAACCGTCTGCAATTAGCAAACTCATTTGTTTACAGCTACTAAAACTCAGAATGACTATTACTGGACCGTATTTTATTGCTTTTCTTAAGAATCACCACTCCTTTTTTTACAGCAATCATTCCTTTAAATCAAGTTTTGAAAGTGTAGGAGCATTCGAAAAGCTTCGCGAGTGACTTTCTATATAAATCATTTTGTTACTCGGCGAATAGTTGAGAAATATGCTTCCCTTGATGAAACTAAGTCACAGTTCACTTGTTTATCTGTGATTCTTCAATTCGGTGTAGAATATTGATTCTGTACCAAATTGGAGATTTACTGTACACCTAAACTGTGACTTCACTGATATGTGTGAATCGGCCTTAAATTGGAACTTTTATAAGCGCTTTTATTTTGTGAGACATGCAATAAAGTGTAAAACGTTTTGGAAGAAATTTTTTAAGAAGAAATTGTAAAAATATATAAGTAGGTAGAACTTTCGCCAAACTTTACACGAATAGGGTACACAATGAATCTGTCGGTTAACAAGGAACCTTGTTTTTTTTTGGAAAAAAGTCAAAGTTGTGAACTTTTACGAGAGATCTCATTATACTGCATAATACAACAGCAGTATAAAATAACAGTTATTTAGGTTTTATTGTAGTAGATACCGCAATGCTTGAAAAGGAAAGTCTTCAATCAGTGCGTTGTAATGACCTACGGAGCTGAGACATGGACACTCACGGTAGGGCTGGTCCATCAGTTCAAAGTCGCTCAGCGAGCTATGGAAAGAGCTATGTGAGGAGTTTCTCTGAAGAATAGGATTCGAAATGAATACATCCGACAGAGAACCAAAGTTATCGACATAGCACAAAGAACTAGCAAGCTTAAGTGGCAGTGGGCCGGCCACTACCACTTCAACAACCACTGGGATAAATGTGTTCTTGAGAGAGACTGCGACTCGGTAATCGTAGTACAGGACGCCCTCCGACCAGGTGGGATGACTATCTACGAAAGACTACAGGCAGATGCTGGATGCGGCAAGCTGAAGACAGGGCGCTATGGCGCTCTTTAGGTCTATGATAAAATTGAAGCGAAGATTTTATATTATTTTGTTGATTTAGTTATAGTTTAAAATTTGACTTGTCTAAGTACTTTTTTTAAACCAAAAAAATAAAGTTATTGATTTCTATGTCCAGTACTGGTATAATATTTCTTTTAATTTTGTGATTTTAGTTTAATTTTGTTTTAGATTTTATCTGTATTTGTGTGTGTTTTTACTAAGTACCAATTTAAGTTTATTAGATTTTTATTATTATATAAAAAAAATCCGTGTTCCATATTATAACGCATTAGATTATTGTAATCTGTAATGTTATATATATGATTAATAAAGAGAATTGAATTGAATTGAATTGAATTGAATATAGGTTGATGATGATTATAAACAAAGTATAGTTGCTTTCATTCTGTAAATTCTTCACAAACATATGCATCAATGTAAAACGAATGACTGTTAAATAAACATAAAAACTGAACCATTATAAAATCGCCATTCAAATTGAAAGTCTTAAATAACCACAGGAGGTTATACCTGATGCCCTGAGGACTCCACATGATGTAGATCGATAAGGAGCTTTTATATTTCTGAAACGCTAGCCGCAAAATGGTGTGCTTTTATTTTTTTGCCAATCATAGCGAAGCTTGTGGCTTTTGCGGAATAGAAATAGGTTGTAATTGTAGGAAACTGTTGTTTTTTGAAATAAATTGTAACAACGCAGATCGTGAGCTATTTCTTAGCATCTAAAAGCCACCTCAAAGAGAGATACAAATTGAAATTCATATTGAAAATTTGAAAAACAAACAAACTTAATCTGTTCTAAAATGTAACATATCAAATCATTGAGTGCTCGAAAATATATTGTTGTTATGTACGCCTACATAGTTGGTAATATTGGACTGAAATTTCATTTTGTAACGAGCTGCGAAATAGATTTTATGCCGTGGTGATTCCACGTCCTAAAATAAAATATTTATGTTCATAGTAGGTAAATTGGTTAAAGTAATTTACAATTAAATAATAGTATAAAAGTATAAAATATTATAGTAATAATAATAATTAAATAATATAATAATAAAGTAATTTAAAAAGAAATTTACAATCAAAGAATAGAAACAAATGAAAATATGTAGTAGGTATAGTTGCAATACATTTCATATATACAACGCGTCTATTCAAGCTTTGCAAAAACAATCTTAACTGTAGGTATCTTTTAAGTTGTTTCTAGTAAAAAAACCTTGTCTTTGATTTACCGGCGATAATAAGAATCCTTTAGAATTCTGCTCCTCTTACTTCTCGAGACGTTCAAACGTTATGTCTATCGCTTTAGCTTTGTAAATCACCGACTAAATAATTCTCTTAGCAGGATGTTTGTTTTTATCGGGGAAGTAATACATAAAAATAAAAATAGTTCAATCTTAAGTAGATCTTTTTTGTTTCGATGTGAACAAAAGATGCAACTTTAAATGGGTCCGCTTGTTTTTTGTTTCAATTATGTCCCTTTTAACAAATAAGTAGGTATTATATTCTTTATCAATGTAAATCAGTAAATCAATATCTTTATTTATTTATGCTTACAAAATAAGCACTTAGACAAGTAAAATTTAATACTATAGGTACATAATTATCAAAATAATATAAGAAAGAAAGTGATAATTGATTGTTAGTTCGCTTCACTCTTTTGTCTAGAAACTAGAAATAACTAGTAACGGGCTTTATTATTACTATCAGGAAAATATTCAAGAGGAATACGAACGAGTTTTCACCGGTAATCTTGCGTACAGTCGTTGAAAATACGGTAAAACGGGCACAAATTAATATGTACCTATCAACACTGGCGGCAGCCACTTGATTTTTCCACATTACGGAAAAAAATGTAAAAATCTAAAGAATTTGCTCGTTTCTTTTTCTATATTGAAAAGTTTTTCAAATTGTGTCTATTCCATGATGGTAAGGCGCAAACAACACCTAAAGTGGCGCCCCCACTTATTTCATCATTATAAACTTTTTTTTAATGCATCTGTAGTAGTTTAATTTTGTCTAGTATAAGAATATACATATACGAAGTTGCCTTTGGTGGCTACCAAACTCTGTTTTCGTATCGCATTTGTGTCCTAAAATAGACAAAGTTCGGAATAATAGTTCAAAACAGTTGTCTATTCTTGCTGATAGTAGATTTTATAGTATACTGACGACCGATGTGGCGCCGTGGGCGAAGGTCTACCTGCGACGGAGGAGGTTTCGGTTTCCATTCCCACCTTGGGATAAATCTTTTACGATCTGCAAATATCTGTTCATGGATTCTTGATGTTTTAAACAAATCTGTGAATTGTATTAAGTATATCAGACATCCAGTACCTACCCATAACACAAACTCTGCTTAGCTTGAGGCTGGACGGTGCCATGTAGTTTATCCATTGTTATTTAGGTATAATTATTTATTTATACATGTTCGAGGCACGATTGCAATCCCTCTCTATTTGACGGACTGACAGGTGTACGAAATTAGCCGATCCAATTTCCTGTTGGATCAATAACCGAGCAATGACCACAAGGCATTAAGGCGCAAACAGAATCTAAAGTGGCGCCCACACTCATTTTATGATATTATTCCGTTAAATAAAGAAATTTCCAAAATTTACTCGTACACGACTCGTTACGAAGTTGCCTTTGGTGGCCACCAAACTCTGTTTTCGTATCTCTTCTTAAAATAGACAAAATAAAACTAATACAGATGCATAAAAAAAAAGCTCATGATAGTTTTTACAAACTGTACGTGCGAATTTTGGAAATTCTTTATGTAAATAGTCAAGGATGCTCTAATAGTGCTTAGATTACATACACAAGGTCAACTTTTTAATGTAGAATTTTTTTCATTCAACGGGAAGTATACTGCAACATATCGAATTAAGGGTTAACGGAATTATATCATAAAATAAGTGGGAGCGCCACTTTAGGTGCTGTTTACGCCTTAAGATGATACCAGTTTTTACAAGATGATACCAGTTTTTACAAGATGATACCAGTTTTTGCATTAGCTACCTGTTTTTAGAGCTGGTACTCGGTTCTGACACCATCCATCATGATCATGTCTAATTACGATAACGCATTTCAAATTATCGCATTTTTTCTGTGTATTCTGCCTCGTGTAAACATTAAGTTCTATTCACACTTGAGGAATAATATTGTTCTTTGGTGGCATTTAATAAACCAACTTTTCACTTAGAAATACCATAAATTATTAACGCAATAAAAAAACATAGCCATAATTCGGTTAGGTATTATTTTCATGTTTAAAAATCTTGTTTTCGATAGCGCACAAATACTTCGTTCTTCGGAAGTTTATAGATAAAAAGATAGATAGAATATACTGTATTCCACACTTAAATAAATATAACACTATATTACACTAGACTAAGTGAAAATTGGTCTTATCGCTCAAGAGTGATCTCTACCAGATAACCTTGGATGGATAGAATCATTGAATAAGGGGATCTGTATTTAATCCGACTACACCCTATAAAAGTTTTTGTTATAAACCGAGGAGGTACTTAATCATTTTGATTGCTTAATGTGCCTCGCAAAAAACTTCTATTTACATTAGACAAATTGATATTGTGAGCTTTGTATGTAATGTGTATTTGTAGACTCCATTACAAAAACGTACTTAAATTTTAATTATGATTATGTTCAAACCTAAATCTTACTAATAAAATAAATGTAAAAGGCTGAGTGAATGTTTGTTATAAATTATCTAAGTAAATACTTAAGTTATTCTGATAAAATTTGGTATGTATGTAGATAGTTAAGGACCCACACAGAAAAGTAAAATTTTGAAAAATTTACCTCCGAAGGGGTTAAATATTTATTTTAAAATTGCATGTTCAGAATGTTCAATGTATTTTAGTCTGTAGGTATTGCTCTTTTCAAAATGGATAGAAAAGTTCACCAGAGATTTTAGCAGGAGATATTTATTGACATCGCCAGATCACACTGACTAAAACAAGTTTGACCGTGATTCGAGACCGCCTGATACGATTAGCATGAAGACATTTCATTCATGTACTGCAGGGATAGTCAGAAATTCTGTTGACGAGTCTTCGACTGCGACTCTGACACACTTTCTCGCGAAATTCAAATATTTCATTGGTTTGTAATATTTAATACGTTAGGAATATAAATAAGCTAAAAAGTTGTAGTAGTGTAACATTTCTATGAACACATGTTTTAATTTATTTCGATTTATTGGTACTTTCGCAAAGATTAACATTATTAGAGGTTTATTACTAAAAATCATCATATTACGTGATATTACCTAAAGATCTACTGAAACATTGAATGCCATTATAACATGAGGTAATAAAAAAGGGTTAATGTTTTGTTGAAACCTACTTTTCTGGTACTTTTAATCCTTTCAAAACCCAGAAAATAATAAAAACCGTTCAAATATTTTAATTTCACGCGAATCTGTATCAGATTACGTGTCGAAGACTCGGAAACAGAGTTTCTGATTATCACTACTAACTTCTTTGCGGCTATAACCGAATCTGCCGTCCCATAATCAGAATACATCCTTTATCGACTTGAAAGTAAAGATTCCGCAAGATAAAGGACAAGAGTGTAAAGAATTTAAAATGAGATTCCCTTCTTAATAGCGTTTCTGTGTTGGCATAAGATAGGTAACAAAGTAAACATTAGGAGCGTGCGAGACCGTGAGATTTTTAACTGTCTTTATTGTCTGCGATTGTGGGTTATCCCGGGTCCTATTCTGCTAAACTAATTGCTTTACTATGACAAATGGTATGGCCACAGAATAACAACATTTTGGCGTAGAATGCTTAAATGAATCACAGATGGAAACAGGCGTGACTAAATTGTCATATCTTGAAACATTCGTAGCAAATACCACGCATACACAATCTAGAGTTTTATCCTATACGTGATAATTTTTCCACGATATTATTGTCATAGTAAAGCGTTTGTTAAGCAGAATAGGACCCGTACTGTTGATGTATTGTTAAAATTTTTCACGCTCCACAGTTTCGCATAAAAAGACTTTCCTTGCACTTGTCAATTACGAGTTACAATTCTATGGAATCCAAATAGAACGTAGAGGGGAAAGAATTTTCACACCATAAATTAGCAGGCAGCTAACCGGAACTTTCTATCACAATTGCTCGTGGCACAATTTATTTTCACAATAAGTACCTACTTAGGCCTAGATATAACCTATTTTTTATATTTAACTAGCGACCCGCTCCGGTTTTATTATACGTATAAACCTTCCTCTTGAATCACTCTATCTATTAAAAAAACCGAATCAAAATCCGTTGTGTGTGGTAGTTTTAAAGATTTAAGCGTTCAAAGGGACATAATGACATAGGGACAGAGAAAGCGACTTTATTTTATACTATTTAGTGATGTTTAATAATTATGTACCTTTAGTTTAAAATTTGACTTGTGTAAGTGCTTATTTTGTAATTTCTTCTTAACATTATCTCATCAATATAATATGTAATAATCGTTTGTACTTTACAAACGATTATTACATATTATACTGATGAGATAATGTGCATCAAGTCATATACATTTTATACTAGCATCTGGCCTAGGCTTCGCACGCGTTATTTGTAAGGAAACGTCTCAAGTCTATTTCTATCCCATGAGAACAGGGGCCAAATTCCATTTATTTCAAAACAAAGGTCTCAATAGTGCCACTCAATCAAGATGATTAAAATGACGTTTGTGCATTTAGTATTCTACTATTTTTTGCGCTTGAAGAAATTTTCATAATTAGAATGTCAAATTGGTAGTCATAAACGTATTCGTCACAGCTATGAACGAACCTCAAAAAGTTTGTGGTAGTAGAATACCAAAAACGAGTTTAACACTGTCATTTTGACACGATACTATTTAAATGGTGAAGCGATTTATTTAGTGGAATTTGGGCCCTGATTTATGGGATGAACGCCTTTGTATCTTTGTGAGGAAAAATCAACCATCCATACTTACATACAAAATTTCGCATTTATAAAATGTTTATTCATAAAAAATCATTAGACGTTATTCAAAAATTCATTAATTTAAAAATTATCTACTTACACGATAATTTAATTCAAAGTAGGTAACTCTGTTGTTCTATAGTAGGTACTACCAAATAACAATCCGAACCTTTTCAAAGAAAGATACTGAAAACTTGGCATAAATAAGAGCTTTGAAAACTGTATCCAATTGGGTAACAGCTTTGAAAGCTGTATCCAATTGGTTAATAGAGTGGTCTCCGATACGAGAGGCCATCAGTTGAGCATACAATCAACTGTCTACGATACTAGTGTGACCAATTGGTTAAATGGGAATTGCGATTGGTTTTAATTCTTTGAACCATACCTACAACCAATCTGACGTTTTTACAGATATAATTTTTAGGGTTCCGTACCCAAAGGGTAAAACAGAATCCTATTATCTACTAAGACTCCGCTCTGTCTTTCCACCTGTCCGTTTGTCTCCAGGCTATATCTCATCCGTGATAGACCGAAATTTTGAATTTGAAATTATGGAAACTGAGGAAGATATTAATTCCCATTTTCTGTTTTCTGTTTGGTTATCATTATGAGAAAAGCTTAGTTAATCTTTCTGGGCAAGCGGAAGAATCTCAAAGTCTTCGATTTTCAACAGATGAGATAGAAGTCTAACCTTATATTTTTTTATATTAAATTCCTAAAATCAGTAAATAGACAAAATTGAAGTATCAAATTTGCAAAAATAAAGTTCACGCACCCTTTTATATGGTAAAAATAATAGCTTCAAATGGAGCGCTGTCTGGCACCGATACATTGGACCACTGACCTCTATCTATACAAGTACGCTGGACCTCTGATACCCTTTGAAATGACAGCTCTTGAATGTGCCTATTTGAAGCTTCCCAATGCGAGGGAAGACAGCTAAATCTGACGTAACTGACAAATGGCCGTTGTCTCGTTTGTATTATCTCCCGTGTTTTTAAAGTGTTTTTGGTGGTTTAACGCGATTTAGCTTGTTTGTTATGTCTTATTTATTTAGTTCATACATAAATAAGTGGTGGGCATTCATAGGTAAACTATGAAAGAGTGTGTGTTATGCAAAACTCGTTATCAGAAGGGAAGTGGAGTTACATTCCACAAGTAAGTGAATTTACGGCTAATCTTCGGCTAATATTCAACAAATTCATCCTATCTTCATTATTATACGTAATAATAACATATTTATCTTCATATTACCGGTTTTTTATAAACAATAAAGTTTAATAGTGCTTGCAAAGTTACCTGTCGATAAAACTTATCGATATTTTTCCTATAGATATCTATGTACTTTCAAGAACGGAAATCGCCGATGACCGATTTTTATTATCAAATACATATAATTTTTAAATACTTCACAGGTTTCCGACAGACATAAGACTGGAATTATGGCTGAAAAACATTAATCAACCTAGTTGGCGTCCGAAAAAATATGATTGCATCTGTTCAAAGCACTTCTCTGATGACTGTTTTATTAAACATAACTCATGCACTACTTTGAAAAAGTGCAGTACTCCAACAATTTTCTGTAGCAGTGTCGGTTAGTATAAAAATACCGTATTATTTCGAAAACAGGGTGGTGATGACACCGCTGTGTTTGAATGCAACACTGCACTATGCGTGTTACGCTAGCATAAGTACCTAGTTTTAGAGAACCCTAGTATCTAGATAAACCTAACATAGGATTTAAGATACTACTAACCAAAATATGTATTTTTCTTGAATCAATAAATGCTATAATGAGTAATCGCAAAGGATCTTAACTCTGGTGGATACTTAAAACGGTTTACACTTTTAATTTAGCGGTTTACACTTTTAAATTAGCTTTCTACGTTTGTATGGAGGAACAATGAATTGTATTACCCTAAGTAATAAAGTCTATTCGAAGATTATGTTATTTAGTCACAGTGTCTGACAAAAATTATTCTTCTATTTAATGATATGTTTAGTGTAATTTTGTTGTGATATATAAAATTTACAAAAATAATTAAAATTTCCCTGTTAAACGCAAAGTATGAAGTTTTTTTGATGTAACCTATGTAACTATGAAAATGATGACGAAAACTAATAAAAATGTTAAAGATTTGTACATATATTTTTATTTTCTATAAATACCTGACCTATTATTCTTCTATTTAATGATATGTTTAGTGTAATTTTGTTGTGATGTATAAAATTTACAAAAATAATTAAAATTTCCCTGTTAAACGCAAAGTATGAAGTTTTTTTGATGTAACCTATGTAACTATGAAAATGATGACGAAAACTAATAAAAATGTTAAAGATTTGTACATATATTTTTATTTTCTATAAATACCTGACCTATTATTCTTCTATTTAATGATATGTTTAGTGTAATTTTGTTGTGATGTATAAAATTTACAAAAATAATTAAAATTTCCCTGTTAAACGCAAAGTATGAAGTTTTTTTGATGTAACCTATGTAACTATGAAAATGATGACGAAAACTAATAAAAATGTTAAAGATTTGTACATATATTTTTATTTTCTATAAATACCTGACCTATTATTCTTCTATTTAATGATATGTTTAGTGTAATTTTGTTGTGATGTATAAAATTTACAAAAATAATTAAAATTTCCCTGTTAAACGCAAAGTATGAAGTTTTTTTGATGTAACCTATGTAACTATGAAAATGATGACGAAAACTAATAAAAATGTTAAAGATTTGTACATATATTTTTATTTTCTATAAATACCTGACCTATTCCACTGAATCCCGAATAAAACACATTTCTATTTAAAAAACGTTCCCTATTATTTTTTGGATCTAGCTAGCCACATACTAAGTACCCGTTAGTCCGGCTTCGGCTTATCCTAAGACTAGCAGTTTCTGAGACTTGCGCGTTCAACCTAACAAACAAACTAGTCAGCTTTATAATATTACCCATATAATTTATAATATTAATTATACAACTCGTCGGAAATGTCTTTTATCGATGTATTTTATCTCATTGTCCCATCTCTATTATTAGTTCCTTTCCCGACCACTTCTACGATCAGCGCCAAAATGGCGAAAATCAAATCGGCTCACTAAAGCCCGGCATATCAGAGGTCCAGCGTACTTGTATATATAGAGGTCAGTGCATTGGACAGAGCGATTTGTGGTCTAAAGATATTACAGCTTATATCTTCTTTGATATCCCTACATTATTATCGAATAAATTCCCAACACAATATCTTCGGGTTAGTTCTTAAAAGTAATTCTTTAGCCGAGGCTTCGCCCCCACATTTCACTGTAACGACCATTCACCACATTGTGGTATCAATTTATTTTGACCACAGGGCATTTTCTTCACACCATCGGCTACTTTATTTTTTATCTGGGAGCATCATTTTTACCATTTTTAATGTCAAGTTATCAAGTAATGATCCATCAATTTAACTGTTGGACTTTTGCATATGTGAATACTAAAACAACGACTATAATAGGGAAGAAATTCAATTCTGTGATGCAATGTTATTTAAACATTGTATTAAAAAAAAATATTTTAAATACCATTATGTGTAGATTTTAATAGCTGGTAAAACAAACAAGAATTAGACACAAAAGTATAAAACACTTGTGGTTTCTTTTTCACTTCTTCCACTCGTGGACAAAACATATGAAGTGAATAGAAAAACAATTAACGCGATTTTTATGAAAAATCAATACTGCCAACTTCATCAAGATTTTTGAGACTCAAAGCATTATTTACAGGTTTTTTAAATTTTCGGTAGACAGGTACCTATGTATTGAAACTATTTTTGTGATTGTTATTAAAAACATTTTTTACATGTTTTTGTTATTGATACAGGTAACTGAAATCACGAATATAATTAAGCTTCTAAGACGTTCTTTGACGTAAAAGATCGAGGACAAAAAAAATAATCAAAAGGATGCACTAAAATACCCTAGTCTTTATTGAGTAGGTGGTGTTTTAGTAATAAAATATTAGTTTATGGATCATTTGAACTACCTCTAGACTGTTTGCTACCGTCTGTAGTTACCTCAATTATTTAAATTGTATATAGGTACCTACTCAGCCTCCGCAGCTTCATCAGCGGAGTCCCTCGGCGAAAATATGCTAATCTTGACCGAGATTACCTATTTGAGCCATTTGGGGTGGAAACCCTTGGTCCTTGGGGTCCTGGGGCACACACAATTTTTAAAGATCTTACGAAACTTCTCATAGAGTCCACAGGAGATCAGAATGCTGGCTTCTATTTTGGTCAACGAATTAGCATTGCCATTCAACGTGGCAATGCTGCCAGCATTCTGGGTACTTTGCCTTCTGGTGACGGCTTAGATTTTTAAGAGTTTGTTATAATTGTATATACTAGTGAGTCATGTGATCTAATTAGGTAGCAGCTAATATTATATCAAGGTACCTACTAATTTTAATTTGTTTATATTCCTTGATTGTTATATTCCGTGTCAGTAAAGATTTGCGGTTAATAAAGGATTGTTTCTAATGTAGATAAGGCAGAATTCTCGCTTACTAAAAAACGAAGAAACATTATCAAACAAGTTGTCCTGTGTAGCAAAATCCTGTCCACTCCAAAAGCTTCAAGAGAGGTGCTAACTCAAGATACTTTACAAGACCAAGCGAAGCAAAGACATAGCGAGAAAACATTTAGAGGTTGAACCCCACTGTTAGATCTTCAATAAAGTGAAGATATTCTTTACCTATACAAAATAAACTGAATGCTGCATGAGCGATGCAAATATGATTCATCGAATAAGATAAAAACATAATAAATTTTACATAAAAAATCTTTCATTTTATTTACCGAAATTATCAGTCGTAATTTGGACTCTACTTTGATAATGATTATTGAGTTAAGAAACATAATATGATGACCATGTTATGGTGATGATGATTTTTGAGCCAAGAATCGTTTTCACAGATGATCCCGCTATAACAACAAATACTATAAAACACAATAATATTAAAATTTAAAATACGGTCTAGGGTCTCCCATACAAAATAATGTTGTTTTTTAGATAATGGTACGGAACCCATCGCGCGCGAGTACGATTGGCACTTGCGGCCGGTGTTTTAGTTTCTCACCACACTAAATACCTAAACAATAAACAACATTTTTATTTGCTCACCTCTGGGGTCTAACCCAGGGTTAATAAACAAAGTGTATCCCACCGCGTCGTCGTGCACAAAACAAACGCGGGAATTAGAAGTTCGTGATGCGGCATTCCCGCGACCTCTCTCCGGGACAGCGGCCAATTAAAGATCCTTTTACACCAAACTCTAAACACGATCCCTGGGATTGTTTTTTTTTAAACTGCAGTTCTTTTTTAGAATTGAGAATTATAATTTTAAACGAAGTAAGATGTGATTTTCGTCTTAATCAATGTACTGCGTAAAACGAATCAAATGCGTACTTTTCTAGGATGGTTCTTATGTGAAATGGACTATAGGACCTTATAAAGAACACTTTAATTTGCTCACCTCTAGAGTCTAACCCAGGGTTAATAAACAAAGTGTATCCCACCGCGTCGTCGTGCACAAAACAAACGCAAGAATTAGAAGTTCGTGATGCGGCATTCCCGCGACCTCTCAACGACAGCGGCCAATTAAAGATCCTTTTACACCACACTCTAAACACGAGCCCTGGGATGGGGATTGTATTTTAAAAACTGCAGAACCTACTTTTCTAGAATTGAGAATTCGTTTTTTGTTAAAGTCATTTAAAACTGGGTGTTTCCCATGATTTAAGTTGTTTTGAGTGTTCTGATATTTCGGTAAAATGCGCCATGATCACGGAAGCACTGAGTATGACATATAATTGGACACAGACATAGATATAAAACTACATAGACATTGACACACCATTTATTTACCACAACATATCTACACAAATATTATAAATTGTATCAATCTATCCTCATTTTTCGTCTTTTGCCATGTATGTAACCACTACCACCGGTTTGGTTTCATCATAGAACGCAACTCGATCACGACATATTACACTAACGAATCACAAATTATTTAGTTCCTCTTATTTACTTTCTAAATGAGTTCTGTAGTTTTCTAGTATATAATTTTTATCACTTTTCCAAAACAGAGCATGTTTGTCCCACTCTTATGAAAGGAAAATCCGATTCTTTACCTATTCGAACGTTCCAATATTAGCTGCAATGCGCCTTCATAATTACGAGTACAATCGAAAACGGAGACGTAACGATCAAGTAGGTTTCGATACTATCGTCAACCGTACTCACTCCTCAGTACTTTCACGATTCAAAAGGAATTCTAGATAGATAATGAATCAGACGCAATATGCAATCACCCTAACCACAAAACTAACAATTATATCTAACGTTTTATTATGTTTTACTGCTATTCGATTCAAATAAATATCTTACTGAATGTGGAAAGAACAATTCAGGAATAATAGGTATTTCTACTAACTTAACTAGGCACTTAGAAAATGCAATAAACCCGGCAATTTTGCCAGCTAATCAGCACTTAAAAACTACCATTTGAGAATACCATAAACAAGATACCAGTTGTAAACATGCCAGCGTGTGAATATACCAGCCTGTGAATATACCAGCCTGTAAACTCTTATTGGCCCCTAATCCTTACAAAATAAGGTTTTATTGCGCGCGAGAAATAAAAGCATATACAGGAACACCTTGGCTATTGCCTCTCTAATGCCGATAGCGGGTTCAATACACCAATGCTGCAAATACACCGTAAGCAGGTTCCCAGCAAGCTTGCGATGTTACGGTTTCGCGAACCCGTCAGGGGTTCTAACAACTAAAGTTTCAATTGTAAGCTGCACAGATAAATTTTTTTTGATTACGTAGCACCAATTACTTTCTCAGATTTTTATTTTAAAATAACTATATGAAACTGGACTTGATTAAACCTATCATAAGCTTTTTTAATGCATCTGTAGTAGTTTCATTTTTTCTATTTAAGGAAGAACACGAAAACAGAGTTTGGTGACCACCAAAGGCAACTTGGTATCTCTTCCTAAACTAGGCAAAGTAAAACTACTACAGATGAATTAAAAAAAGCTTATGATAGGTTTAACAAACTGTACGTGTGAATTTTAGAATTTCCTTTGTTTAACGGAATTATTTGATAAAATAAGTGTTGGCGCCACTTTAGGTCCTGTCCGCCTAAACTGCGTTCTGTGTAAATGCGCCTAGAGCCCGAGCGTGCGCCTAACGAACTAGATGCACCGGCGCCGATAAGGTCTGCATTTCAATAGTGCAAGTCGTACTTGATGCGCACACTTCGAGAGATATGTTAAATTGTGAGCCCTTTACATAAACAAAATGTTTATAATAAACAAAATGTTAAAAATAAACAGTATGTTTATGTATTTAACCTTCGAAAATTATCAGCTGTTGAGTTTAAATACTTAAATTTACCTTACATATTTTAACCTTAAATTTAGGCTCAGGTAAATGTGCATTTTTTCAGTAATAGGTTGGTAGAGCAATTTACATTGAATATTATGCAAGTCCTAGTATATTATCTGACCGCAGCTTTGCACGCGTTGTTACTATGGAAACGTCTCATGGCTATATTTATCTATGAGAACTGATTTATGGGATGAAAAGTAGCTCGATGTGTTATTCCAGGGCTAGAACTACGGTTATTCAAAATTTCAGCAAGATCCGTTCAGCACCTAGTGTTTGCGTGAAAGAGGAACAAACATCCATACATCTATACATCCACACAAACTTTCACGTTTATAATATTACTAAGGATGTTCGCTCAGTTTCTATCAGTATGGGTATTTTAATAACGAAAAAAGATACTTCCACTCTAACATGTAAATAAATAAATAAATAATAAACTTGTATCTCGCTAACACGTATAAAAAAGGATGAGACAAATACATTTTTCCGTAAAAGTATATTTGATTCCTATCTATTTTAAGGGTTTCTTAAGGCGCTACCCAAAGAGCGACATTCGCGATTTTTCGTCGCACCGTTAGCCGTACTGCGACATATTTCAAGCCCAAAATAAATTCAGTGTATAGTCAAATGTACAGAACAAAGACTTATAAAAAAAACATGAAAACGATCTAGGATCGTGAAAAAAAATATCACAAAAAAGACCAAAAACAAACTTTTTCGTCTCGAAATGCTCAATATTTTGAGTGACAACCATTAATTATTTTAATACCAAATAAAAGGAAATTTTATCAACTAAAGTCATATGTAAAAAAGTCTTAACAAACTGATGTTTTTATTCTTAAATTAAATTAAAACTACTAAAAAAAAATATTGCCGAGCAAGAGATTCAACTAAAATCAAACGCATCGCCATTTTCAACCTTATTTGTATAACGCGACGAACTCCCTAAAATATCTAAATATTGTCTTCATACCGCGCCTTAAGAATGGATAATATAAAAATTGATAACTGAATCATAAAACTGCAAATAAAAATATCCTCCGTCAAATATCTCAAAACCATTAGAAAACTAGAGTTTGTATGAATCAATTTTCTAGTAGCCTACGGGCATGAAACTATTTTACCCATAGAAGTAGGAGTAATATATAATATTCCGACTTCTTTGATTTTACCGCTGTCAAAATTCGTACATCAATCCGGTAGATCGCTGCAAGGCGCCAAAGTTATACAACCATAGAAATATCGCATTCGAATCCGCGGGCAAATTCTAGTATGATTATAACTTTTAAAATCATGTTATTATACCATGACTGGAGACTATAAATAAATTCAATCACCACCATTTCTTTGAATTAATTAAATTGCCCTAGCGCGAAACGAGTCTTTGTAGCATGTGACGTTTTTACATTCGATAGATTGGCTGGGAATGCCTTCCTCGCAGGAAATAATTTAACGCCTCACTTGTTAACGCCAGGGGCTATAGATGGTCTATTCTATCCGATAGACTCTATCGGAAATGCGCGGTCTATAACCGACTTCAAAATAGGAGGAGGTTTTATGTTCGCATGTATGTACTACTTGGCTCTAACAAAAATTAAATAACAATAACAAATATTGATTAACTGATTGTCCATTACTCTAAATGATTCGATCACCATATTACAAAATTAAATTATAATACCGAAAAATTTTCAACTTCGGCTTTAAAATACGATTTATAAAGTTCTTATGAAACCGTGTGATAGCTGTCATACGAGTATTAGGTATTAATTCAGATAGCAGAATATTATAAAAAATACATCCTCTCAATATCTATAAAGGCACTAAATGTATCAAAAAAAAACAAAAACAATTTTCGTAAGACACGCAAAACTAGTGCTAAGGGCTCTGGCATAATTTGTTGTGGCTTTGAAAACTTGCCTTAGATATTTATCTTCTAGATGTTTAATTTCAACTATATTACAAAACAATATAATAAACAAAACATGTTTTTCCAGGTTCGAAGAAATCACAAAAAATGCTTTATATTATTTTATCGCGTAAGTATCTTTATTTTGATGTTTTCCAAATATTACTTAAAACTGACTTCTAAATATCTGAACATTTTATATACTTAATTACTTCACTTATTTTTTAGTTTAAAAATAAATAGAGAGTATAGAATAATTATATATAAACAAATCACAGAACATCTAGCCCCAAACTAAGCAGTAGATAACTATTATACTGATATACCTCTTAGAACACTATCTTAGATCGTACAAACATCTCTATATAAAAGCGTTTAACCAAATTGAACTACAATTGGCCACGACGTCGAATAACATACACACTAAAACAGCGAAATTAAGAACCGTTTCCTTTTGTTTTTCGCCGCTTGTATAAATCATAGTCATTCAGTTTATAGATTTCTTCTCAGACAATTAAAATTTTATCTCCACTCACCAATAACCGTAACCGAATTGTTTTATCACCGGCAATTTAGCAAACAATAGTTTATACTCTGATAATTGCACATTCGAGTAAAATCCAAGATGGATATTCCCTCACCTACAATTACTGAGAACACTGGTAGCCAAGACATGTCAAATTATTACTCTAGATGCAATCAAAAGCTATTGAAAAAGCGTTTAAACCATGATGTGTTTATTAAATTGTCGTAAGTTATTTACGAGGTTACGACGAGTATGGTTTAATCGCTATGCGCTTTGTAACATGAGAAGAATCGTAAGTACTACTTAATGATTGGGGGTTGGTAGGTACTTGTTGAACTGCCCACTTATGTTATCTACGTGTTTATTTCTACAACGTTTATCGATGTAAACCGATGAGTTCAATCATTAAGACGTTCAGCCAAATTATAGGAACCGGTGAGCCAAAACTGCAATCAAAAATTATAATATGCACGAGGGACTTCTCTTGTTTTAAGTCTGGTCCTATTAAACTGAGTAGATGTCTAGAAACGCAGTAAACCTAACTCCTTAATTGCCTATGTCTAATAGCTCCGGTATAATCAAGACTTAGATCCCACCATTTCTGGTTCCGCGTAAAATTACCACAATCACCGATAGATCTTTTTATAGAGAACGCGTTTAGAAGATCGTTCGCGCGTTCCGATCTCAAGAGCTGAGGGTGGAAGTAAAAACTGGTATAGAAAACTAGATTTCCACGTCCGTTTAGAACGATTAGCTCTGGTATTGTTGATACGCTATCAGCTGATGCTTGGCAGTCCGGCATGGCAGCGCGCTCGGTGCGGTCTCTCCGCACCGAGCTTTTGCACCTCTGAAAAAGCAAAATGATCGGGAAAGCGAAATTCGCGCGCGTTTTTAAACTATTGCTTGCTGGAGTGAGTTTGTTTTGCGTGAGTTGGATCGTGAGTGTTAATGAGTGGCACTCGGTGCGTGATCGGAAGGTGGAGAGGATCCGGGGGGTCACCATGAGGACGATCGTGGGATACTCTGAAGGGAAGCAGGCGGAGATGGAACGGCCTTTCCCCCTGGCTTGCGACCGGCTGCCGGCGTTCCCGGAAGTACCTTTAATTGTTAGCTCCATTTATTATTACCTCTTAAATATATTGATAGTTTATAAAATGGAAACCATTGAGATAATTGCAGACGGTTGCAAACAGTCTAAAGGTAGCCCAATTGATCCATGTCAATACCAGTCGGAAGCGTCCCCAAGACACTGGCTGCATTACCAGTTTTCTTTTTTTTAATTACAATCAAGGAATAGAATTCTTTGATTGTAATTTAAAGATTGTATAATAGTAACAGTAAACATAGCTGACGCTTATTTTAAAGGCGCCAGCACTATTTTTAGCTAATTACATTATCTTCCACATTATACTAAGTGGACAGGATTCTATATAATCATTTTATAACGTCAGAAATAATCCTAAAACTAGTTTTTTAAACGTAAAAATGAGCTCTGTAATTTTATTATGTCATTTAAATAACCGTATTAGCTATTATTTTTCAAGTCAATATACCGATAAAATTTGCAAGTTGTGAATGACAGTAACAATGAATGTAAAGTCTCAAGTGCCGAATTTTTAATTTTTCACTGAAAACTGACCTAAATCTCGACTTGTTTTGAGTATTCGGACGAAAGTATTTATTGCGAACCTGGTTTGTATAGAAAGAACAATAAAAAGTTAATAAATAACTATAGTATAGAATTACGTTGGGAAAAACCGACAATATATCATCCGATTGATATGCTAAACGTCAAGTTTCCTGGCTTGGCTTCACTAGAGGCACCAAATAAAGGTTAGAATAGATTGAAATGTATGTAATATTCATACAAGCATAAAGGAATATACACACTGCCTACGTCTGTCTACCTAATTTGATATTGTCTACAAAAACTCAAAACTACTTTTGAACTCCCTGAGATTTGTTTATTTTTTTGTTCTGTGGGTCAAAAAGTGAACCTTCTGGAAAAAATGTGGGCGGGTTCAATGTCGATACAAAACCAAAAGAATCATAAAATCAGCCCACAATACGACTAGAGAATATACATAAAAAACACAGACTCTTCGCTATTTCTTAGTGAATTATCACTAATGTTAAGGTACAATACATATCACAATTACGACAAGATAGGTACGACATTCATATGTCGTAACTTTCATATTATCTAACGTCTAGATTACGACGTAAATTTTTAATCACGGTTGTTGCGATTCTGGCTACTGTGGTATGGGAACCTAATAAATCACAAGCTTTATGTAAATTACAAATACAAATATTTAGGACAGTAAAAATTTATTTATATAGGTTTGGAATCCTCTTTTAAGTATAGAGGATACCTGTGTTAGAGGGATCCGCTCTTCCGTAATACGTATACAGTTATAATAATATTGGAAAGTGCGTAAATTACACATCAGATATACATACACATCAGATAGTAACACGTGTCTTTTATTTCATAGATATGTTTAATTTCTAGTCCAGACTCGACGTCAAGTTCGCCTCTCATTCGTTGTGACAACGACGCCGGCTGTAGTGTACGGGCACCTTTATAGTAAGAAAGAAATGATGATTAAAACCCGCATAAGAGCCATAATTTACATATTTTTCCTACTAGTTCCTGCATATACTTAATGTACTTAGGTACTTCATCAAATGTTTTATGAGTCGGGTTTAAAGAGATACAACCGAAGGATGTACAAAGATAGGCTAGGAAGGTTTTATTGTAAAGAAAGTACTGCTATAGATATTAAACATGGATACATTTTTAAAAAAATAATTTAAATCAGTCCCCAAAATTATCAAAAGTTCGGAGATAAAATTAAAACTCAGTGTGAACTCCCTTTTTTGAAGTTGGTTAGGTAATCACTACATAGTATAAAATAAAGTCGCTTCCCGTTGTCCGTCTGTCTGTCCCTATAAGCTTGATCTTTAAAACTACGCAACGATTCTGATGCGGTTTTTTTAATAGGTAGAGTGATTAAAGAGGAAGGTTTATATCTATACTTATAATAAAACTGTAACATGTCCAATTCTGTACATTGAAGATATTTTGAAAATTTTTTTTGGAGGGCACTCTGTTATCGATACTCAAGCCATAACTGTAATTTTTTTCATTCATGTCTGTCTGTCTGTCTGTCTGTCTGTATCGTAAACGCGCATCACGCCGAAACTACTTGATGGATTGAAATGAAACTCGGCATGATTATAGGTCACACTACGAGGAAGGACATAGGATACTTTTATTTTTATCCCGGAATTCAGTAAGGTTCTCATGGGAGAGGATATGAAAGTAAAATTCCTTTACAGCGCATCACGCCGAAACTGCTGAATGAATTGGAATGAAACTCGGGACGATTTGAGTTCATAGTACAAGGAAAGACATGGGATACTTTTTATCCCGGAATTCGGTAAGGTTCCCCTGGGAGAGAGGGTGAAAGAAAAATTCTTTAACCACACATCACGACGGAATTGAATGAATTCGAATGGAACTCGGGACGATTGGACATGGGATACATTTTATCCCGGAATTCAGTTTGGTTCCCCTGGGCTATACGGGTTTTCAAAAATTTCTCACAGCATCTGAACGACGCGTGATGCTGTGACAAATTTTTGAAAACTCGTATAGCCCAGGGGAACCAAACTGAATTGAACTGATAAACGCGAAAGTTTGTAAGTATGAATGGATAGAAGGATGGATAAATTGATAGATGGATGGATGTTTGGTGGATGGATGATGATGTTTACTCTTTCACGCAAAAACTGCTGAACGGATCTGGATGAAATTTGGCACAGAGATAGATTATAAGCTGGAATAAGAAATAGGCTTTATTTTATCCTGAAAATCTCACGGGAAAGGGAATTACGCAAGTAAAATCGCGAGTACTCCAAATACTAATCATGCGCAGACGAAGTCGCGGGCACCAGCTAGTGTATAATAAACCCGTGCGAAGGCGGAGCGGGTCGGTAGTAACAAAATAATCAGCTCTTTCGGTAACTGTGAAATATTACTTATTTTAGATAAATATTTATCAACAACCAAAATTACAATCAAGAAATAGAACTGTTCTGACGGTTGCAAACAGCAGGTAGCTCAAAAGTCATCACGTCTCCAAGACACTGGCTGCATTACCACACTGTACGGCAATGCTGATGCGCTGATTAGATTAATATCACAAAAGCTTAATTTGGGTCCGGCATAAGTGTAATAATATTATAATGTTTTGTTCATCCAAATTCATTTAAAATTCAAAGTATCTTCCTACGTATAAAATATATTCACATCAGAGAGGCTACAAAAAGATACGTAAGTACCATTAGCAATTTGCATCGCAAGAGATTTATGCAAATACTTCAGACAAGAATGCATGGTAGAGATATCCGTGTAAAATATGGCCCATTGTCGCAACATGTGCCCTGTGACTTCCTGTTCGCAGATATTATTGTATGCACTATATTTTAGAAAGCTGAGAATGGCTGAGATGTCCTTACAATGTTTCAATAATGTACCTTTTTATTGCGAAGGTCTAGGGTTTTGTCATAGTAAAGATCTCCTGTAAAACAATAGAAAACATCTAAAGCGCAGTTTTTTCCGATATTTGGCAATATTTACAGCTAGAAAATGAAAAAGCAAGGAATATTATTTATAGGTAAGTATATAGATTTCAATTGTCTCCACTTGTAGCAAAAAATATTATGATTTATAATTATTTCAGTGGTAACATACCTTTAGAGTGTTTGCAACAGTCTGCACCATTGAGCTAACTCAATGGTTTCAATTGTATAATATACCCACTAGTTGTAATTTTTCCTATTTCTTGATTTTTGAAGACTTAAATTTCTTGCACCCCAAGATTCTCGTACGACTACGTTCCGTAGTGAACCAAACCTGCAACTTTGTAACAATTTATTTAAAAAAAAATGCAATTTTGCAATTTATAAATCACTAGCTTTGCCCACGTGTACATTTTTCATACTAAACTTCAGTAAAGAATATTTTTAACCAAAATAGTAGCTCCTGTTCTAGCTCACGCCTGCAGTTGGACACATTTACACTATAATCAGGTATCTTCAAGTTCACAAACTCTTTTTTATATAGTAATAATACACGATTAAAAGAGTTTTCGTAACTTCTTGTGAATTTAAAGAACTAGATCTACCTCTACAATTGATTCAATTGTAAATACAAACAATTTTTTATTTATTTACCTATTTACTTAGATTTTTATCAGATTGTGCGCAGCTCTAAGGTTAATCCTATAGCAGAAGAATTAAAAGCCCTAAATTATCGCTTGAAACGATTTCTTCCAGGCAAACAAACACTCAGAAAGTAGATTATATGTCCCGATCATAAATCTGAAGATTCAAACAATTTAAATTTTAAAATATTTTGATACTAACATTTTAACACTAGCGTTTACAACTATATTTGTTCCCGGGTTCTGTGTTTTCTACCTCTATGAATAACAAAAAATATCAATGTATGTAATGAATTAATTAGAAATCCTACTAGAAATTTACACAATTTTAGGACTGGCGGACCTGAAGCCCCAGCTCATAAAATTCTACCACTCGCAATGGCGGACCTTGGTTTTTTTAGGCGGCGGTGGCTCACAAATGGTTATAAGACCACTCGCATTTTTAGCTTATCCCGGACGTGATAAGTTTCGATCTGGCAACCCTACTTGAGAACCCTCGAGTCTTGGCATTGTTTTCTGTCGCTGATCTCCCGGAACAAAAAGCAGGTTACGCGAAAGCAACCTGCTTTCTGTGTCATAATTGTAGAGCGAAGTTTTGAAATAGTTGAACTTGAGCTCGCTTTGTTGCGATAATCTATTCCGATGCCAGCGCCGATGCAGGTCACGAATGGAAAATAAATCGAAATCAATATCCTCTACGGGCATTTCTAATAGCACGCCGACACTGGCCAATACCAGCCAATACTTGCCCACCTACCTGTGGATAGGTTATAGTGATGCCTTGAACAGATTCAATTATTTTTATTTAATTTTTTATTTAATTATTTTAATCTAGCGCCCCGCCCCGGTTTCACATGATTTTATTATATGTTTAAACCTTCTTCTTGAAGCACTCTATCTATTCAAAAAAACCGCATTGGAATCCGTTGCGTATTTTTAAAGATTTAAGCATACTAAGGGACATAGGGACAGAGAAAGTGACTTTGTTTTATACTATGTACCTAGTGATTTAAAATTCCTCAACTGACTTCAATTTTCACGATAGCTAACTCACTCGCGATTTCATTCGCATTGACTTTAGTGATACCCCTTTGACCCCATATTAACTACATTAGAATATAAATTTAACTAGTGTAGTAACCACTTTATATCATAACTATGACTAGCTGACTATACACATATACATATTATAAACAAACTAGCGACCCGCCCCGGCTTTGCACGTTTTAATTATACAGGTTTATACCTCCCTCTTGAATTACTCTATCTATTAAAAAAAACCGCATCAAAATCCGTTGTGTAGTTTTAAAGATTTAAGCATTCAAAGGGACATAGGGATATAGGGACATAGGGACAGAAAAAGCGACTTTGTTTTATACTATGTAGTGATAATCAAAACATAAGACCGACGGTCCGAGGAACGGAAAGGACCAAGGAATCTCGATCAAACTATGTGCAGAACAGAACAATAAATACATATTTTAAATAATTAACTTTCTTGAGTATTCGCTTATTTGTTTTACACACAGTACCTATCGAATCAGCTATCATATTTTCATTCCTGGATAGATTCAAGCTTAGCAACTCCAACCTCTTTCGAGCAGTCGGCTCGTATCGCGCTTCGTATGAATGCATCGCGCATAGCATCCCTGTCTAGCTGTTTAGAATGCCTTCTAAGCCAGAGCTGATTACCATCGTCGTCATACGAGCGCTATCATACAGGTTTGTGATGGGTACTAAACGTGACGCAAATAGAAACACATTACTCTTATAATTCACTAGTTATCAACAAAGTTTTAGTCAGGTTTAACTTAATTTTTTTATTAGGGCGCAAACAGCAGCGAAAGTGGCGCCCCACTTATTCTAATCATATAATTCATTTAGGCAAAGGAATTTCAAAAATTCACACGTACAGTTTGTTAAACCTATCATAAGCTTCTTTTAATGCATTTGTTGTTTTATTTTATCTAGTTTAGGAAGAGATACGAAGTTGCTTTTGGCCACCAAACTCTGTTTTTCGGAATCTTATGATAAAATAAATAGGGTTGCCACTTTAGATGCTGTTTGTGCCATAATATTATTTGCGCCTGACTATGATGTACCTTATCTGTACGCGGCTTCGCAGGCATTGTTTTAATGGAAACGTTCCAGGCCTATTTCTATCCTACGGGAACTGAATGGATGAAAAGTAGCCTTTGTGTTATTCCAGGCCTAAAACTACATCTATTCCAAATGTTAGAATTTTATTAAAATTTGTGAGTTGACTGAAAAAAACATAATCATAATTTGTTCCATTTCGTCTATGTAAGACTAGCAAATACTGGTAGTATTTGAGATTGGAGACACTGAAATTCACCATAGGTATTTTCATTCCATTTTTTATAAGAAGTTGCTTACACTGTACACTTATCTACTAGAAAAAAACATGAAATTTGCCAAAAACCCTTCTCCCCCTTGAAGACCTCACGTCATTAATGGACACCCCTTAATCGCTCAGAATTTATTTTCATGCTAATCATTTGATCAGCTCTAGTCAGGAATAACATTTTTATTAATAACATGGTAAGGTTCTTATGTATAATCTTGTACAAGATAGTTAAACTTTGTATTCACGTTATGAAGATCCATAAAAGTTGTCTCCCTCATAAAGCACTAATTTACGACAAAAAACATACAAAGGAACAAAATGTTAGTTATAAAACAGAATTAGAAATATAAAAGCTCAAATTACAAATTGCAATGTGTATGTTGAAGGAAATTGCGATTAGATAAATCTATGAAGACAAAAAATTTAATGGCTTACTATTAGCAATATGATTACCTTTAAAGAAACCGACGTGATTTATTGGTACAGTAAACCAAACTATTCAAAATTCAAGTACTTACACGGCCTTTATACAATTAAAATTAGCAAGGTAAAGTGACTGAAGAATCTTATTTATGAAATTTGTGATTCCCATCAGAACCCTTAAAATCAAGAAGCACCAGCTTTCACATAAAAAATATTACTAAAATTCGCATATAAAAAAACATTAGTAACATGAAAAATAATACAGTTCACATAAAATATTACAGTTGAACTTGCTTCTATATGTCATATCGCGGTTGAAAATAGCCGTGGAATATGCAAGATTCGTCTTCGCAGTGCAGGCGTCGGTTGGTAATATAAGGTAATGACCATCGCGAAATGATCAAATTTGATTGTATGCCATTACGTGAGCATTATCCGCACACCTTCAAACGTGACTGATATTTCGGACCAAATTCAAGTTAATATCGCAAATGAGAATTATTTCCGACTGTCCGTTTGTTTCGCTGGCAGTTGAATCTACCCAGTCACTAATTTTGCATCTCTGTTTTTGATATTCATCATTATATTGATAAATTTAATTACATAAGTATGTACTGAACGTATTATATATTTTAAAGAATTACACACAAATTACATCAAAATTACGATTAAACGTAAAAATTTATGGAGTTTTTAACCCTCGCCTCGCGAGTTACTTTTGCATTTGACGGAACATATTTTTTTTTATCACAGCGTCTTAGAAATCAAATAAGCTGAAGTGTGAAAAACATTTAAGACGGTACTCTAGCCTCTACAACATTAAATAGCCCCGGGATAAAAAAAACGCATAAATTCCAATAATATGTATAAACATAATTCTTTTTGAAGCTTTATTATGGAAACAAGATTAAAAAAAAAAACATAATCATAAAAGTACACTGTATCGCCCATACTAATTTGGTCTAGATCTCAGAACTCTATTAAAATTGTCTATTAAAATGCCTTAAGTTTTGATCCGTAGGTATAATAATTATTTTGTTCCTCTAAGCTAGTTTCATAATAAATTTAGTAGAGTTTTCTTGCAATAAACAATCATCAAATTATTATTATTTCTTTCGCACTGATACAAACGCAAGCAAAATCATGAGCAAAGGCTAGTGATTTTATTTCTATTTTCGTTGCCACGTTCGGGTTTAAAATTGAGAACTGTGCCTATATTTCTGTTATTTTACACACCCGTCGTTATCATAAAAACTGCTAATAAGTTTCTGGAAACTATATGGCGAACCAAATAAAATAAGGCTTGCTCACGCAATCATTGCCATGTCTGAACCTTTATGATATTTTGAAGTTTACATGTCAAAATTATATGTTATCTCACTCTATCTATAATGATACCTTGTAAAAAGTCAAGCTCAACATTAAAATTTATAGGCAAATTAATATTTTTTTCAAAATCTTGAGATATTATTGTTTATCATGACAAAATTGTTTCCTTGAGGGTGAAACCTCAGTATTCAAAATGGCGCAGTTTTAAACTAAAAAAATTACTTTCGTTTTAATATTTTACCATAATTTATTTCTAATAGTCATCATTTTATTTAAATATTCCTATTTATTCGGACTTAGTTGATGATTATTTACTGCTTAGCGCAATTATTATCAAATACGTTGCCGAAATGTCAATTTTAGTTTGTAGTGTGAATTTACCTAGAATCATTTTATCTTGAGAATGGCCTAGGTTTAGTACTTTACTTACTTATTAGGAACCCTAAGAGCTTAGCAGAATGTTCCTAACAGTCACGATTTTGTCTAACTAGTTGCTTAAGAATGGCTAGCACTACGGATAATAGGTTTCCTGAGAACCATATCGTGGGTTAAGAACTAAAGTAGCGTAAGGGCAAAATTTGGAAAATTTTTTTTTTTCTCCGTTCGCTTTTAAAACCCCCATATTTTTATGTGCCAAAAAACTGTAACGATATTATGTGTACTTTGCTTAGTATAAAAATAACGTATCCAAAAAAATCTTTTCTGTTAACTGCCAAAATGAAGTGTACCTGGTTACAATAATTTTGACTTTATTTTATCTAAAAAGCTACGAGCACCATGATCGTATCTGGATTTACAGTACGATTAGGACCACGTTTCGCGCGCTTTCCAGATTTTTCTCTCTGCCCAAAGAACGTAAGGTGTGTATTCATTACTTTGGCACATAGTGTAATAGAAATGCAAATTTTTTTTAGATCAATTATAGTGTTGTGCGATATACGTTCTTTAGCACTTAATAAATCTTTGTAATTCTAATTCACTTTGCTTATAGTACTACAATACGTTAATTTTTCACCAAAAACTTGATGTACCTCAGCCGGTTACCTATGAAAACATGACGCAGCGGACGTTCTTATCTATGCTTATGCTTTGATAATTTGCGACCGTTAACTAATTCACGAATGCAATCTTAGAGCGCTTACACTTACAATCAAATAACTTATTATTATTATAGGGTAAAGTACTTCAAACTATTTTTTTTTAAATATACTCTACGAATACATTATGAAGTAACGCCAGCGCAGCTAGAAAATGAGTCTTAAGTAAATCACTTTGATAGTCTACAAGCATCAATTACTACGGATCAGGTATGTTTTTCTTCAAGAAAGGTACCTAACTGTTATTTATGAAGGTATATTCTTATGCATAGAAAGACGCAGGTTTTATTATAAGTTTAAATTTGTCGTTTGTTTTTTAAGAAGCCACATTTTAGTGATAATCAGACGGAAAATCTGCTACACGAATATTTACGCCCAGAGAGTTAATAACCAATCTACAAGCTAAACTGTATTGCAAAATGCAGTGGATACTGAAAAATATTTTGAGCCTGGTCAAAGTCAGATGGAAGTAGACAGCATTCACGCTGCTATAGAGGGGTCCAAGAAAAATATAGGTACCATTTTCTCGATCCATCCAGCTATTACACTCCTATTAGAACTGTATCAAGAAGAAATCTTTGCAAACTACAAGAAATAGGTCAGGAAGAATTTTTTGATCTAAAGAAACGGAATACCGTAATGATTAAGAATTTAAAAAAGGTACCTACTGAATGGGAAACCGAGAATTGGTTAAAAATCAAATGGTTGCAATATCGTAAGGACGACCCAGAACATATTTATTTGAGATATTAATTAGAAAGCAAAAATTTTAAAAAATTAAGGTGTGCAGTAATTTTTCAAAAAGCTTACAGTGGGCCAATAAAAATATAACGACCTGCAAGAGCCGAGTTGATCTGGAGTAATTTCGTCAACACATCATGATTTTTACAACCATTTGCATTTGACCAGGAATATTTTTTTTAAAACACACTTTGAAGGTAAAATTAAAGATATTCTTTAAGTTTTTAGTATTTTTTATAGTTTTATATCAATATTATTCAGGTCATTTTAACGGAAGATCCGTTGAATTCCAGGTATTAATAAATTATCTTACTGCCAAATTAACGTAAGTCAACCATTTTTGTTTAAATAAACATCATTACAATGAAAACATTTTTTGATTACTCAAAAAGTTATATTATTCTGTAGAAGATAAATAAAGCTTTAATATAAGTAAAAACCAGATATCTAACTATTATGGTTTTTGCCATAGAGGAGCTATAAGCTAACAATACGCCAATTCGAATTGTTTTTCGCGTCTCCTGTAAAGTTGTAATTTTACCCTTACGCTACTGTAGTTCTTAACCCACGATATTAAATAATGAATCACGAACTTAAACTCAGTTCAACAGGATCACTTGTTTAGATAGTATTATTTTCTACCATTGAAATCACGGAAGTAGGTAGATATAAATATTCAAAGGTCCAGTGCATAAATATATGACATTAGCATCTGCCCGCGGTTTCGAACGCATTGTTTCTAAGGCAACGTTTTAAGGCTATTTTTATCCCATGGGAACTGATTTATGGGATAAAAAGTATGTGTTATTCCAGGGCTAGAACTACGTCAATTTAAATTTCAGCCCGTGTCCACTGTGACACTAACCAACGCTGTAAACAAAAAGATTTGGTCTAGAACCTAGTTTTTATAAGTGTCACAGTGGATACTTAAAGCAAGAAATATAGACTACTAGAGCAGATATTTTTAGCTATCGCTTCCCCTACCTACGACATGAGAGAAAGCAGATGGTTCTAGTTCGAAGTCGAATTTAATTTAATTTTTAATATTTTGGATGCAATAGCTCGGCGTAGAATCTAAACAAATGCATTTGCCTGGAAATCTCTACAGTCAAACAAGCCTGCAGCATCCGTCTTATCGCAGCATCTATGCACTCTATCTTGCCACCCACGCCAACCGCCAGGCTATGTTACCAGGTTATGTACCTTTTTTGGTGTAGATCTTCACACCTCATCACGCTTTTGAAGTGATTTCAAAAAAGGAACTTCTCAATTTGAATTAGGAATTATTTCGAATGTATTCTAGACTCTACAGATACCGGAAATAGAACAACATTTTACTTTCAATATTCATTTAGTATGAAAAACCAAAACTATGTCCAGCAGTGGACTAATGTAGGCTGATGATGATGATGATGATGATGAAAAACCAAAGCTTTTATTTTATTGCGTCTAAAGATGACTAAAATAGAAAATGTGTCTATTCTCGACTTTTCTGGATCAGAACTTCTCGAAGCTTTGGATACATATGGAGCTATGGAGATATGTGGATACAAATATGGAAGACGTGAAATAAATATGATGGGCTAAGAATCGTACACAAAATGGTCATCAAGAAGGGTTGTCTGCAAGAGCGAGACAACCTATAAATCAAATAAAAGTCACTTGACGTGTGTCAGTTCTAAAACTGACTTTGACGTATCGTTTAGATTTTACCATTCTCGAACAGAGTAAGCCCTATATGACAAAAAAATAATATATTAAATACATTAAAACTAGTATTTTTAACTATAACAAATTCCTAAAAATCTAAGCCGCCACCAGAAGGCAGAGTGCCCATAATGCTAGCAGGATCGCCACATTGAATAGCGTGGCCTTTAATACATAGGACAAATCAATTAAATCAAATTAAATTGATCGTGTTGAGCGCACAAACCGGAAGACATAATGCAATCAGTATGCACCCAGCCTTATAAACTTACCTTTTTTAGTGCGCCGACACCCTACCTTAAGCCTTAAGACTATAGATAACATAACACCACACTCGATACTCATTATAAATCAAGACACAGGCGCATTTAAACTGCAGTTTGGAGCAATAGAACCAGCTTAGACTTATGCAAATTGGATCCAAGATTCTCCTTTGAACTTGACAAGACCTTAAATCAGTTGCGGTGCAGTAACAAAGGGTTTAGCTAGCTCATTTATAGATGGACGGGTTTATGGGAAGTAAATCAAAGTACAGCTGAAGATTTATTAAATTGCGAGGTCCTAACACTCCAACCCACGCAGATTGAAGCAATTTTAGAGTTCAAATGCGGGTAAAGTAGTTATACATAGGTACCTAAATCTTAGATTCGCCTTCTAAACAAGTAGCTAATTAATTTTATCTCCCTTATCTCTTAAAACCTAACCCTGACCCTGTTGTTTCAATATTTTCGGCAATTTTGAGGGCAAAATGAAATAAAAAGTAGTAAGGTAACTAAGAATAATTTATGAGTACAGACAAACTGTACCTATTAGGTACATAACCTTATTTTTAAAATTGCTTTAGCCGTTTAGGCTTTGAGGTACCTAATAAAGTCTTCGCCAAACACAATAATACAATATTATTTATTTATCTGTGTTTATGAGTATTAAATAAGAGCCATTCTATACTTAAAAAAACATAATTATTATGTTTTTAATGTGTATTATGTTGTGTAAATAGGATCGACCTCCGTAAAAGTATCCTACTTTAGATTAAACTTGCTATAATAAACTTTTTAAAATGCCATATAAGTTTATATACCTAGGTCAGACTAGGTTATGGCAGTGCAGTGGCAGCAAAGTAAAATACATTTTATTCCTCCCTTTCCGTGTTTCAGTACACTTCAATAGTTATCATCGTGTTATTATAAAGTTGATAGCAACTAACCGATGATAAAAATCACGCAAAGCTTTTACATCGCTCAGAAAAGAAACCCGATATAATAGCGTCAATTGTTATATAATTATAATAGAAGTAGATTTATTCATTCATATCAATAAAAAAGTTTTTAATTGCATGAGGAACGAAAATTACAATCAAGGAATAGAAAAAATTAAAACAAGTATACACAATTGAAACAATTGAGTAACTACAGACGGTTGCAAACAGTATAAAGGTAGCTCAATTGATCCATGTCAATACCGGTCGGAAGCGTCTCAAGACACTGGCTGATAGATCTTACCAGCTCTCGGGTCACGCGTCGCATCGACCAGACGCTCAGATATTGCATGGTACTTTATAGTACAATAAAATGTTCATTGATTCAATTATTCAATCATTCATCCATAATTAAAGTTGATATAAATCGTTGCTAACTACATTGCTGGCCAAGGTCCCATAAAAGACCATCCAGGGCAGGTTTTCCAATAGAACCAGTATATTAGAACTGGTATAAATATTTGATATTACAAAATTGGATTGTCCAGCATTTATTTAATTATTTATAAGTGCTTCTTTTAAAATGTGTTACTATCACAACTTTTCTCAATTGACACCATCTTGCCTCTTTTTCGTCCCGGTCATCGCAAAAACAAAAAAAATATCCTACTAAAATCATAAACGTGAAAGTTTGTAAGTATAGATCGATAGCTGGATGAATGTTTGTTACTCTTTCACGAAAAACTACTGAACGGATCTGGATGAAATTTGGCACAGAGATAGATTATAGTTTGGAATAACATTAGCTATATTTTATCCCAGAATTCCCACGGGAACGGGAATTACGCGGGTGAAACCGCGAGTATACTCGAAATACTAATCCTGCGCAGACAAAGTCGCGGGCACCAGCTAGTTACACATATTTATTTACGTCCATCCATACGGTACCTACATACCTTACTACCTTTGCACAAAATGCCTAATTAGCAATATTTATTATAATTGGCCTGTAAATGGGCGTTCTCCATACCCAATGCACGAATGGTTATTTTTATAATCTGTTTTAAATGAGAGCTTGAAAATTATTAAAATGTTCACGAGGATGTTTCTTGAAACTCGTAATTATGTAAATACACATTATTGGTCTGTTGTAATACCTTATTTTTCACATTACAAGAAAATTATATCTACAGTTTCCTTGCTGTATGTATTTTAACTACCAATAGTTACTATTTTTCTACAACAATGATGAATTTCCTGAATAACAAATTTTAATTTTCTGTTACATATAATGGCTATTTAAAAAATATATATAATATTTTTAGTTATACGGCAGAACAGGCGGCAGTGTGTGTATTACACGGTATTTACACGATTATACCGAAATTCAGTTACCGAGTACCGATTACTGTCAATATAATTATGACAGTATTTATTTTAACTTTATAGAAACGAAGTTAAATTGAGCTTCAGATTTTTTTTATTTGTTGATATGCAAAACAGAAAACAATCAAAACACGACATTTAAGAAAGAAAAATTGTGACTATCGAGTACCAATCTTATAATAGATTGAATTCCTAAACGTAAACACAAACTGATTTTAAAACGAGTAAATTATGTACGTATGTCCATAATACGTACAGGCATAAAATTTAGTACCTATGCACATAAACTTACATACCCACAGGCTATAAAATTTTAAAAACCAACATTTTGAGATTGAAAAGACTTCAGCGCGCGCGCATTGCAGTAGGTAATTGTCGTTGTAAATCAGTAGCATCAGACCGCCATGTTATTACCCTTGCTTTCATCTCTTATTTTACTAATAAAATCGCACATAAATTTCATTTCATTTCCTGCAATTCGCACATTACCCTTCGCGGCAATTATTCCGTTGGTTGCACGTGTGTGAAAGCTTCCAAAACTTATTGCAACAAAACTACTTGGAGTAATAAAACGATAAAAAGTTTCGTGATTTCGTTAGATTATAAATTCGACCTCACGTACAAAAACCAATCAGCGAAATACGAAGAAGGCGAGCTACAGGCTGTTTCATCATCATCATCATCGACCTTTCTTAGTCCACTGCTGGACATAGGCCTACCCTAATGAGCGCCATAGCACCCTGTCTTCAGCTTACAACATCCAGCATCTACCAACAGTCTTTTGCAGATCGTCATCCCACCTCGCCGGAGGACGTCCTACACTACGTTTGCCAAGTAACGGATCCACTCAAGAACACGTGTGAGGCTGTTTGGCGATCGTTAGTTTACTAAGTTCTCTTCTGACTCTGGTTCTCTTTCCAGAATCGAACCTGGGCCCCCGACTCCGCGGAGCAGCAGTGGCAGCGAGTCATCGGCACAAAGCTGTCCCTCTACGCTGCCTACTACGACGAGAGGACTCCGCAGAAGTATGTGCGGATACTGGCCAGTTTTAGAGGTAAGACCTGCAATTTTTTCACTACGTTCGCGGTATTACACTACACGATATTCATTCGGTAGTTAGGGCGATTAGAGAGCAGGCTTGCCGGGTCCGTCCCTTAAATCTTATTACACCACTCTTAGTTAGGGTTAGGGTCCCTGAATATCGTGGTACATGTGAATATTTATAATAAAAAAATATAATTTCAGTTAAGCAGAAATACATTTTTACATTGTTAATAAATAACTCGCAGAAGAGAGAAAAGCTCATAATAGCAATGTTCGGCATTTTCAGTACATTTTAATATTCACATAACCACTTCGTTATTTTCTGTCTTTTAGACAATCGAGTATGTACCTACGGTAAATTTAACAAGCAAATTCCCTGTATGCTAATATTCCTAGGTGGGCTTTCGAATGCCTATCAGATAACAACAACGCGGTTATAAATACGGCGGCGATAGCACGTGCGTGTCGCGGGTGTGAAATTGAATACCTTCGTGTATAATTACTGGGCTCGTAATTAAGTAGTGTATTAAACAAGTTCTTACGGTACACGAATAAGTCTGTAGAATCCTCAGGTAGAGTCCACGTAGAGTACCTAAATGTTCTATTTTAATCTGTGAATAACATATAGAATAGAATATGTTTTATTTTTTAACAGAATTACATAGAAACACTTTATAAAATTAGACTAAATTTATACTAAAATGGGAAGAGTAACTCTGTAACAATATGTGGATCTATTTGAATTGAAAGAAAATGTTTTCTTTTTATCCGGAAACTTTGGTATTGTTTTTTTATTTATCTTGGGAAAGATTCTGACTGGTATTGATATGGATCATTTGACCTGCTTACAACAGACTGCAGTTAGCACAATCGTTTCAAATAGGTATAAATACTAGTATCAAAAACGGTTCTATTGAAAATGCAATCAAAGAATACGAACAAATGTTTAAACATACTTTTGATTGTAAGTTTCTTCGTACGCATCTGATTTTTATAAGTACATTTAGTTAGTACGCTTAGTACCTACTGGTATAAACAGTTTGACAACGAAAAAAGTTTTCAAAAGTTAGATAGACTAACTTCTATCTTGGCTACACGTACAAAAAAAGAATACGATAAATTAATACATTTTTTGAAAACAGCGTTCCTCAAATTTTTGAAAACCATTCGAAAATTAAAAACGAGTTCGAATGAAAGCATGTTTGTAATAGCCTACGGGCATGAAGCTATTCTGCCGCTGTCAAATTACGAACTTTAGTAACTTCCCCATCGGGTAGAGGCTAAGACCAAGTAGGTACCTTACGTTCCATAATATAATATTTGGGTAGAGGCACGGTAGAGGCAAGGCAAGGCGCTAAATGTCTAGAAATAGACTGAACTTTTTTCGACATCTAAAAATACTGCACAAACTTTACCAAGAACTTACAAATTATATAAATTTGAACAGAGGCATAAATTAACTACCAAACTATCTATCAAATTCCTAATTCAAATAAAGTCTTTGCTTTGAATGGTTTCTAATCAGCTAAAAAAGATTCAATAATCTGTTTACCTATTATTATTTTCCTCTCATGTGCAACCACGGAGTTGATAAAGAATATTTATATGCTTTGTGTGTGCAACATACCACACATTGTATAGAATGGCATAATATCTTACAGGACACTATCAAACAAACACCCCATTATTTTTTTATAATAAGACATAGCCGCTATAATTGACAGGACATTACGAATGTCGAATACCGCCGTATAAAAATAATGCCCTCGATTCAAAAGCTCTCAATATGGAGTAAAAATATAGTTCGTTTGTATTAAGATTTAAACAGTATATTCATGTGGGATCTTAATCGTCAATTAAGTTACATTTTGTGAAGAAGTCGGCACGAGCCGCCTGGAGCGTTGCCGATACAGAGAATCTACGGCAAATGATCTGGTTTTCAGCCATTTTTACTGTAATTTATTACCATGGCAAAAGGTACATGTTTATCCAGCCATTTACATTTTGTATTACTAAAAGCCATAGTGAGCAAGTTTTTTACGGATATGAATTGTTTATTTTTAGCTACCTACTTAATTAGAGTACCTTTATTTTATAAGACTTATACACCTTTAGACTGTTTGCAACCACCTAAAAAAATTCAGTTCACAAATTCAATCAGACAAAATATAACTTGACTAATATAAAAAATAATTTGGTATTAATGGATTTTATAGATAACTAGCGACCCGCCCCGGCTTCGCACGGTTGTATTATAAGTATATAAACCTTCCTCTTTAATCACTCTATCTATTAAAAAAACCGCATCAAAATCCGTTGCGTAGTTTTAAAGATTAAGGGTCTAGACAGACGGACTGCAATTCAACTGCAATCCGACTGCCAAATGGCAGTTCAGATGCAGTTGGAATGCAGTTGGCTCGACTGCAATCAAACTGCACGTCGACGGGCAGTTGGCGTGCAGTTGGATTGCAGTCCGTCTGTCTAGACCCTTATGCGTTCAAAGGGACATAATGACATAGGGACAGAGAAAGTGACTTTATTTTATACTATGCAGTGATTATATTTTATATCCATATAGCAATAATCATCGTCATAAACCTTCAGTATAGTCAACATATGGACATAGGCCTTCCCCCTAGCGCCTTGCCTTCAGCTTGTATCTGCCTGAAGTATTTCGCAGATTGTCATCGCTCCTGGCCGGAGGGCTTCCTACACTACGTTACACTATGGTCGCTATGGCGCTCATTAGGGGAGGCCTATCACCAGCAATGGACTAAATATGAGGTTGATGACGATGATTTATTTATTTATTTTGGAAATCCAACAAAAGAATCACAATACAAAAAACAAACATCAAAACAAATTGGACTAAAAAACTATGTGTTCCCTGACTTATAGGGCTTCCAGCATGCACAAGCTTAAGGCAACTAACTAAATTAACAACAATTATGACACAACACTTCGATCTTCTGAATCACTAGGTGCTCAAACTTCATGGACCAAACCTTTGAACGCAAACAAATTAAGGAGGCGTTTTATATTTCTAGCTTTCATTTATAAACATGTCCATATCCAGCAGTGGACTGATATAGGCTGATGATGATGATGATGATAATTATAAATATTTATGATTAAAATCCTCCGCTTCCAAGAAGCTCCGCAAAACCAACAGTGAATAAAGACATCGGCTAAATCTCGCAAACAGATAAAACAACACCATAATTATTATTCGAGAGCGCGATACTCGATCGCAGTTGGCAACTCGTATTTTCTTTGCATCACGTTGAAAAAAGCTGGTATTTTGTTCGCAACTTAATCACTGCGATTTTTATTTTATTTACACAGCCAGTTGGCAGTAAGTCACGTGGCGTTGTCTCATTAAAGAGGGCCCGCATTAAATATTGCTTTAGTTGTCGATTTATGAACTTATTCTGAGGTGCCTTTTTCACACAAAATAAATCAAACACTTCAAATTGGCCTCAAACTTAAATCCAATAACTTTTCTCCGCCTTTAAGTAAATAATACCAGTAAAATTAACTCCCATAATGCTTGATTTGAAACTATGACTTAGATGATGAAATAAAGGTGCCTTAATTCACAAAGAAAGTTACAAAAATAAAGTATCATTCAGGTATCTACAAATTAAAGTGCCTAAAAGAATAATACATAACACAACAATATGAAATGATGACAGAAGGACTTCTTCCATATCTTATCCAATATTTTGCAAAATTTCGTTACATCGTCGTTGAATAAGTAAATTTTTTATATAATATAAATAATAATTTACGCAATACGACTTTACGATTTTATTTTTGTCTATTCTACCATAGACAACAATCCCTGTGCTCTGCCTTCTGCAAAGCTTTCGTATGAAAAAAGCTTTACATAATTATTCTTAAAACGTTTAAAACACGGACTTATTATCAGCAAACGTGAGGAATAAACAAAAGTGGTAGAAAGTGCGCAGGCGACGACAGAAAGGTCCAAGATAATTCTCGGTCATTTGTCACCGCGACTGTACTTGTATATACCTACGTCGTATAGTCCAAGATAAAACCACCCAACTTCCACATACATTGTACGCGATTGTACATACCATCCACCAGTAGAATTAAAATACCTTATGTGATCATAGTATTAGCGCATTAAAATGTTCACGTTAAAAAGTTCACTCTCGAAGTGTACTGACTGGCTAATTTGCTGTAATCAGATAGGCTTTGATGCTTTAAGTACTTGATTAGAGCCTTATGTGTTAAAGGCCTGGGAAAAATTGTTGTAGACTTTAAGAGGTTCAGAAGTGTTTCGAATTGCTTCTTATAGTCTTCTCGTAAAGAGAGATCAATGATAAATACAGATGTAGGTTAATATTAAAATGGTAGATATTGTTAGAATTATGTAGGTCTTATTTTATCATTATTGTATTCATGCATAACCTAAAATAATGGACAGCCGTAATTGTCTATGTTATGCTATAGTGTCATCAAGTCGCGTGTATCTCTTTTGGTAAATAAATTATTTGTATTTGTATTTAGTGTATATCTTGTTATGAAGTCAAGTTGGAGACTATCATTTTCCTCAACCATATCTTACGAGTACAACACTACTTTCCTTGGACAATCTGGCTTTGAAAGATGAAGATGAAAATTGAATGACAAAACCTAAGTTCCATGAGCAATCAAATCTCTACACAAGATTATTCATCTTTAATTTCTCCGTCGATAAGATAAAACTAACCGTGCTGAATTCTGAACCAAGAATGCACTTACCTCTCCAGATATCAGCGGTACAAGATTACAGTAATACAGTTGCAGCAAAAGAAATCGATTTGTAATTTTATCGTTCTCCTTCTAATAACAATATCGATCGTTTCCTCAATAGTGTTGATGCTACGTTATCGCAACTTAATAAATATTCGTCTGTTGTCTTAGCCGGTGACATTAATATTAACATTATTCCTGACTCAACTGATTCTAATAGTGATGAGTATCTTAATCTTATTTCTTCACATGGAATGCTTCCTGCTTATGTTTTACCCACGCGTGGCCAAAATTGCCTCGACCACTTTATGATTAGATCTACTCACACAGCGGTAGCCCTGATCCTGGATTCATATATTACAGATCACGCCCCTATATTATTTTGTTTGCAAATGAGATCACCTAATAATATCTCAGAAAATTCTGTCAACAAACCAGATATTGTTGCTATTGTCAACCAAATCGAACTAACAGATTTTAGCTTAATAATGGCTTCTGATGATCCAAATATAGCTGCGGGGGACTTTGTCAAATTGATTTCATCTGCAGTGTGCCAACACTCTGAAGTCGTTAAAATCCCTAGTAGAAATCGTATCCTAAAGCCGTGGATTACGTCTGGCTTACTCAGGTGCATTCGTCACCGAGACCGACTCTACAAAAGATTGAATAAAAACCCTTGCAACCTTTCTCTTAAACTTATATTTACTCGATACCGCAACTTCTGCAACAATCTCTTAAAAAAAGTTAAGAAGGATTACGAGCGTCTTGAGCTTGAAAAGGCCGGGCGAAATCCTAAGGCCACATGGAAAGTAGTCAAGGATATTGCGAATCTGAAACGTAAACCATCATCTGCGGAAGAGCTGCTCGCTGTATCATCTACCCCTGTTGATTCAGTTAATCTGGTAAATAGTTTCTTTGCTGGCGTTGGACAGGATCTGGCGTCAAAAATTAAACCCCTACCTAATCCCGTTCCCTCTATTCTTAATACCAACCCATCCGCTTCAATGGTCCTCTTCCCAACTGACAACGTTGAGCTTGCAAACATCATCGGTAACCTCAAAGATAAATGTGCTGTTGGTTGGGATGGTATTCCTACCTCGGTAATTAAAACTTCAATGCACTTAATAATCCCTCCACTGGCTCACATAATAAACTTGTCCATGTCATCCGGCATTTTCCCTGATGTATTTAAAAAAGCACTTGTTCACCCCATTTTCAAAGCCGGTGACAAGAGATCTATCAACAATTATCGTCCTATCTCTGTCTTATCAGTCTTATCGAAAGTTTTTGAGAAAGTGATTAATAAAAGACTTGTACACTTTTTAAACACTAATAATGTTCTAGCGAAACAACAATACGGTTTTAGAAAAGGTATTTCGACAGAGGACGCAGTTGTTGATCTTACATCGACAATTGCTCAAAATTTCGATATTAATATGAAAACTTTGGGGATATTTCTTGATCTGTCAAGGGCCTTTGACACCGTCTCTATTCCAATATTATTAGACAAACTCTCAGCCATTGGGGTCAGAGGCGTTGTCAATGACCTTTTCAAGAGCTATCTCACAAATCGTCGCCAATTAGTTACTATAAATAATGTCAATAGTGCGGAAAAGGTCATTCATTTTGGCGTACCTCAAGGTAGTGTGCTTGGACCATCTCTATTCCTCGTTTATATAAACGATTTAGTCAACATGCCTGTGCCTTTCTGTAAAATTTTCACATATGCTGATGATACAGCCCTTCTCGTTAGTGGACGGGACTGGTCAGAAGTACAATCTAGAGCTGAAACAGCTTTAGGACTGGTTCTTACCTGGCTCTCCCAAAATCTTTTGACCCTTAACATCTCTAAAACTAAATATATGACCTTTTCACCAACATCCAGATCCCAGCCCTCCCCCACATTTTGCCTAAGTGCGCACATTTGTGACTCCCCAGGTTCCTGCCAATGTCCTGAACTAGAACGTACTCCCTGCATAAAATATCTCGGGGTCTGGTTGGATAGCAACATGTCCTGGAAACCTCATATTGAATGCACTGTGTCAAGAGTTAGAAAATTAATGTACATTTTTAAAAACTTGAGAGGTAGTGCTGACTTTCCTTGTATGAAAATGGTTTACCTTGCCCTGGCTCAATCAATTCTCTCGTATTGCATCACCGCATGGGGTGGCTCCATCAAAACCCTCATGCTCCGAGTTGAGAGAGCGCAGAGAGCAGTTCTAAAAGTCATGACTTCTAAGCCAAGAGATTTTTCTACCTCAAATCTATATCTGATCTGCAAAGTCCTCTCCGTTCGCAAATTATATATATTATTTAGTATCTTGCGTAAACACTCCCAAACTGCATTTGACCCTAATCTGACGACGGTGAAACGGCGATCTGACATTGTCTGCAAAACTGTGTCTCACAGAACTGCAGTGGCAGGTCGTCATTATCATTTCGTTGGTAGTCGTTTATACAATAAGGTAAACAAGATTATCAACATTTACCCACTCACAATCTATAAATGTAAATGTATATGTACTGATTGGCTTTTATCTATCTCCTATGAGGATGCTGAGGAAATTTTAAAATATCAAAAATGAACTCTATCCTACAAAGTTACTCTCTCAAACACTTACACACATCACACATGCACACATGGGTAACTCCTGTTGCCCGAACTCTTATGAGCCCGGTGTCCTCAGGAGCACCCCACTCTCACTCACCACACACATTACACATGCATACATGGGTAACTCCTGTTGCCCGGACTCTTATGAGCCCGGTGTCCTCAGGAGCACCCCACTCTCAAATAAACTATCACTCACCACACACACTCACTCTCACACACACACACATTACACATGCATACATGGGTAACTCCTGTTGCCCGGACTCTTATGAGCCCGGTGTCCTCAGGAGCACCCCACTCTCACATACACTATCAATCACCACACACACACACACACACAAATTCACAAACCCTATACACAAAGGAAACAACTGTTATTAAATATGTATTATAAAATGTAACTTAACTTAACTTAATTTTATTTAGGCTTATTACCCTTAAGCTGGAACACAAACAAATATTGTACTAACGAAGGGGGGCGCTGACTCCGCTACACAGTTTTTTAAACTTTTGCGGTAGTCAGCCCTCAATTGTACCGTAGACATAAGTTCTGTTCCCAATAAAGGTTTTTGTATTTGTATTTGTATTTGTAATTCAAACACTTGGTATAATGAGGAACTGAGTCCTGTTCAGAGGCTGCAATTGAAGCACCGTTCTAATGGTAGTTCCTTGAAAGCACCGCTGGGACACAGCTGATGTAGGAACGCTGGGTTTGTTTTGCCTTGGGTGTGAATCGGACAAACTGTAGAACATACAAATGTTCAAGTCAAAGTAAATCACTCTAAAAGACAAAAGATTCTACAAGAACGACATCAAAATATGTTCAACAGGATTATATTTTAGTACATACCTAGTATAAAACAAAGTCGCGTTCTTTGTCCCTATGTCCCTATGTATGCTTAAATCCTTAAAACTACGCAACGGATTTTGATGCGGTTTTTTTTAAAGATAGAAGTTTATACGTATAATAAAACCGTGCGAAGCCGGATATATATAGAACCGGGCTGGTCGCTAATTTTAGTAAAAATAAATATTAACTGGGGTATAATCAAGCTAAGTATATTTAAAGCGGCGAAAAGGTGAATTCATAAAATTAACGATGAAGCTTCACTTGCATAAACATAGCTTTGTTTTCATTCGGTTGTTTCCCAGACCATACAAATTCGACGAATTTAAATAAATACACATTTTAAAATCAAGCAAGCGTGGCTGCATCTACTATTCCAACCTTCTGTAGTATGGAATCAAATAATTACGGAAGTCAAATTTTAAACTATAGATACCCAATTATCAAACGAGAAGTTCATATAAAGTGTTAATAGAAAACTTCTTTATTAACAACGAAAATTACAATCAAGGAATAGAAAAAAATTCAACTATATATATAGTATACAATTGAAACCATTGAGCTAACTGCAGACGGTTGCAAACAGTCTAAACGTTGATCTATGTCAATACCAGTTGGAAGCGTCCCTAAGACACTGGCTGCATTACCACGCTGTATGGCAATGCTGATGCACTGAGCCATCTTCTCTTGTCTGGCAGAGTAGACCAGCTAAGCTTTTTGAACTGTGCCTTAGGTGCGTTCCCGAGGAAATGGCTCGAGAAAATTACTATTATACAAGAACAGGTACTGGAATTCCGATATGAAATACAATAACTGTCGTCATACTCTTCATGTAACGGTATCATAACCATAGTACTTATTTTAATAAGGAGAGTCGGTAAATAATTATTTCGGAGTGCTTTTAGGAATAAAATCTTCCGTATGTTTTGAGAATTTGGGTTTTTCCAGTTTTTTTATTCAAGACTAGCATCTGCCCGCGGCTTCGCATGCGTTGTTTCTATGGAAACGTTTCGAGGCCATTTCTTTCCCATGGGAACTGATTTATGGGATGAAAAGTGGCCCATGTATTTTCCAGAATTAAAACTACGTCTATTCAACATTCCAGCCCGTTCCATTCAGTAGTTTTTGCGTGAAAAGGAACAAACATCCATACATTCATACATCTAAACATCCATATATCCATAGAAACTTTCATGTTTATAATTATTATTATTTATTTAAAAAAGAATGCATAATGGATGATAGTTGTACTACTCAACGATTCTAATTAGACCGTTCAAATTCGAGCTATCGTCGTTTTTTGAGCGGAGACGTAGTTAGTTAATTATCTATGGTATTTCAATTTACCATTTTGTTTCAGGTCGCAATTTCTCCACCGAAGACACCTTGTTCTGCCAAACGCGTTCTATCGACCCTGACGAAGATTTCATCGAAGTCGTGACAGCGAAGCCTCTCGAAATATGGTTTTACAAATGGGATGCAACTTCAAGGGAAGTTGACACACCGCTGCTGCTGTCGTGTCCATTGACTGATTCTCTTTACAGTCCATCAGTTGTCTCTATTGTCACGCAGCCATGTGAAGACGCAACGAACGCATTTTCTATAGACCCTCTTCAACAAAATGCAGCTAAACGAAAGTTCACCATATGCGTGAAAGACATGAACTTCGAACAGGATATATCCAGAAAGGTTATAGAGTGGATAGAAGTAAACAGAATACTCGGCGTAGATATCATAGATATGTATATCGATAAGATTAGCAAAGAAACTGTAGAGGTTTTGCAAAATTACAGAGATAGAGGGCTTGTAAGACTTTACAGTGTTCCTATTAGAAATAAGGAAGACAGATCTCTGTGGCAAAGAAGAAGAGACCATGTTATAACATACAATGACTGCTTGTACAGGAATATCATGGAAACAGAATTCATAATTCCATTAGATATTGACGAAATTATCCTTCCGAAAAAAACTGAGAACTTAGCTGAGCTTATCATTAATTTTAGAAAGAATTATGGTTGGGACGAAACACAATACTCAGCTATGATGATAAGAAACGTTTTCTTTTTCGACTTCTTACAAGGGGTCAACAAGAAAACAGAACAAATGAACCTAAGCAAAATTTATACTAAACGAGACGATGTACGAATAAGAGCTCTAAAAAACTTAGATATAAGCGAAATAGAATACCTTGATAGTATAAATAATGAAGTCATAGATGATAAAGAAATAGTATTAGAGAAAGAATCATACAAGATGAGATGCAAGTCTGAACTACCAGTGCCGAAAATTGGGAAGCATTTTATAAGATCTGCGTTGGTTAGTCCAATAGGATCTTATACGAAATGTCTGATGGTGGCGAGTAAAGTGTTGACGGCGTTCAATCACTATCCACTGGCTAATTTAGGGGCAGCAGGACTTGCCTACTGGCCAGCCCCTTTCACTGAAGTTCAACTGAACCATTACAAGGTAACGTTAAAATAAAATCATTAATAAATAATGCTGGATCATCCACACAGCATTATCTAGCTATGCAGAGCTTGTTTTATGGGTACTAGACGACTAATATACTATACTACATTGATAGAAATATAAATAGATCGACCGATAAAATATACACAATACATAATAGCAGCGCGCTGCTAGTATATGCATGTATTTAATTCCCGTTTCCGTAGGAATTCCGGGATTAAATAAAGCCTATGTGTTATTTTAGAGTATCTATCTCTGTTCCAAATTTCATCCATATCCGTTTAGTTGTTTTTGCGTGAAAAAGTAACAAACATCCATCCGTTCATACTTACAAACTTTCGCGTTTATAATATTAGTAAGGAAGGATAAGGATTCAAAAGTCAGTAGTTATAAATATGTCTTTAAAAAATAAAGCTAACAGTTTATCGCCACTGTCTACAGTTTTTCAATAACTTCTTGTTTATCATAAGGTTGCCTGGAAGACAACTCAAGACTTATCAATAAGGACGTTAGTCGTATATAGATAGATAAGGTGTTGTTGTGATTTTTTTACTGATTTTATAGATAACTAGCGACCCGCCGCGGTTTTGCACGGTTTTATTATACGTATAAACCTTCCTCTTGAATCACTCTATAAAAAAACCGCATCAAAATCCGTTGCATAGTTTTAAAGATTTAAGCATACAAAGGGACATAGGGACATGGGGACAGAGAAAGCGACTTTGTTTTATACTGTGTAGTAATAGTGATGGTACAGAACCTCTATAGTGTGTCCTACTCAAACTTGGCTGTTTTTTCGTTCTAAAGCAGTATTTGTTTCCAGGAATCCTGTAACTCCACCGTGGTGGATGACTGTGGCCGGTACAGACGACGAGCGAGCATCGACACGTCTGCTTTCCATCTCTATCAGCGATTGATCCCCGCCCTAGCCAACACTCCGTGTACAAACTAATGCAAATAAAGAGTACTTTTTAAAAACTACATGACTCTCTTTTCATTTATTCGTAATACCTAACCCTAACTTCACATGCGGGTGAATCACTTTGAGATAGGAGATTCCCCGCCCAAACCGTGTGACGTCACAGTGTTCTAAATATGGTTTTTTCCGATTCCACGCCGCTTTCTTGTCGTATCAATCCTAACGTGGGGATTTTACATAGTAAATTGAGCCCCTGTAAAAATACAATTACCTAACTAGATAATACCAGATTTAAGCTGGATCAACCAGAATGTTGATCCAGGTAAGCAACACGCACATAGAAACTTTCTCGCACTGAAATAGATACTAAATTAATAATGCTCGACAATCCACACAGCATCATCTATAGTCCCAAGCTAAGCAGATCTTGTGTTATGGGTAGGTAGGTACTAGATAACTGAATAAACTTAATACAATACATTTTACATTACATTATCATAAGCTTTTTTTAATACTTCGGTAGGTACCTAGTAGTTTTAGAAGTTTTAAGAGATACAAAAACAGACTTTGGTGGCAAGTTGGTGGCCACCAAGAGCAACTTCTTATCTCTGTGCAGTTACAAAACAGTACAAAAATTATGCGCTTCCAAGATTTCAATACGATTTTGACGATAATTTTTCAATATTCCACCAGTAGCTCTATAATATAACAACAATATATCTTTACGAGGCATCAGATCAGATCGCAGCCCGGTCGTTTCGTCTCGTACCCACGCGCGTCGCAATAAATTTGAAGACAAAAGGCTGCATGCAAAGTTATGATGCAGATTGAGATAAAATTCCATAAAAACGTCTCATTTTTTGCACACAAGGCATTAAGAACGCACGTGGTTTTACAATCTCTTGCTTATTTTAACCAGCGTGTGACCAAGTTCGTATATAACAGTTTTCATGCAAAAATTTAAATAATCATACAAATATTCAAATGGGTTCTTTTTTCAATTGACTTTAATAAAGGAGTATGTTCTTAATACAACTGTATATTTTTATGTTTGATATAAGACCTCATTACTTTTTTCTTAGTGCACGGATTTTGACTACTATTCTTTTTTATTTGAAAGCTGATGCTTTTCACGTCTCATACATTTTACAACTAAAAGGAGTCTTAACAACAAAAAAGTTCTCTTGAAATGAGTTTGCCTTTTCAATACGCATAAGCGATGGTCAGCTACTTGTCCGGTGGCCAGTGATTGATGGAACTGGTATTGGTTACGAGTTGCTTGCGGTAGGTTCGTTTTGGCTGCAGCTACCAGGAATCTTGGCTCATTACAATGCTGTCATTCATCTTCCGATGATATTATTTATGACCAAGTTTTATCAAATACAACATCTCCTTTGCTGGTTAGTATTTCCAATTTTGTAAAAATAGATTAAAATGTGATTTATTAGTTACTCTTTCGTAAAAATTAAAACTAGGTAGTATAAATTCTCATTGTGTACCTTTCAATTGTTCTAATTAATGTAATTGGTGTATACCGTATTAATTAAGTAAATAAATAAATAAATAAAATAAATAAATATACAGAATTTAAACAATATTGGCGCTCGTTGGGGGAGGCCTATGTCCAGCAGTGGACTAATTACATAGGTTGATGATGATGATGAAACAATATTGAGCTATCAACAGACAATGAAATGTTTTTTTCTATCCTTGATTGTAATTTTCGTTGGTAAAAAATCATTATTAAATCTTTATAATTTCATTATTGAAGATATCGAGTTTTGAGGGAATCGAACCAAGAATCCAAATTTTTCATTTAAACTTTATCACCATGTCACCCGCTTAAAGAGCTTTATATTTTCGATTGAATACATGAAACAAAACGGTAAAAGATTAGGCAAATTATGATTTTTGTACATAACTAGTACTCCGATATGTATAATTTCCTTCCTACTAAAGTGTTTTAGTGCCAATTTGTTATATTAGTATTATAACAAAACACAGAATAGGATAACAAGCGTAAATAATTAACGCTGGAGAATTCAATACAATAAGTAACTACATTACATTGATTCAACAAGACAGAAGATGATAAAAGCAAGAAAAAGCCAGTGTCTTGGGGACGCTTCCGACTGGTATTGACATGGATCAATTGAGCTACCCTTAGACTGTTTGCAACCGTCTGCAGTTAGCTCAATGGTTTCAATTGTAAATACTAGTTGTAATTTTTCTATTCCTTTGCTTGTAATTTTCGTTGTTAATAAAGTATTAGCAAGAAAAATGACTACGAAAAATATATAACATCATCAACATATCAAAAAGCCTAGTTAGGTTAGTAAGAGCAGATAAAGAATTGTGTTAAAGATGATTATAAATTTCAAGCCTATTCTTTATCTACTCGACTTATACCTGCCACGACTTATACGAAACAGGTACGCAGATACCACATAATGAACTATTAGGTACCTATATAATTATGGAAATAAAAAGTCTCGAGCAAAACGTGATTTACCAAATGATGTGTAACAAAAATCGGTAATGTTATTATAATGATGCGAGCATTTCCATAATAATGTTCAGGAGAACATAAAACCGTCACAAATCACCATAAGCGGCACAAATTACAATGACCATTACCATACTATGGACTGAGAAACAAGGGATCGGACATGGAATATGGAATCCTACTAATATAAACGAGAAAGTTTGTAAGTATGGATGGATGGATGGAACGGGAATTACCGCGGGTGAAACCGCCAGGCGCTGCTAGTTACAAATGCGAAAGTTTGTATGAATGTATGGATGTTTGTTCCCCTTTCACGCAAAAAATAATTAACAGATCGGGCTGAAATTTGTAATTGACGTAGTTCTAGCCCTGGAATAACACTTAATGCTATTTTTCATCAAATAAATCAGTTTTCATGGGATTAAAACAGCCTTGAGACGGTTCCATATAAGTATAACCTGGATAACTTTTATTATTTTCAGCAGTATAATTGACATAATTAGTACCTACATAATTGTAATCTAGTTTATCATAAGTTATTAAAAGTCTGCAATAACATTTATTTTACGTACCGACCTATGTCATTGTTGGTTAAAAGTTATGTTGTAAGCACTATTTTAGCCTGAGATACAGGTTTTACCTAGTTCAGGCACAAGTACCCCTATAGAATATAAGTTATTATTAGATACTATTTTGTTAACATTTTGTCCTAAGATACTTTTTGAATAAATTATTTATTTATTTAATAATGCAATTTTTTATATCTATAGATGAGAATGATCACCAGGGGCCGAATTCCATTAAATTCAAAACAAAGGTCTCAATAGTGCCATTCAATCAAGATGATTAAAATGACGTTTGTGCATTTGGTATTCTACTATTTTTTGCGCTTGGAGAGACTTTCATAATTAGAATATCAAATTGGTAGTCATAAACGTAATCGTCACAGCTATGAATGAATCTCTAAAAGTTTGTGGTAGTAGAATACCAAAAAGAGTTTAACACTGACATTTTGACACGATACTATATAAATGGTGAAGCGATTTATTTAGTGGAATCCGGGCCCTGGATAAACAAAAATATGGCAACCGTCTGCAGTTAGCTCAATGGTTTCAATTGTAAAAACTAGTTGTAATTTTTCTATTCCTTGCTTGCTATTTTCGTTGTTAATAAAGTATCAAAACCTGAATAACGTTTAATAATGCATTTTTTAATATCTTTATATGAGAATGATCACCAGGTGGTCAATGTGGCTATTAGGTAGTGTTTGAATTCTTCATAATAATACGTTAAATTTGAATTCATTTGTTCTGGAAAAAAAACATCAAAAAATTAAACCTTTTTAGTAAAATTTTATCGAGAAGAGAAACTTAAAAGCGCGAAACTGTCAACTTCAAAGCATTTTATGAACACCTCCGTGCAATGGAGCATATACAGGATGTTCTAGATGGGTTTCAGGCGCTATCATAATAATACTAATACTTGTATTTATTGTTATTGTTTCTAAAGAAATAAGCAGAAATGAAGTGGGGAAATTTGCAGAGGGTTTTAAACTTCCTTATTGTAATAATCAATTATCAAAAATCAATTAGGTAATAATATCGGGCAATTTAAACAGCTCCAAGCTAAGCAGAGCTTGTGTTATACAATACATATCTACATATACTTACTGATATACCCGAGAGCTGGTGAATATCTGGCTGAGCGCATCAGCATTGCCATACAGCGTGGTAATGCAGCCAGTGTCTTGGGGACGCGACGACTGGTATTGACAATTTGACATGGATCAATTGAGCTACCTTTAGACTGTTTGCAACCGTCTGCAGTTAGCTCAATGGTTTCAATTGTAAATACTAGTTGTAATTTTTCTATTCCTTGCTTGTAATTTTCGTTGTTAATAAAGTACTGATATACTTAATATAATACATTACATAGATATAAATGGTTTAATATAGATAGATAACCAGAACCATGTGACAAATATCACATCGTACAAATATTTATCCCATGGCGGGAATCGAACCCGCAACTTCCATCGTCGCGGCAGTCCGTCGCCCGCCGTGGCACTAAAGGTCATATCTACATTATCTGAGAGAGAATACATAAGATTTGAAAAGTTTGTGTTTATTTGATAGGACTGCTCGCTTTTTCCAACACCCTATATTCAGAAACATAAGTAGGTACCTCCTCTTATTATGCAGTGTTGTTATTATTGCCATGTTTGCGTTCAAGCACTCAAGCACTTATGTACCACACACTAACACAGAGGATCACGCTTCTACGATAAAAACTCAATGAAATGCAAATACTGCCAATCGAGTGTCAAATGATCCTAGAAAACTGATATTTAGCAAAATAACACTTAGGGGGCGTCCATAAATTACGGGAGGCATTTTCAGGATTTTTTGACCCCCTCCCCTTCTGGTGGGATTTCGTAAGATTTTCCGCAACTTCCGCAACGATTTGGGGACGGGGTAGGGACCCCCGTCCCCAAATCTCAAGTGAGATTTATTAAAATTTCTGTTTTGGCTGGGAATGCGTAGGATTATAGAAAGATTTGTGTGTATTACCGTAGTTTAAAATCACTTACTTTAACTTAACTTTCACGCAAAATATCTGCCGTTTTGTACTAGAAAAAAAATTAAGTGATATCTGCTAAAACCCTCCCTCTCCCCCAAGTGAGATTTGGAAAGATTTAGGTTGACCCCCTCCCCCCTTGAACACCTGACGTAATTTATATTTTCACGTAACTATATTTTTTTTTATTTGGATCATCCATTTAGGAGAAGTAGGCCTTCAAAGAGAGGTCTATTTTGTAGTTTCGCCCTACCTATCGCCTTAATGGACGCTCCCTTATGAAATCGTAAAAGGTGTAGGTGGACAAATATTGCGGGCAGGAATAAAGCTAGCCCACGCCAATTTGCAGTTTTATCGATATCTTATCTCGTTGGATTTAAATGTGCATTTGTACAGAAAAGTTGTAGGAATAAGTGACCACACCGATCGAGGTGTTAATATTTCGATAAATTCTGTTTGTATAGGACGAATAAAATTGCGAATAATAAAGGGTTAAAATTTTTGTGTTTTTGAGTGGAGAATCGTGACTTGGCAAACGTAGTGTAGGACACCCTCCGGCTAGTTAGGATGACTGCGGAAGACTGCTGTCAGATGCTGGATGCGGCAAGCTGAAGACAGGGCGGTATGGCGCTCATTAGGGGAGGCCTATGTCCAGCAGTGGAATAATATAGGATGATGAAGATGAAACTTCCTTATTATCCCCATGGGGGATGAAATATGGGGACGAGCGGGAATAACACATTTACCCTACCGTGTCAGGCTACTTAATATTTTTTACCAATGGATTCCGACAATTCACAGAAGACATGATATTGTTCAAATGCATAATGTTAACATATCACTACATCAAAACAAAGTCGCTTTCTCTGTCCCTATGTTCCTATTACCCTATGCTACCCCTACCCTATGCTTAAATCTTTAAAACTACGCAATGGATTTGGAATGATGGAATGATTGGAATTCATGCGGTTTTTTTAAATAGATAGAGCGATTTAAGACGAAGTTACATACGAATATAATAAAACCGTGCGAAGCCGGGGCGGATCGCTAGTCAGATAATAATACAAACATATGCTCTGGAGAACTAAACCTGAAGTGATCCATTTGCAACGCAGATAGTATCGCCTGGTTTATTGGACATTGTCCGTTCGTCCTGATAGCTGATACTGTGCTCGCTAGGTAATCAATTACTACTGCCTACAAACTCGCTTATTTTTAGGGTTCCGTTTGAAACTAAAATAATGCTGGGCAATTCACACAACATCACCAAGTCGCAAGCTAACCAGAGCTTTTGTGGTACTAGGAGTATGACTTACATATCTAAATTAGCGACCCGCCCCGGCTTCGCACGGTTTTATTATACGTTTTATATAAACCTTTCCTTTCTTGTATCTCCCTATCTATTAAAAAAACCGCATTAAAATCCGTTGCGTAGTTTTAAAGATTTAAGCATACAAAGGGACATAGGAACATAGGGACAGAGAAAGCGACTTTGTTTTATACTATGTAGTGATAAAACTTACATAGATAGCGTAAGCAATAAATTAGATTTTTTTTTTCAATTGGACAAAATCTACCGAGCTTTTAGCCACATGTTTTTTTTAACTAGCTTTCCACTGGACTATACGATTTATCCTGCTCTTCAATCTACCTATTTATCCATTAATTTTATTTAACCATTAATTTAATTTTTGTACATACTAAAAACTACGGATCATAAGCATTCATCATTAACAAGTTAAAGACATTTCAATACGGAGCGAATAGCGCGCTTTCCCAGACAGATTATTACCTAATCACGGATTATTGAAGATAGTTTGCAACAGTTTGCAGTTATCTAAATTTTTGAACCTTTTTAAATTTATTATAACATAAATATATATTCGATAGTTTATTATTTTCAGTATTAATGGGTTAGCGAACGCCTTTAGAACACGCCGTTTATTTATTGTTATTTACTTATTTATTTCAAATTACAATTCATAAAATTTACATAATAATAGAATTGTCACAATAATATCATATTAAATTGAATACCTTTTATAATTATTACATGATGGATAAAAAGACTAAAACATAATAAATTAAGTAATTACCTACCATTAAATAACGTAATAACCCAATGACAATGCAAAATAAAAAAATTACTAGTTAGAATGCCGATTATTTTTCTGTGGTCGTATCATTCCAAAGAGTTTTTTTACTGCATTGAGATGATGGGTTTCTTAAGAAATAGTTTATTTATAGAAATAGACTTCGTCGCTTAGCAACCACACCATTTCATAAAAATCATCACATCACAAGCAAACTAAAACAGAAATAACTAAAACTTTATTAACAACGAAAATTACAAGCAAGGAATAGAAAAATTACAACTAGTATTTACAATTGAGACCATTGAGCTAACTGCAGACGGTTGCAAACAGTCTAAAGGTAGCTCAATTGATCCATGTCAATACCAGTCGGAAGCGTCCCCAAGACACTGGCTGCATTACCACGCTGTATGGCAATGCTGATGAAATAACTTAAAATACACACTTACTTTAAAGAACGAATCCTACGGAACACTCAGCTCACGCACGCCCGAACCGCTCTTGTCATTTCTACAATTTATTTATTTCCATCATTGAATAGCCATATATATTTTATTGCTGCTCCCACCGCGAAAATTAAACACTCATTACAAGCCCTGATTAAAGATAAACAACGATTGTGTTTAATGAAAAAGGACAAAGTATACTTTGTTTATTTAGGTCCGTATCGGGAGAGTCAATGTAATTAAATAAATGTTTGGCTTTATCTTTTCTGAGGTTGATGAACTATGTTAAGATAATATCACAGACCTTTTATTATTATTTTTAACCACTTCATATACTTACGCCAAATAACAAAAACAAAGACAAAAAACTGAGGCGAACTGAACATCAATTATCACTTTATTTCTTATATTATTTTGATAACTATGTACCTATAGGTAGTATTAAATTTGACTTGTCTAAGTACTTATTTTGTAAGCCTAAAGAAATAAAGATATTGATATTGATTCTGATTTCTGATTTCTGATCTCACAAATAAAAAATAAATAAATAACACTGGAAAATCTACATAGCATCATCTAGCCGAAGCTAAGCATAGTTTGTGTTATGGGTAATAGATGACTGATGTACCTTATCAATACAACACGTAGATCATCATCATCAACCTATATTAGTCCACTGCTGGACATAGGCCTCCCCCAATGAGCGCCATAGCGCCCTGTCTTCAGTTTGACGCAACCAACATCTGCCAGCATTCTTTCCCAGATTGTCATCCCACCTGGCCGGAGGGCGTCCTACACTACGTTTACCGAGTCGCGGTCTCCACTCAAGAACACGTTTACCCCAACGGTTGTCGGTTCTTCGCGAGATATGGCCGGCCCATTGCCACTTCAGCTTGCTAATTCTTTGAGCTTTGTCGATAACTTTGGTTCTCTGTCGAACACGTTAATATTTTTTAACAATTATGCATAGAAAACACCTAGAATCTCGGAACAAATATTTGTAGTTCGTACAAACATATGTTCCAAAGTGGGAATCGAACCCGCAACCTCAGACCTTCGCTCTCCGCACCACTACGGTCGTCAGAAATGTCAATCGTAAGTTAACAATGAACGAAGAACAATTACAAACAAGGAATTGAAACAAATTAAAGAAACCATTTACAATTGAAATTGAGCTAACTGCAGACGGTTGCAAACAGTCTAGCTAGAGGTAGCTCAACTGATGCAATCGTAGGTATTTGCTACAGTTTTTAATATTTAGAAGACTTCTAACCCCATTTCAACAGCGGCTAAGAGTTTAAACATAGTATAAAATTAATTAATAAGATAATTATTTGTCGGTCATCATAAGATACTTAATTAAGTTCCTAATGAAATGACATAAAGTAAGCAATAATGTACATAATAATATCTATACTCCAGCCAAAGTCTATAAATAATGTTAGTGAACAAAACCAACATAAAGAAACGAAATCTGTACATGTTTAGAGTTAAGTTTCAGACATACATAGATAGATAGAAAATACTTTATTCCACACTTCAAACTTAGAAATTTAAAACAATTACTTATCAAAATAGATTTGTTCTGTATTCAATTAAATAAAACTAAGAAATAATTTAAAAGAAACAATTAAGTTGCACAGTTACCTATCTACAGTTGGCGATCTTATCTTTCAAGAGCGATATCTTTCAGACAAACCTGGGGCCAAATTCCACTAATTTCAAAACAAAAGTCTCAATAGCGTCATACTATCAAGATGGCTGAAATGACGTTTTTGCATTTGGTATTCTACTATTTTTTGCGCTTGAAGAGACTTTCATAATAAGAATGTCAAATTGGTAGTTATAAACGTAGGTAATCGTCACGGCTATGAATGAACCTCAAAAAGTTTGTGCTTGTAGAATACCAAACAGAGTAACACTCATTTTGACACGAAACTATTGTAATATTGAAGCCATTTATTTAGTGGAATTCGGGCTCTGGTTAGGAAAACAATATCTTAAACTTAAAATCTAAAATCGACAAGGGATGTAAGTTTAAGTATAAGCGATTTGTTTACAAACATTTCACTTCGTGCTTGGCTGGAATACAGATAAGAATTTAATTAAACCTGGCATTAAAGAGAAAGTCGTCGTTGTAGGTAAAGGCAATAAAATGCAATAATTAACAATAATAAACTTTAATTGAGAGTCCTAAAGCTTGATAGCTTCTTTTTATTTAGATACAACAACCAGAATTAGCCTTTAAGGGGAATAAATACCTTTGGTTTAGTATCTAACTTAAAAGCTGAGTAGGTACGTCTACGTTATTATGTTTCTGTATTTCTTATCTGTGTGTGCAATAAAGAACTAAACGACTAATTATAGCTAGCATTTTTAATTATAACAAACTTCTAAAAATCTAAGCCGTCAGAAGGCAGAGTGTCCAGAATGCTGGCAGCATTGCCAAATTGAATGGCAATGCTAATTTGCTGACCGAAATAGAAGCCAGCATTAAGATCACTTGTGGACTCTATGAGAAGTTTGGTAAGTCACTACATACATAGTATAAAACAAAGTCGCTTTCTCTGTCCCTATGTCCCTATATCCTTATGCCCTTTTGTACGCATATCTTTAAAAATACGCAAAGGATTTTGATGCGGTTTTTTTAATAGATAGATTGATTCAAGAGGAAGGTTTATAATAAAACCATGCGAAGCCGGGGCGGGTCGCTAGTTCTTTATAAATTGAATGTGTTAAAGTAGGTAAACGAATCGTTTTGTCTTTCATGGCTTCTCTTCTTCTCTGTAAGTTTACATTCCATCAAATAATCCAATAAAAACCTATTGTTAAGCTAACTAATCTGAAACCAAGCCAAGCTCGTCAATTTTATGCACGTGAGTTTTTTGTTGTTATTTGTTTTCAAACATTTCCCATCGGATTTTGCTAAAGTATAGTTAGAAGCCCATTCAAATATGTTATACTTGCGACCCGCCCCGGCTTCGCATGGTTTTATTATACGTATAAACCTTCCTCTTGAATCACTCTATTAAAAAAACCGCATCAAAATCCGTTGCGTAGTTTTAAAGATTTAAGCATTCAAAGGGACATAGGGACAGAAAAAGCGACTTTGTTTTATACTATGTAGTGATGTTCAAATAGGTTATATGTTCAAATATGTAATATGTTCAAATATGTTATGTTAAGTAAAGTGCATACTCATATGGTCAGCCTACACAGAAAACAGAAAGATCTCAGGAGGAAGCTTTTGCTTACTCATCCTTTCCATCCGCATAAATCTTGTAGTAGCTTAGTTATTTAAAGCTGGCGCTAAAGCTATCGTCTTTTGTTGATCTTATCAAAAAGGTCTATTAATCTATAGCGAACTCAGTGGCGCAGAGGGCGAAGGTCTGCCAGCGACGCAGGTGAGCGCAGGTTCGATTACCGTCTCGGCACAAATTTTTGGACGATCTGCAGATATTTGTTCAGGGTGATCATAACTAATGCTTGGTGATGTCGCTCTGTACAGTAAAGGTAGATATGTAAAAAATCAAATTTAATCAGCTAATATTGAAATTTATCTAAAATCGCTTTATCAATGACAAAATCAAACACTTTTAACACAGTGATTCATTTTTACTTCTTCTACTAGTGATATTAGAAGTAAAAAAGAAATAACTTTGGATAAAACATTGAACTGAACGTTAAATTCAATAAACAAAACACTGTTATTTCTTTGCACACAAAATCCCCCGCCCTCTATTTAGATCTTCATCATCATCATCATCAACCTATTTTAGTCCACTGCTGGACATAGGCTTCCGTATTTAGATAATACAATTTATATAATATACATTTAGATCTTAATTAATTACAATTGAAATATTTAATGATTTCTACTTAATTACTTAGGTAACCTACGATTGTTTTTTTTAACACTTTAGTTCATCAAATCTTAAAGTAACCGTAGTGCCGCCGCCGCTCCATAGGTATCTCAATGAGCGTCTAAAATTAAAATTCATTTATTTTGCGATACATACTGTACATGGATGTACGATTATAGAATAAGCACAACCATAATTTTAACTAACGACCGTCGCTACACACCGTAGATTTTTACGACTAAAAACTGTGTGTGGACAAGAGGCCTTATACATTAATAGCAACCCGCTCCATTTAATCCATTTAATAATAACCTTCCTCTTGAATTACTCTGTCTATTAAAAAATCACTTCAAAATCCGTTTCGTAGTTTTAAAGATCTCAGCATACAGTGAGAAGCTATTTTGTTTTTTACTATGTAATGTTGTGATACAAAAACAAAAGGCAGTCGCACCAACTCAGTTCACGCTACCTTGGTATATTCAGATGCTCTTACCGCCAGACATAACTCTATCTCAGGGGAATAAAGCACAAAATACAATGGATGGGAAAAGGATGTTGGCTGCACTTTCATCCTTCAAGTAGCAAAGTACTAAATTATACAAATGACATGCGAAAGCGCAATCACAAAACCTCGGTCACAGAATGAAGAATAGTACCTGCAGGTCTCTGTGCACCCAATATTTTATAGAGCTAGCTCACTTCTATAACTTCTATTGTTGGGGTCTCTAGATTTGCAGAGAGTTTTTGCTATCTAACTAGACATTTTTGTGAAGCAGATTTCGAAGGTCTACCTGCGATGCAGGAAGTTGCGGGTTCGATTCCTCACTAGAACAATTCTTTGTACCATCTGCAGATCCATTCATGGTGATTTGGATGTTGCCTATTAATATTAAATAAAATATAAAAAGGTTAAAAAAAGTAAATAAAAATCTATGTAAGTACCATTAATTTAATCATTTTTCTAGTAAGTAAAGTAAGTACCTAGCAACTACCAGATGATAATGTGTGAATTTTCAAGCCTTATTAGGGGTAGGTACATGTCTAGTTTGGGATGATTTGGGTTGTTTCGTGGTTGTTACAAACAATATTCATGCATTACGACTGTGATTACGACTCTTAGATATTTGAGGATTTTTGAGAAACCGCTCCACTCATTTCGATAAAATTTAATCGGACCTAGAAAGTAGTATAATTATGCCGTTGAAACAAAAAATAATCAAATCTGTTCTGGTCTTAAAGTTACTGAAAAAAAGATAATTAGTTGAACATCTGTCTTTCTTTTTTAAAGTCGAATGAAAACGTTAAACAAAGTGACCTAGCTCTAAGAAGCCATACAATACAATATGGGCCTATAAGTAGATTTTAAGTCGATAAAACCTCTTTGCATGGCGAGTGAGACGGAATAAAAGGATGTCAAGCACTATAAATCAAAACGTCGAGACTCCTTGGAATCACAAAGATAGAATACCTACTGAATAGAACCGATGTAAGAGAAGGGAGTTTTGTTAGTGCACTATGTCGGTACCTATTATTATTCGTTTCATTTATTTATCTCATAGAAGCATTAAAAAAAAATCTTAGGATTGGTTTAACTAACTGTACGCGTGAATTTTGGAAATTCCTTAATTTAACGGAATTATATCATAAAATAAGTTTGCGCCTTAACAGAGGGAAAAATGAGAGGGTATTTAATTTCACACAAAATTACTTCACAATTCAGATTAGTTCAGATAATGGTCAAAAAAAATAATGAAGTATCTACCTAGATATTCTTTCCAAATTCAAAAGATTTAGGTTCCTAATTATTTTTTTAGATTTTTAATGTACCTGCTTACTTAGAACTCTTTACTAAGTACCTAGCCCGATTTTGATAGTTATTTTTTGAAGTAAGTATAGAAATTTGTTAACATATAAATTTGTTAACATAAAAATCTTTAATCCTAAAGGTTAAAAAAAACAGGGGCTATAATATTATATTTATTGATTGTTCACTCACTTTTGCTTTTAGTTTTATCAATGACTTTTTTATTAAATGTTTTTAAATTGTTATTTACAAAAGGCGCAGTCATTATCATTACACCTGCCTATAGATATTGTGTAAATTGGACTAGGAACTAGTTTACATTCCTCGATTTGAAGCTGTAAAATTAACGCAAATAGAGCTACTGTAACATTTTAGCCTCTGCATCATAATGAGTGATACATAAATAAAATTAAAAATTAAAATAAAAAGAGCTTTATTCCGATATTACATAGAATTTCACATAAAATTTGCAAGAGATATAATAAGAAAATTCCTTTTACATTGCTTAAACCTACGATTGAAATAAAGCTACAAATTATAGTCATGCACATATATTAATTAAATTGAATTAAATATTAAACTAATTTGAGTGATATATACCGTTATATTTATTACAGGGTAGATAGATACCTAACAATATAATTCTTTATGACTGTAATACAGAATAAATAATAGATTAAGACGACAAGAACCATATATTTTAAGAGCAAATTTAAAATAAACTAACTGAAAAACAAAAAAAGAGAAGAATTAAATATGGTACCTACCTACCTACCGTAAAATGGTCTCTATCAAATTTATTCGAACACTAAATTAATATCAAAGTACTTAGGTAAGTCTCTGTGACTAAAATCAATATTTTATAAAACTATTCAAAGTACCTATTCAATCTTTGTCAAATTATGAAAATTAGTTCCTCTGTATCCGATAGAGGCGCTGCGAAAGCCACACGCCAAAAGTTTAGAAGGAAACGAAAACATTTTCATTACCTATCGTAAAATAGTTCAAAACCTAGGTATAAGAAATAAAGGCTCTGAATACACGCCGAAAACGCTAAAAATATTTTTTTACCCTTTAAAAAATAATTGTTTTTTTACACATAAAGAATCAAGGAAATAAATCAACTCACAATCCACATGCCATACCAGCACAGAAAGTAAGACACAATTACATAAACACAGCCACCATTATGTTTGTATTTTGTAATTATATAATTGCTGAGTAAGTGTGGTAATAAGGTGGAATTGAGGAACTTTAATCTTTGGAAGGAACCTGGTGCGAGAATTCTTGGTGTCTCGCCAAGTGTCGCCATCTGTCGTCAACTCGTTGTCGCCACTTTACTACTAAAAATACATTTTATCACAAACTAGCTGACCCAACAGACATTATCCATATTATGAAAATATAATTCGAATTTTCCGAGCAATTTTCAGATTTTTTTCTTTCATATGAACTTTCTACTGACAATAACAAACACAAAAAATTTGCGAAATCGGTTTAGCCGTTCACTCGTGATGGCGTGACCTAATAGGGATTTATTGTTGTACTAGCGACCCGCCCCGGCTTCGCACGGTTTTATTATACGTATATACCTTTCTCTTGAATCACTCTATCTATTAAAAAAACTGCATCATCAAGAAAGTGATTTTTGGTTAAATGTGGGGACAATGTTTACGAAAATTCTAATTTGATTTTAGGCGGAGTAAGTATACCTCTAGGTCACTAACCTTTTTACTGAACAATAAAACTCAAGCTTTTGCTTAGTAATAGGGGTATTACTAAGAGTGGTGTTATAAGATTTAGGGTCCCTAAGGGACGGACCTGGCAAGCCTTGCTCCCTAATCGCCCTATCTACCGGGCCCTGAATAACGTGTAGTGTAATACCCCTTTAAAACCCATTCACGTTAACTAAAGTATGAACTCACTAGTTGAACAATGTAACTTTGTTTTATACTAGGTACCTATGTAGTGATAGTGATTTCAATGAATTATACGACAAGTTACTATAAGATCGCCTCGGCTATAAAATAGAAATCTCTACAATAACATTATGCAATAGAGTTCCCGCTGGCTAAGGACCTAAAGGGCTTCGCATCCAGTCAATGCACTATTGAAATTTATCGTATCCTAAGATTCCACCGCCTTCGTGCCTGGATGCGGCCATTGACCTGGGAACCTTAGGGTATCTAGGTTTGTTAGTGCATTCGCGAACTAACTGTTGCAAGCGCTATGCAGGATAGCTCGGCGAACCCGGATGTTGGTGTATTCAAACCCACTTTGGTATTACTATATTATAGGTAGGTAAAGAACCAGGGGAGATATCTACCTTGCGATAGAGCATTTATAATTTACTAGCAGCGCCTCGCGGGTTTCACCCGTATAGTTCCCGTTCCCGTGGGAATTCCGGGAGAAAATATAACCTATGTGTTATTCCAGACTATAATCTATCTCTATGCCAAATTTCATCCAGATCCGGTCAGTAGTTTTTGCGGGAAAGAGTAACAAACATCCATCCGTCTATCCATACTTACAAACTTTCGCGTTTATTTATAAATACTATACTCAGTATTTGCCTATGTGTTATTCCAGACTATAATCTATCTCTATGCCAAATTTCATCCAGATCCGGTCAGTAGTTTTTGCGTGAAAGAGTAACAAACATCCATCCGTCTATCCATACTTACAAACTTTCGCGTTTATTTATAAATACTATACTCAGTATTTGCCTATGTGTTATTCCAGACTATAATCTATCCCTGTGTCAAATTTCATCCAGATCTGGTCAGTAGTTTTTGCGTGAAAGAGTAACAAACATCCATCCGTCTTTCCATCCATACTTACAAACTTTCGCGTTTATAATATTAAGTAGGATTATACCTACTATACTCAGTATCTGCCCGCGGCTTCGCAAGCTATGTTTCTATGGAAACATCTCAAGGCTATATATCTATATCCCACGGGAACTGAATGATGGGACGAAGAGAAGCCTACGTCTTATCCCAGGGCTCTAACTACGATTTCAGCCCATTCAGTACTTTTTACGTGAAAGAAAGATTAGATTATCAAACATCCATCACTACATAGTATAAAACAAAGTCGCTTTCTCTGTCCTTATGTCGCTATTTCCCTATGTCCCTTTGTATGCTTAAAGATTTAAAACTACGCAACGGATTTTGATGCAGTTTTTTTTAATAGATAGAGTGATTCGAGAGTTTATACGTATAATAATACCGTGCGAAGCCGGGGCGGGTCGCTAGTTATGTATAAAGATTAAAGTTAAAAGATATTCTTATTGTAGACCACTGTGCTATCAATGTTATGATTCATACAAAAAAATATAAAATAATATGCAACTAGAAGACTTAGAATATCAAACATGAAATAGGTCAAGGTAGAGAGAGCTAGGTTCCTCAATTATATATATAGCGACTTTGTTTTATACTATGTAGTGATACTGATGTTATATTAGTGTAATGGGATCTGTTATACTTGCACGAAAAACACATGCGCGAAGGACATTTGCGCATAAAGACACTTGCGCGAGTGGAAACTTAAGCGAATGACACTTTCGCGAAGTACAATTGCGCGAGTGGAAACTTTCGCGAAAAATCTTCATATCTCTCGAAATAGACGTAATAGAGAGTTGCAGATTTCGCCATTATATAGATGATTTTACTCTCTTTGATCTGACATAATATAACTTTTTCATACCCCTTCCTCTTTTTACCCCATAACGAGAAAAATATTTTAACCAAGAACTTCGTAGTTCGTGCTACAGTGCTACGATGGCGCCGCGTAGCATACAAAAGACTTCAACGAGACCCCAGTTTACTTACTACAGACTATAATTCCTCGTAGCTTTGAAACAACAAAAACCTGAAAAGTGAAGCTTTTCAGTAAGATTAATAAAAGCTATTACCCTTTAGATTTAAATTAACTGGCTTATAGTTACCCCCTAATGAGAAACATATTTTGACGTAGACCTTGACTTATTTTGACGTACGGTGGTGTTGCGTAGCATATGAAAGACTTCAACGCGAACCTAGCTTTCTTACTACTTTATATTGTTCCTCTTAGATTTGAAACTACAAAACCTAAAGATTTAGGCTTTTCAGTATGATTAATAAAAGCTTTTGTCCGTTACTTTAACCTCTCCTCTGACACCCAGGCGGCCCCAATCTCGTTCTCTTACCATGATATGCCAGCTGATATCTCTACAGTTGAGGTTTTAGAAGAAAGCCCCTTTTTTCTTTCCCTTATTTTAAATTTTCTGGCTCATTCTAACTCCTCACTACCTCATCGTAGCACATGCTAGGAAAGTCTACGTAAATATGTTTCTCGTTATGGGGAAGAAAGGGAAAAGGGTAGAGGAAAGTGAGACAATTATATCAAATTAAATACAACTAAATTTAACTAACAACAATGAAATCTACAAATCTCTGCGACGCCTATTTCGAGAGATATTACCTAAGAGTTTTATGATTTTTCGCGCAAGTAGTAATCACTCGCCCAAATATTCACTCGCGCAAGTGTCCTGATACATAGTGTAATGTAGTCGTTTGTCATAAATAAACAAGCATTCGCCCGCGGCTTTGCACGCGGTGTTTCTATGGAAACGTTTCAAAGTTATTTCTATTCACTGGGAACTGTTTTATGGGATAAAAAGTAGCCAATGTGTGTTATTCCAGGTCCAAAACTACGTCTATTCCAAATTTCAGCCCTATTCGTTCAGTTTTTGCGTGAAAGAGGAACAAACATATTGCAAACTTACAAACTTTCGCGTTTATTATATTAGTAAGTTATAATATTTTTAAAGCCTTCATAATATTAGTTTTATTTTTATTTAATATAAGTAAGGATGTTAATATCTATCAATCAGAGCATCTTCTAACTACTATCACAGCTCTCATAATTAATAATTATTTTAACATAATTAGATCACATAACTCACTAGTATATACAATTATAACAAACTCTTAAAAATCTAAGCCGTCACCTGAAGGCAGAGTACCCAGAATGCTGGCAGCATTGCCACGTTGAATGGCAATGCTAATTCGTTGACCGAAATAGAAGCCAGCATTCCGATCTCCTGTGGACTCTATTAGAAGTTTCGTTAGACCTTAAAAAATTGTGTGGGCCCCAGGACCCCAAGGACCAAGGGTTTCCACCCCAAATGGCTCAAATAGGTAACCTCGGTCAAGATTAGCATATTTTATCCGCTGATGAAGCTGCGGAGCCAGCCCTTGCTGATGTCCCTGCCAGATGTGAAGGCGCTAAAGTATCTACACACGTGGCATCCCAAACTAAAGGCCGACCCATCTTCCAGGGAATCAGAGTCATACCGTCAGGTCTTGTACCATCATCAAACGGAAAAAATGCGGAAACACTAGAAATTTCTCGAACACCTAAACCTAATAGGAAGAGTGGCCTGGTGCCACGCTCGGTCATCCAAAGGAAATTGAAAATTTTGATTTAATTGTCGCGCATTATGCTGTCCAACTGCTGTGTAAGATTGGGAAATTTCCAGAGTTCGGAGCATCGTAAATAATAGGTAAATTTAGGAATTATTATAAGAATTTTATCTCAAATCTAACAAAATAAACTGATGTTATTCTACCTGCATTACATTAGTTCATTGTGTTACAGAAGGGAACACTATACTAAGGGTAGAAAGAAGCAAAAAAATCATAAGGCAAAGAGCCTTTCGTTTTGTCATAGCAAAACAAAAGCATGCAAAGCATGAAGTTACGGCAGGCGCAAAACATTCCGAGTATTTCCAAGTTATTCTCGAGACACTGGGTGTTTTGAAGTCTCGTTTTAGATTTTTCTTGGAAAAAATGTAATCAATATATATAATGTTTTAATTTGAAGTACCAACCTACCTTTTAATGTATTAACATATTGAACGTTCGTGGTTGCGGAATTAAAGGTAGGAACGTAAAGTTTCTACTGCAGACCATCAAATTTCAATAAAAAAAGCATCATCAGACCATTTTCATCCATAATAATAATGAGAAGCTTTTTAACATAGGTATACGTACTTACCTACACTAGCGTAACTTATCGTCAATGAACAAATTGAAATCTCTACCTTTTACTGTGTCTAAGTGTCCTGTAGGAAATAAACCACTTTGACTTGACTATAATAAGAAAATTTAAAAAGTTCATAAAAATAAAAATATAAATAAAAAATAAAAAGTTCATAATTATACAAGGGAATCTATTATTTAATATTTATAATTTTTTGCTGAGTAATTATGGGTACTTACAATATTGTTAAATATCGTTAGTAAATTTTTAGTTAAAAGAATTATAGCTACTTAACTAACTACTAATCAATTAAAGTTAAACTAGTTACTATGGTATGTACCTAGCTACACAAGGAGTTAGGTAACTTTGAAGTAAAAAAGAAATAGCTGCCACCGTTACCAGAAAGAAAAACCTATTATCTTATCTACGGTTACCCATTAAAATAGGAATCATCAATTCCCCTTTATCCCCGTTAGAAGGAAGGTGCCTCTTTCACCAAGCCTACTTATATCGAAATCAAGATACAGCGGAACTGTCTGTAATCAGGTAATTACTGGGTTATAGTAACTGGATAATGCAGGATATAGGCCTATTACTGGTTACCGTTATGGGAATCTGAATGTAAGAAACATTTTAATTTGCCTGACTCAAGTTGCTATCGATACAATTTATCTAAATGCAGACTGTTGCAAACAATCTACAGGTAGATGCTCAACTTAACTACTAATTTATGTATCATACACATAGGCACTTAGAAATCTTATCTTAGGTTTTATAAATAGTATATACAATTATAACAATCATCCGCATAATTAATTTAAGTAGGTACCTAAACACATAGATAACTGCTATGATTAAGTACATTATTATTCTGATGCAATGTACAAGCCGCACTCAGCAGTGATGTAATAAGTATGATAAAATGAGGTATAAAAATAAATTCTTATTTGCAGAAGAAAATCATAACCAAAGAATAAAAACAAATTAAAACTTGAACCAAATAATGCTACGCAGTTACAAACAATTCATAACTTTTAACTACACAGTCATCGGTCCCATGGTGTAGCGGTTAGCACTCAGGACTCTGAATCCTGCGACCCGAGTTCAAATCTCGGTGGGACCTGTTGAGTTTTTGCACTTTTTGTGCACGTTTCTGATTTCACGTATTTCATTCCGTATGATATTAATTTTAAGACACAAATTAGATAATAATTAAGATAGAAAAAGGGGCAATTAGCCAAGTTCGAATAAACGCCCGTCGCGCCGCGCGCCGTTTCCACGAACCCTCCTCATTGATTTTGTGTCGTGATGGTGATACGCAGTAGCCAAGGAAACTAAACTTGTAAACAAGGCTTGTAAACAAAGCGCTGTCAAATAAGTGTAACTTATTAATAATAATATTAACTGGGATAATTAGATATCCGACTTCAGCTATTCTCATTTATTCGTGGATCTTGTACTGTTTCTATCATGCAACCCAACAAGCTGAAAATCCTGATGATTGGCCCTTCCGACGTAAGCAACTAACACTCGAGTTAGCGTACCGCTATAATGCCTCTTTATAAGCCTCTATACATAGAGGAATAAGTTATTCTAAGCCTCTATATATGTTGTTCAAACACCTGAAGCTATCCTGAAGCTATCATTATCAGCTGATGCTTGTGAAATGTTTGTTTTTGTAGGTACAAAAAATAAGGCTTCCGAATGTTTGTAAGATTAGCTTAAAAACCTATATTACTTAATGTTTCCACTATAGTATAGGTACCTAGTTCCTAGTGCATATCACAGAGTTATAAGTGCACAAAATGTTGTATCAGTTTGGTCATTAACTTACTAATATTATAAACGTAAAAGTTTGTCAGTATGGATGGATGGATGTTTGTTACTCTTTCACGCGAAAACTACTGAACGGATATGGATGAAATTTGGCACAGAGATAGATTATAGTCTGGAATAACACATAGGCTATATTTAACCCGGAATTCCCACGGGAACTGGAATTACGACGGTGAAATCGCGAGGCGCTGCTAGTCATCACTACATACCTAATCTATAACAAAGTCTCTTTGTATGCTTAAATCTTTAAAACTACGCAACGGATTTTGATGCGGTTTTTTCATAGATAGAGTGATTCAAGAGGAAGGTTTATACGTATAAAAACGTGCGAAGCCGGGGCGGGTCTCTAATAATGAATAAAACTTTTGGTTGCAGTGTGGTAAAACTCAAATAGCAAACTTCATATCGGAGTCTATCAACATCGAAGAATCAGGAGCGCCGCGACCCACGCAAGGAGTCAGGATTGTGGAGTTTGAACTGCCCAGCATAAATGTGGATGGGAAATCTACAAACGTGGATATAGAGCTTTGGGATTGCAGTGGTGACCATAAGTAGGTATAAAACGGGGTGACTTCTGTATTATATTATTTCTACTACTATATAAAAATAAGTCGGGTTTTCCTCCTGACGACGCTATAACTCCAGAACGCACGAACCGATTTCCACGGTTTTGCATTCGTTGGAAAGGTCTCGGGCTCCGTGAGGTTTATAGTAATGTATAATAAAACCGTGCGAAGCCGGGGCGGGGCGCGCGTTATTTCTATTTTAATTAAGTTACTAGGTACTTTGTACCGTCCATTATAAAAAGAAAATATTTGCCAATTATCTTGATATAGTGCAGGCTGAGACGTCCTTTATTATTTTAGAGACACATAGATTTAAGAACCATTTAAGTATATGCTTTATTAACAACGAAAATTACAAGCAAGGAATAGAAAAATTACAACTAGTATTTACAATTGAAACCATAGAGCTAACTGCAGACGGTTGCAAACAGTCTAAAGGTAGCTCAATTGATCCATGTCAATACCAGTCGTCGCGTCCCCAAGACACTGGCTGCATTACCACGCTGTATAGCAATGCTGATCCGCTGAGCCAGATATTCACCAGCTCTCGGGTCACGCGTCGCATCGACAGTACCTATATACTTAACTTGTTTTTACCACGCCTTGTGATCTCATGTTGGATGCCCTTAATAAATGAATAGAGACGCATACAAGGTGGCTCAAGGTGAATAGAAATGGACGAAGTACTGGAGCAAAACATCACTTTGCAGAGTTCAGATCAACTGACACAGGAGATGAACAGTCCAGACTGAGGATATTTCCACTGCTACCAACCAGGTGATGTCGTGCTCCAGTATTTTGTCCAATTTTATTAAACCCGGAGTCACTATTCATCCTGTTTTAGGGTACTTATTTACCAAAGTCCTTCAATTATCCTTTTATTTAATCATATAGGTAGTAAGGTATTTAGTCGGACTGTAGACTGCCTGGGTAATTAGCTATTATATTCCTGCTATGATTCCTTTCAAAAATTTAAGGTTTATTCCTACTTATATGTAGATTATCTACTTAAGCTTTTTTTAAAATAACTACAAACCTACAATCGTGCCCATAAGCAGGGAAAAGATTGCACTGAGCTCCTAGATGTAAAGTTTGAATTATTAGTAGGTATTTAAAGTGCCAGCCATAACTACAAGTAGGTAGATATTTTGAGTGTCACCCACTAGCTTCTTAGAAAATTGACTCATCTTGCGATGATTTCATCCGAGTCATTCAAGTTACTCTGATGAAATTAAGTTATTTCCAATGAACGAGTCATTAGATCATAAGATTTTTTGCGTCCTTTACCTGAAAATACCAGGTAGCTTAAAGAGTAGGTAGTAGGTAAGTATAAAGTATCTGTCCTGTGGTATTTAGTTACCAATCAAAGAGTGTAGGAACAAAAAAAATCATGAGTGTTGCGTGTTCATTAATTAATTTCAAAGTTATTACAAATTTTAATACAACAATGAACTTACCAAACAGCTGACTGATAACTCTGATAAGTTCCTATTTCCTCCTAATACTTACCAATAAGCTCCTCTCATACCATAACATAAAAACCTCTTTAAATTCAGTCTACCTCTGAATTGAAATGGGGATTACACTACACGGTATTCAGGGACCCTAACCCTAACTAAGAGGGGTGTATTAAGAATTAGGGTCCCTAAGGGACGGACCCGGACCCGGACGATATTCAGGGCCCGGTAGTTAGGGCCCTGAATAACGGGTTTAATTAATACCGCTTTTACGTGTTTCAGATTTGAGTCTTGCTGGCCAGCGCTAAGAACAGGAATCCAAGGTGTTATTCTAGTATGTTCTCCCAACACTTTGCAAGCAGCAGCCAGAGAAGTCGAGTTGCTTTATAACTACTTCGTGTCCCAACCGAAGCTATCTCCAAAACAATGCGTTCTCTTCTACAACTGCACCGATTCCGATGATCAAGATGACATAGATGCCCTAACTCTCTGTAAGTTACTATAAATAAATAAATAATAAATAAATAATTCCAGACTATGGAGCTGTTCTGAAGATTCTTTCTATGAAGCTAAGATATTATATATGTTACAGATAGATAGTGATAGATATTTATTATGATTATCGTAGGGCAAAGATAATTGGCAAAGTTCATGAATGAAATCAAGCTACGATTTCATCGCAGCTCTATAAAGCTAAGATCTCTATTTACTATTAGATATCGTAGAGCACAGATTTGGCACAGTTCATGGATCAAATCAAACTACGGTATCGTCGCAATCAGAGGGCTGCCAGCTTGACGTCAAGATAGCACACAGTGAAATAGTTACCTATTTATCTTCTAAAGTTCAGGAGCACTATTTTTAAGCTTTGGGGCTCCGGAGGTATAATTTATAGCACAGATAATTTACATAGTTGATAAATCTATCTTGACAGACACTCGACAAGTCCGTAAGTTATTATAAGCTCAGAAATTGACATGAACATTTTCATTTTCAGCTCCAACATTTTCAAAGGTGTCTCGAGTTTCCATAGACCTGAAGTCGGGAGGAAACCGACTGAAAATAGACTTCTCTAGTTTTGTTACATCTATAATGCAGTTCCTGAATAAAAACGGTTAAACTTACTCGTGTTCCTTTTTACTTGGTAGTTTCAGATAAATACTTACGAATCTCATTTCTAGAAAATCATAAAATTTGCATACTATTTCATCATTTGCATCAATACTTACCAATTATTTCTGAAATCATAAAACATATTAAACGAACACATAGCGGTAATGCCTACTCGAGACATTTATTTTATGTATTAAATCATTGAGTAGATAAGATTTACGAGTAAGGTCAAAATACTTAAGAATTTGCTTTAGCGTAGTTTACCGAACAAGATAACTTTAATTAATAAGTAACTTATGATATGAATTAACTAGAAGCTGAAATAAGTAGGTACCTACATACTTAGTTGAAAAGAGTGAAGGATCAAAATTAATAGAAATGTGATTTATATAATACAAACATTTTATTTTTGTTTATATGAGTTTAAATTTGATAGGCCTTATGTATTAAATGAGTAGGTACGTATCCTCTAATGTCTTAATAGTTTTAACGTTATATACAATGAAAACTATCTACCTTTTTATATATTGCAGGAAGCTACAAAACCCGTACATGACACGTCGGTTTCTTATTATTGCTTTAATTTGTGACTAACCTAAATTTTCTTCACTAATTGAAAAATACTAAAACTAATATAGAGAGTTACCTTTGAAATTATCTATAAACGTATTTAATAAGTGTACAATACAAACATTAGGTTTGGCTAGCTCCCAATATTAAATTTTCATTAAAGTCTCAATTATAATTTACTTTAAAAACTTTCGTACTAGTTTGACGAATTAATTATGAATTTAAGAGAGTTTCCTACAAACCTAGTTGGTGTTAAAAGAACACCAAAGTTTTTCAGTGCGGATTTACGTACCTATCTAACGTGGGTGTTCTTCCAACATACTTAAACCAGGTTCGTAGTCAACCCGCTTAGTCATAATCTCAATTAAACTTCTAATTTTATGTTCTTTCGACGTTAAACTTAATTTAGATTGATAAAGTACTACAAAAAATAATATTACAACTACAAAATTTATTAAATTTAGACTTACGCTCAGTCTTAAAACGTTTGGCTCCTCTAAGTGCTTTTAAACCTAAAGCGTAAACAAATCAAATTAATTTATAATACAAAGTTATTGATGTACAAACTGTACATAGGCATCCATCATTACAGTGAAATATTTACACGATCATTACACCTCGTACAGAACTAATAATGAATCCCTAATCCTCAAAGTAACTTTAAACAAATAATACGAAACTATACCATAATTTATACAAACCTATACCTACCACATATCCTAGTTAATTCTAACACATGGAAGAGTATCTTTAAAATAAATAATCTAGCTAAAACTTTCAGAGAACGACGTATCAATACCTAATCTTAAATTCTATTTATTTTTCCAATTACCACGTTCATTAAAACCTTTTCTATTCCCTCTGCCTGGACCTCCACGATTCCAACGCTGTTCGTTGCCACGACCGCGATGAGCCCCTCTGTTCGGAAACCTTGGGAAGTTTTGTTCATTGTCCATGAAGTTAAATTCGTTGTTGCCTGGACCGACCGGTCCATTATACTGCATATTTCCAAAGTTATTTGGCGCGCCGTAGTTATTATTGAAACTATGAGGAATGTTCGGAGCTATGCCAAGTAAGCCTGGTGTGGGTCCACCTCGAAGATCTTGCATCGATGGATTAAACCCATGCATACCTCCCATGTTTAAGTTATTCATGGCTGCCATACCCATCGGTGGCATATTCATGTTACTCATCATGTGCATGCTATTGCCATCGACGCCGGTAGGTATCATATTACTATTTATGCCATATGCTAAACTATTATTTTGGTTGAAGTTAGCAGGTGTTTTCAGTAAACCTTCTTTAGGTTTTGGCAAGTAAGAAAGTTCCGCGTTTTCTCCTAGGGAAATTCCAAGGTTTGTGAAAATGCTACATAGTAATGCATTGCTCTGAACCATGGATACGTCGAAAAGTTTTCCCGGTACCTTTTCTTGTTGATACTGTTTAATGGCTTGTGTTACCGGGGCTAAATGTTGGTTGACGAAAATTTTTTGAGTAGAACTCAGTTCTTTGTACCAATCAGAATTTTGTAAAATCGTCTGCAATTCTAATACATTTTTGTTTTCATTCGAAGGATTTTCTGTCTGAGGCTTTCTTCTTGGATCGACCCGTGGACCCGTCGGTACGGATTTGGCAGGTTTTTCTTTTTCATTGTCACTGCCCGATTCATCAAGAGATAATCGAAATACTTTTCTTAATCTGGGATCAACTAAAGCTTGCGATTTCGCTGTACTATTTCTTATATCCGTATAATCTGGGCGTGGTATATCGATTGGTACTACTTTGAATGGTATCGGAGGGTGGCTATTGATTGAACCATCTATTTCTGAAGCAGGAGTATAGTTCGGTATAGCCTTAAAGGGTAATCCTAAACGTAAATCTATATCACCACTAGTGCTCTGTCGCAAGTCTGTATCACCAAATGAAGGCAGGTTAAAATCAGTTTTTCGTAGATCAACGTCAGATCGCCGTCGACCATCTGTAGGTTCTCCCGCCACGCATTCATAAATGGAAACTCTAGGGGTTTTTTTATGACTAGTCGGTTTTGGTGGATCGCTTACTTTATCACCCGAAGATAGTCTTCTAGATCTTGGGTCCCTTGACTTTTGAGTTTCGTTTGGTTCAGTACTATTCTCATTTTTCGTTTCATTTAGATTATTTTTCATTGTGTTTAGTAATTTAGTAACTTCTTCACTGATATCTATTTTTGAAAGATCTCCAAGCCTGCTTATTACAGAGGAAGGTTCAATTACATGAGGAGCTGGAGTTTGAGGTGATAAAGATGTTTGCAGAGGGGATGATGCAGGCGATTTTTTATTTTTAATACTCTTTTCTTCGTCACTAGAATACCATTTCTCATCAATCAAAAGATTATTATCTTCATCGTCAGTAGTTGAACGACGATGCCGTTGTTTTTCTGGACTTTTGAAATAAGGCTCAGGTTGACGAAAGCGTATATCAGTATCAGACTCTTTCATTTGTTGAATAATATTAGCTGGTTTAGCTACAGGTAAAGAATCATCAGAAAAAGGTAAAACTCTATGATCGATATCTTTTATCTCCGTCGACGTAGTTGGTTTTTGATTTTCATAAGCGTCATTTGTTGTTTCGATATTTTCATTTTCTTTCGATGCAAATTTTAACGCGTCTTTAGTGTATTGGTCAATGTCAATCATATCTTTATGTTTTTGATTTTCATTTTGATTGTTTTGGTTAAGTTTAGATTGTGTTTTGTCTAAATTAACTCGAGAAACAACAGGTTGGAAACGCATATCGATATCTTTACCTGGCAAGTCTGAGGAAACTTGAAGACTATCTGCAATGGACGGTGGCACTCTCAAATCTAGATCTTTCGATCCTGTGGAATCTGTAAAGTGTGGAGATGGTTGTTCATTGTTGGAGTTTATTAAACCCAACTTTTGAATACTCATTGTATTTAGTTGTATTTCAGTTATTTGCTTCAAAGACAACCCAATGCCGTTTAACTGTAAAACAGTCAACTGTCCTAATTGGTCTAAATTTTCGATACCCATTTTCGAAAGATCTAAAATCTGTCTAGGTGTTAACACACCAGTTAGATTTCTTATACTTAATACATTAGATGGGTCACTATTAGGTGACATATTCATGGTATAATTTTGATCAGAATTATCATTTTGCCACCTCGAGTGACGTACTTTTGGAGATATTTTATTTTGTTGGTTATTTAATGAATTAAATTGATTTCCTTCCCCTTGGGGTTGATTTGGTAAGTTTAACTCAAAAAGTGATGGTATGTTTATGTCTTGATTTTCTAAACATTCAGGATACTGCTGCAATAACTTAGCTTGTGTTGTGTGAATCATTTTTAACGCGCCTTCCCTGTTCAACCTTGGGAAATCTCCCAATATCTCTTTAGGTGCCGACTCAATGTGTTTCAATAGAATATTTTTCAAAGCGTCAGTCAATGGTTTACCATGAGCAAATTTACACTCATCTTTGTATATGCAAGGAAGTCCCGTGTGATAATATTTACATGGAAAATCTGCGTGCATGTACAGACATTTATCTCTTTTTGCACAGCATTCCATGAGATAAAACTTACAGAGTTCCATTTTTCTAGGTGGGTTCGCGTCATGAGAATATATGCAGTCATCTCCTTTGTGACACTTACCTTGCATGAAATAAAGACACACGCCATCAGGGTCCTGCATGGGATGAGCTCCACCTCTTCTCCTATCGTTTTTATTGTTTTTATTATTACGCTCTCGCTGAGGTCTTTGTCTTTGATTACGCTGTTGGTGATGCCCTCTATCTTCACTACTATCTGAAGCATAAGAGTCCCTATCATCTTCATGATAAACATCATCAGGTGTATTCTTTTTTACCGGTGAAGCTCCTCTGACACACATCATTTCAGATTCGTCCATTTCATCGGAATAATCTTGTTTTTTTCTCTTTTTCCCCGGCCCATCCTTATTACCATCATATTTCTTTCTCTTTTTATATTTACGACGTTCGTCAACATCGCCGCCAAACTGATTTTCACCATTATCGTTTCTTTTCATTGCGCTTCTAATGGCCTTTTCTATGCTACCAGCGAAATCATCTTCGGCAGTACTTGATGAGTACTTACGATTAGTTTTATTTTTGTTTTTGTTTTTACCTTGATCACCCTTCTTCGACTTGTTTTTCTTTTTCTTACCTGGTTTATTATAGAAATATTCTTGATTTTCTTGTTTTTCATTATGTTTAGGTTCAGGTTCACTTAACTTAACTTCTTCCGCTTCATTCTTCTCAGGTTTTTCTGGAATTTCTTCCCCGTCACTTTCGATCTCTCCGTCTTCAAGATCTTCGATATTTGTTTCCTCAGCCATTTTGATTTTATCCCTGGAATTGAGAAAATGAAAATTAAAGCAAAAATTATTATTCAGCCTTATTGTCATTATTGGGAAATTAAAAAGATACCAGCACAGATTTAAGGGCCAGTGCGTAATTTTCCAATCAACTGGTAGGAATTATTTTGTACATAACTGAATGTCTGTATGTAGGTACTTTTAAAATAAAATAGGTCATACACGTAAGGCTGTATGTAAAAGTTTAAGAACAGGCAATATTAATAGTAACAAAGAACAAAATAACATGAGGTGGAGTTAATTGTCATTAGTTTGTCATTTCGAGTAAGAAAAAGTTAAAATAATATTTTGCTTTTTATATTCCTCGTTTGTGGAAAATATAGTTATTCCTAACAGACTAACTTTTGCTAATATTCTAATTCTCAGACGTTTGTGAAGTGAAAGTGCACGCGCGTTGAAGTCCTTTCTATGAAAAATGGGTTGCGTGCGTGGTAGATACATTCAAAAAACTTTCTAGTTAAAAGTATCATAATTCACCAAAACTGTTTGATGGACATAATACTAACTAACAAATGAGTAGGTAGATAAATGTAATAAAATATAATGTACTTAGGTAGCTACCTATTTGTTTATCGCAAAGATAACGATGTGTAGTGTTTTACTGATAAAAATAAGATTGTAGCTGAGCAGGTAATGTAGGTAAAAGACCTACACCCCACCACATTGCACGAGAAAAAAATGACATTAGGTATTGTAACAACGTAATAGGTCACTTTTACACAAGGAAATACAGCTAAATATGGCAACCTATATGTATCGATTGTAGATTTGCACATATAAAAGTACAAAGTTATAAATTTCCTACTAAATATCTCGCATTAAGGCAAAACATGCCAATGGCCGTGAGTCAGATACATTATTAACTAATCAGTTCAGTCAGTTTAGATTACTACAAGGTAGGTACTCTATTCCCACCAAAATAAAAGTTAAATTGCTTTAAACAGAAATGCGACCCTATTGTATTGCGTTAAGTCGATGTTTATTGTGCTCTATTACTAACACAAAGAAACAAAACAAGGGGTGTTTAGGATCGATGGTCGCTCTTACACTCTTCGAGTTTACGATGACAAAATCGCTTTCAATAATCTAATAATATTTGATTTCAGATAGAATATTTCAAACCAATGCATATTTAAATTATTACCTATAAAAAATAATGCTGTCTCGCTCTAGGACTTTAAAATTAAAGTTAGTTGAACCTACGTATTTGATGACCTAATTCACCAGTCATTGAATCCGTTCAGCCACGATTTTGTTTCGTAGCATTCACAGAAGATAGTCTCTACCATGACTCTACCTATAGGATTACGTTTGTTTTGTAGTGTATAAAAACATTTTTTTTCTATAAGTATCAAAGAAAATAAACAGCAAAAAAAAAAACATGAACACTACCGAAATTGTAGTAGGTACTGAATTGAACAAAGATCTCTTTGTCTTTAGTAAATTTCATGATTTACCTTTAGGAAGTTACGTACACCTCTATTTAAATAATACATGCAAGTGACTTTTAAAAGCATATTACCTATAGAGGTGAAATTAAAGACATTTTAGATAACGAAATCCAAGCTAGTAAAATAAAGTAAATGATGCACTTTATACCAGAGTGTTGGGAACATGCAAAGGGTAAACGAGCGAGCTCAACAACGCCCCGCCCCAACGCGACCGCCATTTTGTGTATAATCCGACCAAATTCAATGAGAAGGATAAGCACAATAATGCCACAAGGTCAAAATAATTTTTAAATAACTACATAGGACTGATACAAAGATAGCAAATTATAGTAGGTACCTACCTGTCTACTTCCCGAATAAAGTTAAAGAATAGCGTCTCATTGAGCTTGTAATAAGAGCACATCTAAATAATGTTTAGGAATTTGAGTAATTAAGCAAATACTTAGGTTCGTAATTTGTGAAATCAACATAGGAAATAGGTGAAAGTATAAAGATAATACCTAGGCACCTAAATAAATGTTTTACACGAATGAAGATGTTAAGCATCTCTTCCGTTTTAATAAATACTGTACCTAAGGTTCGACGAAACAACTAGCATTGGAATGTATTCTCCAAGATTCACAAAAATATTTAGGTGCTGAGCAGTTAAAATAATCAGCATGTAAAGCAGAAGTCTGTGCAGTAACTGCTCATAACCACGACTTTCGAATTATTAAATTTCGTGAATAAAGTATAGCCAGACTAGCCAACAGGCAATTAGGTGGCTGTTCACATTTCACAATGTCTTGCTGTAGTGTTCTCTGCGTTCTCGCCACGATTCGAATGACGTCAGATTTCTAGAACGGCAAGATATCTATGTGTGTTCTCCCTTTCATCGAGGTCACGAGCCGTAAATACACGCTTGCACACTAACGTAAAAGTACCGTTCGTAAAACCTACCCAGCTCACCAAGCTTCGCGTCCGTAATTTAGCAGCATTATAATGACAAGTTTGATTATAATAAAAAGAACATGATAAAAATAGGTTAGGTAATCCAGATTGGTAGGTACCTTAAAAACGGCCCTAGAATATCGAGGTAGAGTATAGCGAGACCATAGTAGGTTTTTGTTTTTAAAAAATTAACCAGCACCCAATGTAAAGCAAGTAAAATATATATATTGTGATGCGTAGATAGAGAAATGAGAGCTTCTTTATGTCCTATTTCATTTCTGCTAATTTTAGGTAGAGGTAGGTAGGTACCGTAATCATATTTTCTAGGTTGATTTGGTACCTCTATTGGACCTCACTACCTGTGCACACAAAATTATAAGGACGAGGCAAGACAAAATTATTTCATGCAAAAATCGTGGGGCTATGATTCACCCACCAGGCAGTGATTATCAAAGCCGCCATTTTGAAAACAATGTACCTATTTTGTACGCATTATGCGAACTTGTCTTATTTTGTGGTGTTTTGTATAGTTACCTATGTACATACATTATTATTCGCCAAGCGATAAATAATGGTGTGTACAGAAAAGTGTTGTCACCGTTGATTTTATGAAATCAACCTTGGTCAGTTCGCCTGGCTGGCTGATCATCACCGACGCGTCTAAATTCCTAAGCGAGTACTAATTTATTACTAGGTGTTACCCAATTCTTACATTTAATGAACGGTTCACTATGCTCCTACTATACTTTGTATAAAATTAATTTCATCTATTTCATCAGCATAGACGTAACTATTCGTGTACGATTTTATGATTTCGGACGACGACTGCTGCGAAATAATGTAAAATTATCGTAGCATATTAGTTCCAAGTTTTGTCACCTTCCCGGACGTCGCTGTTTAGTCAAAAGCGCCCTCTATAACAATTTACGGAGATCTATCCGGTTAGTTGCAATCCTTTTCAAATAAATCTCATATAGTTAGATTGATATACTAAGATTTTTTATTACATATCTATTAAAACATATAATTAGTGTATAAACAATATCCAAATGTAAGGTACTTATTATGTTAAAAATCATCCAAACTAAAAGTTGGAAATTTGACTAAACTCAGTGTTACCCGAGAAATAAATATTTTTGACACGTTTTTATTGTCACTTTTGACAAATTTCTTTGCTGTACATAGTTTATAGAGCAAGACGGACAAGGACTAGTTAATAGATATTTCTTATATTTTGCCTGCCATCCCCTAAGAAAAACTTTACAATATATTTTATAACTTATTGTAGCTCGAAATTGGACACCACTCAACTTTAAATTGTCACTGTCGCCTGTACATGACACCCGGAAAAGAACATGTCAGTGAGACGTTTTTCTTGTAGTGTTTCCATCAACTGATAAAAATAGATTATTGATGCCTTTTCCAGAAAATAAAAACCTCTATGAACTGCATGCATGCATACAGTTCATAGAGGTTTTTATTTTCTCTGAGGAAAAATACAAAACCAACTAGTAGACTGGCTACATTATTAATGGAAAATACTAATTGACCATGGCACTGTTTGAACAACTTAGAGGTAAAAGAATGTCATTTTGATTAGACTAGTAATGTTATACGAACGGTGGAACTCACGAGTCGCGAGCATTAACATTTTAGCACATAAGTTATTTATAATAGAATAATATCCCGTTATAAATAACTTTAGTAGGTAGTGAAAATAAACAGTCGATCAAAAAGGTACATCAAAGGACAAATAAAACTGCCTCCTATAAATCGGATCTCAGAAAGCGGAGTATTCCGTAACTGCCTTTTCTCCCTTTATTGGATGATATTTTGCCATCGGGAAATTTTTGACGCTTTTGATGAAATTTTTATTTCAATTCGAATCACTCTAAAATATAATACAAATAAATAATGTTTCAAAAACTAAGTAGATGTTTTGCGGCTAGCTCCGCTCACCTTTATTATTTAAGCTATGATATGGTTCAATCCAGATACACCGTATAAAGTCACATAAGCTAGGCCATCATTACCGCCCACTGGAGTTGCTCCAACGACGTTGCATTAGGTCGAAACGCACCTAGCGTCGTAGCGGGGCACTGCAGCGGAAAGGCTCGGCATGAAATAAATAAATATCGTTTTGTTTTTTTGTCTTGTTCGTAATTTTTGTAGCTACTCTTGTATATATTCTGTACCTATTGTAAGTATCATGTAAGTTACTATGTTTCTATCCTACTAACAATGTGACACTACTCAAGGCCCTGTCTGAAAATCAGCGCCGCTGCTAGCTATGGCCTGTAGTGGCAAAATGCTGAGACTTTTTTGGCCCCTTACGTTCTATTGAACGTACGGGGCCAAAAAGCTTTACTAGGCCTTACTCTTCTTATTTTTGTGTTTCTTCTTGCTTCTGAATATGTTTATGTGTTACTTATATTATTGTTATGGCTATCTATGGGCCAAATAAAAGGATTTTCTTTCTTTTTTCTTTCTTCTTTCTTTTTCTTTATTTATATATATATAAAATTTTGTTTTAAGTAATGTTCGGATCTACGAATTGAGAGCTCAGTTGCTTCAGAGTTTGATAAAGAAAGTTTATTATAGAAGCGCACACAATTACCCATAATTATGCATCGTCGTCGTAGTGTGTCATAAACGCACTGTGCTGCATCGGCGCTACCAAATATTCTCAGATAGGTAATTCTGCCTCGCCGCCGCATTTTAGTTTAGTTCATTTATGTTCATATTATTATGAAATAGTAGAAATAATATTATTCTGGACGCTTCGCCGCCCCCGTGCCACTGCTGCCGCGCCGCGCCTCTCCGCTACAGTGCCGCGCGCCGCCCGCGCCGCGGCCGCGCTAGTGCGGTTCAACAGCTGGCAATATTTCATTATTGTTCATCCGTCATCGTCTGTCAACCAACAATCCTACATGAATATTGAATCCTGCCTATCTTTCCATTCCAATCGAATTTCGTGTAATATTTAGTTGTTGGATGGATCTCGCTTTGTAAAATATTGCTTGGATTGACTGAAGAATATTGTGATAATATAATTTTTCCAAGCGTCGAATTATCTGAGTGTTTTACAAGATAATCAGGACACCAGATTTCAGATTGTTGACCACTTAGTTCCATTTCATGTCTTCTCTGTGCAAGTGAATTTCCGCGATGTCAGACCCAAATAATCCATTTTCTGGATTGCTCGGAATATCTGAAGATAAACCTGTTGAAAACCCTTCACGGGATGACGAAAATGCACTGCTACTGCAAGCTTCATCGAAAAGAACTAAAGAAATCGACGAAAATGAAACAGTCAACAGTATAGTTGAGAATGTCTTTCATATAACAATAAATCCTAACGCCCTCGATGGAATTACAGGCCGCCAATTAGTTTATCTAGAGGAGCTTGCAGAAGCCAGCAAGCCTCGCACAAAAATTGACTTAGAAGCTTTGGAACAGGGTTTATTTGAAAGGCTACTTCTGTCAAACCCTGAAGCCTATGTAATACCTAAGAAATTTGAACTATATCAGAATCATGTGGTGCAAAAGCAGATTTTCCCATACTTATTTAGTGCCATGCAAAATCTACAGAGCTATGAATCTTGTAATGAGCAAGTTGTAAAAAATGTAGTAGTAAAAACCAAAGAGCTTATATTCAGGAATGCGGTCACAGCATTGAAGCAACCTGCATTGTTTGAAAACCAAGTCTTTGCTACGCAGTTGTTGGACCTCTTACAGCATGTGGATCCACAGAGCCACAAATTTTTCATTGACATTGTAAAAGAATTTATGGCTGATGGTGAGTAGTTTTACCTTGGAAAAATATTATCATGCTAAGCTTCAACTTGGATTAATGCATTTTGCTTTTACAGGTGATCTAGGGAACCAGGAGCTACTAAGTGAAGCTATGTTGCCTGTGCTGAGGCTGATCCACACAGATATTAATAAAACTAACCTGATTGGACTCCCTATCTATATTTTACCATCATTACAACTTTTTGCTGGTAAGGGAATTATGTCTATAAAGTAGAAAATAAGAACTGAGAGAGTAATTTTGTTTTAGGTTAACATGACTGGCAATTTTTCTGTTAGGTAATTATATGAGAAATGTACCTAAGTTAAACCATTTCCGGCCTAAAAAAGATGTTCCTATGAACAAAGAACATCGCTCTTATGTTTGCGATAACCACTTATATTAAAGGGTTCTGTCTGATGGGCTTATTAGGGGAGGCCTATGTCCAGCAGTAGCTAATATGATGATGAATCCTTACTAATATTAAAAAAAGTTTGTATGGAACGATGTTTGTTCCTATTTCAGACAAAAATTATCTTTTACTTACTAACATTCTTCTTCTTCTTCTTCCGGGCCTTATCCCACGCTAAGTGGGGTCGGCACAACATGGGCTACTTTTCATCCCATAAATCAGTTCCCATGAGTAATAATATAGCCTTGAGACATTTCCATAGAAACAATGCATGTGAAGCCGTGGGCTGATGCTAATGTTGAATGAATAAACAAGTGTTTATATTTACAGTGTTGACTGTTGCCTTTCTCTCATTTCAGCAAATCCATACTTAGCGCCCATTCTCATGACCTCTTGTGAACCAAAACTGGAAGGGAATGGTCGATTGTACCAGGACAGTGTGATTGGCGCTTTATTGAGCTTATCGGTACTGCCCAGGAATGCCTCTTCCCCATATGAGTTCTTTGACAACCCAGTAGATCAGGTATGGATTATATAGTCCGTCTTTTGTCTCTGATTCCTGGAAAAAGAGACTGTGGAACACATTGTGAGTGGGAAAAGGTTGATGCCTCATCGAGACTCTTCAGTGACTTCTTTTGACTGAGCTCATATGGCTAAACAGTGTACCACGATGTAAAGTAAAAAAGTAAAAATATTTATTTTTAATATTTTACTTTTATTTACTTTTTACACTATTTGGCCACATTACAACGCGTGCAAATGCCCACAAAAGCGTAGCAGCCAAGTTCATTATTCTCATTATTGTTAAGAAATTTCAAAAAGAAAAATTACAAATACAGTAAATAAAAATTTGTCTTACATTATGAAGTGGGTAAATTACAATTATGAGAGGTCTTGTTTAAATAAGGTAAAGCAGGGTAGCAGTATAAAGTATTTATTTTTCTTTACAGACAGCCACATCAATGGTGGAAACTTCAATATGGAATGCTACAGCACATCTGAACAATAATCTGCACAAGATATTCCTGTCTCTTCTCAAAGGAGGTCCAGAAATGAGGAATCGTTTGCTAACGTGGATCGCAAAGTGTCTCAAGACTAATGTTTCTAGGGGGAAAATCTGGAATCAGGTAAGTTTTATTAATTCAACATCAAAATTATAGCATTTAGAAAGACTTGGCAAAAGCTTTGTTTCTTTACTTCTTTTTAAGGTTCAGGGCTTTATTATTTAGACTCCACTGTCTCTGTCAAGGGTATAAGTTGGGAAGACTTTGTAAAAATTCAAAATGCTTTATTTCCTTTAGACCTTACAGGACACTTGGACACGTCATAAAATACATGTTACAAAATAATTGAAATTATGAAATAAAGTGCTCACTTTGATTATTGTTCACTTCAGTCTATTTAGGTAAAGTAAAGAAGTGAACAAGAAATCTTTACCTTGTTCGGTTGTTAGTTTTAGAGTTAGTTTGTCGTCTGCCTTCATTCCAAAATACTTTCCTATGTGTAGTACCTTAGTGTTGTTTGGCTGGTCATTGTCGGTCCTACTAATATAAATTTGTTCTATTGTAATGTAATTTGTGCTATTGTAAATAATTTGTGCTATTGTAAATAATTTTTTTTGAATGTAATTGACATAATTTTATGGATTTTTGACTTCCTTTTTTTTAATTGTAATTATTTTGCTGGAGGACATCATCAAATTATTCTAGCTTACCAAAATGTTATTTGTAATTTGCTCATTGATATTTATATTGAATTATTTTGTTTATCATATTTTAATGAATTATTTTGCTTGTTATGTATTATGTGGACCTATTATATTAGGAACTTGTAAGAGTAGATGTTATAGATGTTTAAAAAAAATACAAAACTACTTTCTTTATTTTCCAGGCAGTTGAAATGAACCCATCATCAATGCGCTGTGTCTCCGACGGTTTCATGATAAACCTGGGAGCCGTGTTGCTGCATCTTTGTCAGCCATTTTGTAATATTAAGGATGACAAGGCATTGAAGATTGACCCAACATATGGAGCTGTGCCAGTAAGTTTCTCACCTCTTTATTATATTGCTTTGTTTACAAAACAAAAGGGAGTTTAGTTGATGACATTGCATTTAATTATTTTTGGCATTGCTGCGGCCCTGTTGATAAAGAGGATTTCGTCCATAGAGTGCTATACTCAACTCATATCAATAATCCCAGATATATTTCTAAAATAAGGCTTGTAATAAAAAATGAACTATATTCTTGTAAACAAATAAATACATAAAACTACACAAACTATAACAGGCAACAGATAAGTAACAATTAAAAATCAAAAATAACTGCAGCACATGGGTAATAATCAAATAATCAATATCTTTATTTCTTTAGGCTTACAAAATAAGCATTTAGACAAGTCAAATTTAATTCGCCTCAATTTTTTGTCCACTAGTGGAAGAGGCGAAATAGAAACCACTAGCATGTTGGTAGCAAAAATAGTGTTCATTGCTATTCGAAAATCGAAAAGTGACAGCATATCACAACATGGGCAAAAACAACAATTCAAATTCAAATTGCTTTATTCCCCTAAGACCTTACTCTTGGATACGTCATTAAATTCATGTTATGTCTGTCGCCCCGGCTTCCCACGGGTGTATTACACATAAAAATCTTCCGCTTGAACCACTATCTTTTAAAAATACCGCTTCAAAATTTATTGCATAGTTTTAAAGATCTAAGCAAACATACATAGGGCAAACAGACATATAATGAAAATGAATTATGTATAATTAAAATTAAAAATGTAATGAACTATGTAATGAAAATTAGGAAATGATGAGCTCTTTTGATATTTTCAGCCAGAAGAATGTGCTGCAAAGGGCGTGCATATGGATTTTCTCCACGAAGAGACTTGTCTCCTCCCAGCCAAGACCGATGAGAACGACCAGCCCTTGAAGCGACCAACAGCGGACACGTACAACTTTGTCACCGAGTGCTTCTTTATGACACAGAAATGCATGGATTTGGGTGAGGACAGCATTTTTTTTATTTATTTAAGAAACATACAGCTTACCTATTACATAAATGTTTAGGTTACTTATTGAATACTAGCTGACCCGACTGACGTTCTCCTACCCTAATTTATGAAAAATTAGAATTTTCCGCGTAATTTCCTTAATTTTTTCTTTCATAAGAACCTTCTCCTGATAATAACGAACAGAACAAAAAAAGTATTAGCGAAATCGGTCCAGCCGTTCAGGCGTGATGCCGTGACCAAGGGAAATAGGGATTCATTTTTATATATATAGATTACTTATAGCCAAAATTGATAGTAACTAAGTTAAGGCCGAAAGTCCTTATTTACTAAACACATACAAAGTTCTAAATAAATGATAATGCTCTAAATAAATGACAAAGTTTTATCTAGTATTTTAGTGATATACACCTTGAGAATTTGATTAGTTAAATACAGATTGTATTAAGAACATTAAAATACTTAGATAGTTACTACAAAATGGAAGCTTTATTTTCATTGAAAGTATTTTTGAGGGTAGTGTTTTTTTATTTATTTTATGTCTTACAAATAAGTTCTTATTTTATTTTTAATACCTTATCTAAAACCGTGATTCAGTTTGTCTGAAAGTCTCTTATAGCAGTGATACAAAGGACGGTCGAACAGTTAGCTGCTTCATCGATTTAGCACTTAGATATTATTTATTGAGTTGAACATCAGAACATTCCTGTTTTTACTATAGGGATACACCACTTGGCGTTATTTTCTTATTTCTTTATGAAGCACCAAAAAGGGATCGTAAAATAATCAATCAGTTCAAGGAAGTTCATTGACCGTCATTGTCAGCTGACACCCAGTTTCCGTAATTAACACGCCGTCGTCGCAATAACACGCTAAATGAACTTTCGTTTTAAGGGATATTACACATATTTTGATAACCTGTAAAAATCTTACCAATAAATTGATTATTCTGATTATATTAATATGGATCAAAGCATATTAATCTCTAAAATTCAAGTCTCTTGACGACCTCTTGAGTTTGAGTTCTGTGTTGAATATCTACCTGTAACACATAAGGTTGCAAATTAAATTCCCGCCTAGGGACTATAACAATTGCTTAGCTAGGGTTTAGACGACGCTTTGTGACTTTGTCACCTAGCCTGACAAGTCTAGGGTAAATAGAAATAAATGAATAGAGAAATACAAGAAAGAAATATAATCAAGAACAGGTTCGTAGGTCGGCCGGGTCAAACTTCACGATATTAAGCCGGGTCCGCTGCACCAATTTTCTAACAAAACATGTTAGCAAAAAATTTTTTTAAAACAGCCCGTCTGGTGTGTTCTGATTTGTTTATTGTTTTTGTTTCATTTCAAAAATGAGTTCCGACGAAGAGGACGTAGAAGCTGTAATAGCTATAGTGGATTTAGTTCTACAAAGACGTAACCGAAATAGATTCCGGGTCCGACCCTACCTGCTACCTCGTTCCTTCAATATTTATCAAGAACTACGTATAAACCTTCCTCTTGAATCACTCTATCTATTAAAAAAAAACCGTATCAAAATCCGTTGCGTAGTTTTAAAGATTAAAAGAAAGCATTCAAAGGGATATAGGGACAGAAAAAGCGACTTTGTTTTTTAATATGTAGAGATAAAATCTATATGAAACTATGAGCTACAAAGATAAAAGGAAATAAACTAAATATAGAACTAAATATAAATATGTATAGACGTCTTGCTTCATTGAGCGCGAACGTAAAATGCGACGCTTCCCCTCCCCGCAGGCGAACGCGGGTGATGTTATCCATTTGTCTCGGCAAACATGTTTAGGTGTTTTTACTAACAAAACTGTTAAGCCACGCCCCTATTCTGTTTTGTAAACATGTTATGATGTTAGAAAACACGAAAACACGTCGCAGCGGACACGGCTTTAGGTGAAAATCGGTAACCGCACTCTCCTGCAGAGCAATCCCGTCCGCCTTAGCGCCAGTCCTCTTCTGTCTTCGGTGTAGTACGGGGGTCCAATTTCGCTATTTTTCAATTTCGAAACTGGCTTTCGAAATTCGTAAGCTCAATTTCGAAATTCGGACCGAAAATATATTATTCTCCGGTGATGATGAGATTTGTGACTCCCTTTCTTTACAGATAGAATTAGAGTCGGAGAGGTGATTTCCTTTATCCAAAATATAAAATTATTAGAATACTTCAATTTTACCTACATCAAGTATCACCGAGGCGCTTGCACTGCACGTGCACGAGCAGTGACGACATTCATAGGTTACATTTCGGAGACACTCACAGGAACTTCACACCCTTCCACTCCAGGACGAGTAGGCGTACGGCGCATTACCACCCTTACCTTGTGGATATTCCATCCACTCGAACTAAGCGGTTCCGTGTTCGGACCCAGTTTGATCCATTACACGTTCAATTTGCTAGCTTGGCCAGCCTTACTCCATCCTGAAGCGCAGAATCTTCCTGAGATCTTCATTCTTCACAGGTTCGGCAAGTTGTGGATTTATGTTCATTGTGTTGTTATTCGCTTGCATTCATGGATTACCTGGGCAGCTGTTTCATCATCGCTAAGACATCCTCTGCAAAGAGGATTGGCCGTCGTTCCACTTTTGAATAACTATTTATTTAGTGTCCCGTCCCGTTAGTGTTCCCACCAGGATATGCTGTAACGCTTTAAAAATGAAGTGGTGAGGGAAGGAGGAAAGGAGGTAGGAAGGACCTAGAGTTGTGGAGAGGTTGGTTTATAAATGAAAGTTTACTTAGAGTTACAATATAAACATGGTTTTATTTAATTTTACAAGAGCAAAGTATTGTAATGTTGGGCGCCTTAGGGTAAAGTAAAATTGTGTTCAGCGGTAGAGCTTAGAGTAAAAATAACAGGGTGTGATAGCCTACATTCAACTTCTTAGCAACCAGATAATGAAGTAATCTACAGTTATTTAATTTATAGCACGGATGATGTTCAGCGAGTGGAGTAAGTAACAGAGGGTTCCGGATGGTTCCAGAGTGAGGTTAGTTTTGGGTCACAGCACAAGTAATAATTGAGACACGGGGACTAGGGTCCAGCCGTGTTACCAGTAAGCTAGCGCTGTCGGTCCAAAGGTCAGGCGGGCACAAAAGAAGGGGCTTGCACTGAACCGCACCGAACAGCCTCCGAGCGGTCTCTCTCCGACCACTCTCCAGGGACAGCACATACAAAGATTTCACTCCCTCAGCTAGATCCTGCAGCCAGATAGCTGTAGGACAAAATAGATATATTATAGACAGAACGCGTACTATCTCTAGCGACACGTGGCGCTGAGAAATTTATATAGAAATATACCTGATCGAGGTCGAACGCTCCAAATCGTAGGAGGAAGACGACACGGCCTCTTGCGTAATCACGCGGGCAGGCAACTTCAACCACGGTACCCTGGATGCCACGAGGTCACACTGGAGCTGAGTGCAGGATCCTGGAGTTTTACAGAAACAACGGACGGTTAGGCAGACCGCTGGCGAAACCACGCACAGGCTGATGGCCAGAATACGTACCAGCTGAAGAGGTATCACGAGGATTCAAGGATTATGTAGGAATCTAACCAACCGTGGTCGATGTCCGGGACAAAAAGAAAGGAATGACAACGCGACCCGACAGTAGAATAGACAGACGTCACTTTGGAGCTGTCATTGTCAACTCCAATTTGAGACGCTAAAGAATGGCTCCGTGGACACAGAGCCAATAAATCAAGAATGGGGCCTTACAATGCATGTCCAATCTATTTAGGTAAAGGGAGCGATTTGTAAGCGTCGGTGATATCTATTTCTAGTATTCCTAGTACTCTTCAGTGGATCAAGGGATATCCCTTGATCCACTGAAGGATGCTTCTGTTCTTGGTCTTTCTTATCTTTTCTAATGCTAAGTGACATTCGAACACAAGAATGGACTTGCAGCTGTTACCTTCCAGAGATCTGAGTATGGCAGCGCTGTCAAAGAGAATACGTACGCCTTAGTCACTGATTCCTCTGTTGTGTACAGCTCTCTGGGCTACTGCTGCAAATTCACATTGGAATATGGAGCTGTGTTCGCGTATTATTATTGATATGAATAAGAGGTCCATTGAATGAGCGCCGGCTCCCATCCCTGTTACGGTTTTGAAGCCAGCTGTGTAAGATTCTGACTTCACGGGTTCCTGATTCATCTTTTTGATCCTCTTATAGCTGTACCTGTAGTGTCTATTTAGTATCCGGTTAACTTTTTACTGTGATTTTACATTGATGTCTATGGACGATATTAAAAAAAATCCTTTGCACAATCAAATTATATCAAATTATGTAATTATGTAAACACGACTTTTTTTTAATTATTTATATGCGTATTTTATTCTATATATACTTAGGAACTTTGCGTCTGTGGCACGTTGTAATACATTTTACTGTGGTTGGTAATAAGCTCTTAAACCAGTTAGGGCATCCAGCATTTTGGAGCTGAGACTTCAGGCGGTTACTTGTTGAAGCTAGAGAGCTTCGGCACTGGTCGGGGGTTATTATAATGAGGTGTTGGTATACAAGGTACACATATTATTATTTATTCCGAGGTTAAATCATGGAAACCAAAAAATTCGAAATTTCGAAATTGAGGCCTTCAATTTCGAAATTGAAAAATGGCCAAAAAATCCTACGAATTTCGAAATTACGAAATTTCGAAATGCACCCCATAAGTACAACGTTACAACTTGTGCAGCATTATTGTATTATCTGAAATAAATGGTCTATTACTTTTTAGTAGCATCTGCCCGCGTGTACTCGTGTTTTATATAGGAACGTTTCAATTGTATTTCTATCCCATGGGAACTGATTTATAGGATGAAAATAATATAGCCTTAGTGTTATTCTAGAGCTAAAACTACGCCTATTCAAAATTTCAGCCCGATCTGATCAGTACTTTTTGCGTGAAAGAGGAGCAAATATCCATACATTCGTTAAAACTTTCACGTTTATAATATACTAGCGACCCGCCCCGGCTTCGCACGGCTTTATTATACGTATAAACCTTCCTCTTGAATCACTCTAGAAAACGCATCAAAATCCGTTGCGTAGTTTTAAAGATTTAAGGCTTGGCCAAACCAACGTTCAGCTCGCGTCCGCGGTGGCGATACTGCCCGTGCAAAAGTTGTATACACCGTCGCGTTTGTTCTTGCGTTCACCAGGCTGGAGTCACGTCATTGACTACAATATTCTCATACAACATAGCGTCCTAACGTAACAAGCCCGATCTGATCGCCACCGCCGCGTGCAGACACTGCACCGGACGCCGCGACCAATCAGAGGACGCATCGATGTGAACACGTCGCTACAAGTTCGTACACAGCAACTGACCACGCGCACGCCACCGCGGACTCGAGCTGAACGCGTTGGTTTGGACAAGCCTTTAAGCATTCAAGGGCCAGTCCTGGATTCATAAATAGGCCGTATAGGCCGCGGCCTAGGGGCGGCAGCGTCCTAGGGGGGCGGCAGATTTCAGAGGACGGTCACTCGATTGCAGAATTTGCAGACGAAAGTCAAACGATCTGGTTTGGATTGGAGCGATTTTGCAATTTTTATTGCTGTTATTTCATTTTTGGGCTCCTTACGCTTTTTATTGCCAATTGCAGGGTAATAATAAACGGCTCTGTACATAGGGCGGCGGAAAAAAGTGGCCTACGCTCATAAAAAATATACATCCGACACTGTCAAGGGGACATAAGGATATAGGGACATAAGGACAGAAAAAGCGACTTTGTTGACTATGTAGTGAAGTAAGGATAGACTATAAGTGTGACCTTTCCACCAGGTTTCCGAGTGTGTGCGGAGAAGCTGTGGCGGTGCGGGCAGGAGCTGGGGCAGGCGCAGCGCACGCTGGCGGACGCGGCGGCCGGCGCGCACCACCTGCTGGCGCCGCTGCGGCAGCGGGCCACGCTCATCATGACCAGGTACACGCTCATCATGACCAGGTACACGCTCATCATGACCAGGTACACGCTCATCATGACCAGGTACACGCTCATCATGACCAGGTACACGCTCATCATGACCAGGTACACGCTCATCATGACCAGGTACACGCTCATCATGACCAGGTACACGCTCATCGTGACCAGGTACACGCTCATCATGACCAGGTACACGCTCATCATGACCAGGTACACGCTCATCATGACCAGGTACACGCTCATCATGACCAGGTACACGCTCATCATGACCAGGTACACGCTCATCATGACCAGGTACACGCTCATCATGACCAGGTACACGCTCATCATGACCAGGTACACGCTCATCATGACCAGGTACACGCTCATCATGACCAGGTACACGCTCATCATGACCAGGTACACGCTCATCATGACCAGGTACACGCTCATCATGACCAGGTACACGCTCATCATGACCAGGTACACGCTCATCGTGACCAGGTACACGCTCATCGTGAACAGGTACACGCTCATTATGATTAGCGTGGAATATAATAACCTTCATTCTAAAACAGTACCAGCCATTTGTCACGCGTAGGCCATGTAGGTTATTGGAGAGTTTTTTCTACAGCAGAGGTTAAAAAGAAGCTGTAGGTACATTCCCACTACAAAATAATCAAATATCTTTAAAATAAAATATCTTTTTCTCGGAAAAGAAAAACCGAAGTAATCGCGACATCCTTTTTGATAAGACTTCAGCATTATTTTTAGTACAACATATTTAAATTATTTTCAGATTATTCAGCCTTCGCTGCGCGGTGCTGGAGCGCGAGATGCTTTCCAACCTGCACCGGCTTGCGGGCACGACGTGCACGTGGCTGGTGCAGGTGGGCGTGCGGCCCGACGCGCCGCCGCGGCCCGGCTACGCGCCGCTGCACGAGGTGCCCGTGCACATGCCCGTGCTCGAGCCTCCGCCCAACACTCTCAGGTAACATCACATCGTTGCGGATTATTGCTTGAACTCGAGGACCGAGGGGTCGTCACCCCTGGAGATAAAGCCGGAGTAAAAAGTAGCCTCGAGGCCCCCCTCTCCTCCGTAGACCGAGACACGTTCTCGGCGACCCCGTTGACTCAATCACCGCCGCTAACCCGGAGGTGACGGCAACCAATTCGCTTCCGCACACTAGTCAATCTACCAAAAACCGACCCCGCCGGATGCGGGGTCGAAGAATTCCCCGCTTCCGCCCATAGGTGCATTCGTGTACCTAGGCGAAACCCTCCTTGCCCTCTTGTAGCATCTGGTAACAGCCCAAGCCGAGGTTCGCACCTAAGTGGTGGCCCTTGTGCGTGTTGCCCCATCGTAACTTTACCGGTGCGGCGCCCTCTGCGCCCGCCATAGTCCGGTAACGCTGTCATAGCCATCTAAGGTCAACAGCATTATAGTCCATTCGAAAAAGAAAAACCCTCGAGGCCCCCCTCCAATACCCCCACAAAGGGCCGGTAAGAAAATGAGTCAGTTTTATTTACACAGAAAAAGAATACATAGGTACTAGCAAAAAATGTAGGGCGTAGCTGTCAGATCATGATTCTGAATATATCTTTCGCAAAAACCAATCACGTATTTAGAAAAACAAAACAAAAAACGCTGAAAAAGTTAAGGTCTTTATATTTATATTGACCTCACCATAAATGAGCTGAAGCTAACATCATGACGAGAGTCCAGCTTCTCGACCCTCAATTTAATTCCAGGGTTAGAAAATCATCAAGATAAATATCCTGATAATTTTATTATCATACACATATTTGTTACCAAACAAATAAACGACGAAACACGACGCGGGGAAAACCCCGCTAACAGACGTGAAGTTGCTCACGCAATACAATACGAAAACTTTTAAGAAGCGAATTAAATATTTCCCATTATATTTATCACAGATAATCAACATATATTTATCTTGATAACTATCAAGATAATTATCGCTTTGGCTTTTATAACCCTGGTAACCTCGTATCCCAATCCCCAGATGTATCCCCGAGTTCGTGTTGGAGAACATCGTGGTGCTGATAACGATGGCGCGGCGCACGGTGGGCGCGGTCTCCGACGACGGCGACATCTCGAGCTCGCTGAACCCCGTCCTGACGCTCGTGCTCACCTTCATGGGGGACCAGGAGAGGATCAAAAACCCGCACTTACGGTTACTCTCATTCAATGTAACTAATTTAGAGAACATCGTGGTGCTGATAACGATGGCGCGGCGCACGGTGGGCGCGGTCTCCGACGACGGCGACATCTCGAGCTCGCTGAACCCCGTGCTGACGCTCGTGCTCACCTTCATGGGGGACCAGGAGAGGATCAAGAACCCGCACTTACGGTGACTCTCATTCAATGTAACTCATTTAGAGAACATCGTGGTGCTGATAACGATGGCGCGGCGCACGGCGCGACTTTCTTAAACAACAACTTTCTTATTGTCTCTATTTAAGATTTATGGGAAGACACTCTGTTCTTGTGTTCTTTACTTTCTTCACTATATTTCACTAATAATAATTTATTACACGAACTCAAACGGTTTTATCCTTTTGAGCCTTCTTATTAGGTCCGTATTGTCAAGGAGCTGGCCTCGACGTTAACATGGTGATGAAGCCTTAGTTGATGAGCTTCTGCATATTTTTGTATAGTTTCAGCGACAAACTCGATATTCAGGTCTCGGTGAAGATCGTCATTTCTGATATACCAGGGGGCGTTCACTTTTCCCTCAGTACTTCATTCTGGAATCTCTGGATGATTTGTATATTGCTCTTTCTGGTACAGCCCCAGAGCTTTATACCATACGTCCATACTGGCATAAGGACTTGTTAACTGTAAAGTAAAAATAGTAGTAGTAAAAATAAAGTAAATAATATTACTATTATTATATACGCTAAAGTTTGTAAAGATGGATGGAAGGATGTTTGTTACTCTTACACGCAAAACAGAGATAGCTTATAGTCTGGAATAATACACAGGCTATATTTTATCCCGGAATTGCCAGGGGAACGGGAATTACGCGGGTGAAACCGCGAGGCGCTGCTAGTTATGAATAATTCTAAGATACCTACTTTTAGTATACAGGTTTCCATTCGTATTAAATTGTATTCCTCTGGGGTTCTTACGGAATATTTATATCACTACACTAAACAAAGTCGCTTTTTCTGTCCCTATGTCATTATGTCCCTTTGACTGCTTAAATCTTTAAAACTACGCAACGGATTTTGATGCGGTTTTTTTTAATAGTTAGAGTGATTCAAGAGGAAGGTTTATATACTTATAATAAAACCGTGCGAAGCCGGGGCGGGTCGCTAGTTAAAAATATGTCCAAACAAATATATTTAAATTTTTATATAGAACTGTAAAAACTGTAACTAACAACTATTTAAACTAAAATTGTATTTACTAACAAAACTAAAGTAACTTGTAAACTAGCATTTTCTGTGAGAAATAAAAGGCTTTTTTTTATTTATTTTATTTATTATTCCTCAGGGCCCGTTTAGCCGAGTGTTTGGAATCTATGCTGCCCAACCACCCAGATGACCAGCAGCCAATGGGCAGCCTCGCATCCTTCTACCGAGAACAGCTCTTTAAGGAGCATCCACATAGATTGCAGGTACACTATCACTGTATCAATGAAAATGAAAAATAAATATTAATAAATAAATATAAAATATAATAATGCTGGCATACAGCATCATCTAGCCCCAAGCTAAGAAGAGCTTGTGTTATGGGTACTAGGTGACTGATTATACTGAATACAATAAAGCTTTTTAAACTTACGCGATCAGAACACGGTATTTAGCGCGTTTATTTACCTATTTTTCCATCCCATGTCCAATACAGAGTGTAAACCTGTTGAAATGTCGGAAATAAAAAAGGTAAATAAACTCAATAAAGACCTGCGTAGATATTTATAATAATACTTAATACAATACATTACATGGATAAATAAGTATATTTTATAATAGTAAAGACATTGAATAAATATCTGCAGATCGGACAATTTGTTCCGAAGCGGAAATAGAAAGCATAGCCTCCGGTGTCGGACCTTCGCCCGCCGCGCCCCATATAATATACATACGGGTATAAATTTAATCAACACAATGGTATAATTAAAAAAAACGTTTTAATTGTTATGAACATAACGACATAAATGTAATATCCATAAAGGTGTAATCCTACTGGTATAAATGAAATTTATTTAACGGTATAACTATCACTACATAGAATAAAACAAAGTCGTTTTCTCTGTCTTTATGTCCCTTTGACTGCTTAAATCTTTAAAACTACGCAACGGATTTTGATGCAGTTTTTTTAATAGATAGAGTGATTCAAGAGGAAGGTTTATATACTTATAATAAAACCGTGCGAAGCCGGGGCGGGTCGCTAGTTGTAATATAAACAATAACGTTTTAATAGAAGCGTTTTACATAAAATAAAACGCATATTAATTTACTTACCTTGGTAAACGTTTAATAACTGAGATAGGCACAACATTTCCCGCCATATAAATAAGTATTGGCTTTGACTTTCTGTAAAAAAGTACTAGCCAATCTGTAACCTCGTCCAATGAGCAGTTAGCCAATCCGGTGTCTTCCCGCCACCGGCCGCTACGTCAAATGTGCGCTGTAGCGCCGACATCTTGTTTCTTCATTGCGTCGAATATCACCAGGCAGAATTTAAAATGTAAACGTTTACCAAGGTAAGTAAATTAATATGCGTTTTATTTTATGTAAAACGCTTCTATTAATTTGACTGTACCTTGGTAAACGTTTAATAACTGAGACGTGTTTGTTATCGCCTGGTGGTGGTGAAGACACTCAACGCCAATGTGAACTTACTATTTTTTAAATAATGTTATAATCGTAAGCCACATCGCTTTGAATGCAAATTAGTCATTGTGACATTCAAAACTGCGATACGTATGGTCCAAAACACAATTAAAATAACCTCATATAAACAGATGGCTTAAATAATTAAATGACATTTATGTCTTGTTTCGACTGGTTCTGAAATCAATATCATAGAGATTTTATCGCACTCTATCACGATGATGATAGAATGTGCCATCGATCCTAGTATAATAAGTAAATAATTCTGAACAAAACCCCACACAGTATCATGCAATAGGGCCGCCCAGCTCAGCATGAATATGTTCTGAGTGATTGGGTACTGATGACTGATAAACTTATAACAATAAATTGCTAAATATGTTCGTATTGTATCAGTATACCTAACTGTATAATAAGACTTCAGCAGTTTAACTTCTTTTAGAAACAGTTTTTGCAACTTTTGCATTGTGTACGACCTTCGGTGACAATAAATCATTGCACAACTGAAAACTAAAATATATGCTCCAAAATATGAGTAGGTACTAGGTATTTAACTCCGCTTTATGAACATAGTACTCGTTTTAAACAATTTAAAGCATGTCGGAAAACAGTTACATTAACATTTCAATTTATTGCAGTGCGCTGTAATACCTGAGTAGGTACTTTATGAACCTTTATGGTGAAGCTTTGTATGTCCAATTGTCCATCTAAAATGTCCAGTTATGGGAAGTTCTTATAATACATTTGAATAACTGGTTTTTCCTCCCCACAATGTTTGGACTAGATTACAAGTTTTGCGATAAGACTTGTGTACATTTCCACTGTAGAAGCGTAAGAAATCTTAGATCCGATACACATAGCTAAAAATACAGGTATATCTATTTCTTTTTTCTTATACTTGTTTTGCTCTTAAATACGCACTGGATATCCTTCTAATGTTATTCGAAAATCATACCGAATAGATTTACAAATTCTCACCCGAGAGCATAATTATAGGTACTTAACATAGAGAGGTCTATTGAGACATCAATAAAATTAAGACCAATAATGGTAACTAGTAAACCCTAGATTACTAAGCAGCTTGTGACAGTGAAACCAAGTTTACTTCGAGAACCAACGTTATTTGTAACACTGTAGGTATTAGAATTGTGCATGAATACCACATTGTCACCCATTGTCACCCATTGTCAATGTACCTCGAAAACAAGCTCTTCATTCGAGATGCAGTAGTGGCTGTTGTACTACAATGCTTCTAAAATAATAAACAAGAACCATTTTCCGCTTAACTCTAAGTTAGTGCCGCACGCAACGCCAGTACTTTCACCAAATCTCCTTCTTTTTGTCTGACAAGTAAAATCTTTTATACAATGTACTCTTAAAACGGTCAGGCCAGTGAGTGAGCTAGACCCATACATATGCGTGGACATATCCACTGACAGACAGTATCTTGATACTGAAGGCAACTTTGTGCAAGATATTGTGTTTTTGGTAGAAGTTCCTTATTTATACTAACAACTATCTCACGCACGCAACATTCAAATTCGTGATGGAGGAGTTCTAATAATAGGCACTAAATTTTTAATGCGGGTGGGCAGCATTTATATTATAATTCATTTCCATAATTATTCGTGGTTCCCTACAATTGTTAATCATTTTAAAGAACTTGTCTCGTCAATGAGAAGTTTTGTAGGTAGACTGAATAACTTATATGTTAACCTTAGAGTCTTTCCTGCGATCTCATGAATCCAAAAGGGTTCTTATATCTGCTACCGTTCACATTCATACAGTGTGAAAAATAGTAACTCTGGGTTAGACTATGTTGAATGTAAATCAGCTCGAAGGCTTAGGCTTGCACTTCATCCACAATGGCACCTCAAACCAGCTGCTATACGCAATTTATAATTTGCCTATTAAAATATCAGCCCATCGATAAATTTATCAACCCGCTTATCAGCCCGAGTTGGCTAAAAAGAGTTTCTTACGATATCTTTATATGACTTTTGTCACAAGTACGGTTTATCAGAAGATTTTATTATTCCTTCAGCTAAACGGCTCCTTCTGAATGTTAATGTCTAACAATAAGTCTATATAGGTATCGAACCTCCCAGATCTTTTGTTGATAGGTATGCAATACACGAATCATATAATAATATATTGGTAAGACATTTGTCAACAGGTACGCGATACCCTGCACTTTTTATTTTGATCCCTGTTGGAGGTGCACCACGATTGATGCTTCTATTTAATAATAGTTAAACCTTCCCGGAAGTTCTTGTCAATAGGTACGCGATACCCTGGACTTTTTAATTTCATCACTGTTGGAGGTGCACCACGCACGATGCTTTTATAGTTAGCCTTCCTGGAAGTTGTTGTGAGTAGGTACGCGATACCCTGAAATTCATCGCTGGTGAAGGTACACCACCACGATGAATTCCTTTATCCAAACAAGCAACCCTTTCTGAAGCTTATGTGAACACATACTTACGTTGAATATTCGAGAATAATGCATATCACGTCCAAGACAATTTAAAGCTGAAAAATATTCGGTTCGCCCGAATTTTATCTGTCATCGCAGCCCTGCGAGGGTGCGTAATGAACCCTGTGAGGGTTTTATTATATATTTGCAAGGAGTTGACAATGCGGCAGCCATTGTAGCCCTGCGAGGGCGTTAAAACAACCCTGCGAGGGTTTTTATTCCGTGTCCAAAATAATCCAAAGCTGAAAATATTCGGTGCGCCCGAATTTTATTTATGTCATCGCAGCCCTGCGAGGGTGCGTTATGAACCCTGCGAGGGTTTTATTATATACTTACTTGCAAGGAGGTGACAATGCGCCAGCCATTGTAGCCCTGCGAGGGCGTTAAAACAACCCTGCGAGGGTTTTATTTCTTGTCCAAGATAATCTAAAGCTGAAAAATATTCTGTGCACCCGAATTTTTATTTATGTCATCGCAGCCCTGCGAGGGTGCGTTATGAACCCTGCGAGGGTTTTATTATACAGGGTGTAAAAAGACTACTATCGAAAAATGAAGGGTAGCAATCAGACCATTATTCTGAACATATTTATCGAAAAAAAAAGCGAAAAAAAAATTTACCTTTCTTAAAATTTTTATTTTTTTATCTAGTTACACACACATAGTACAACACTAGGAAAACATATCAACTCGAATAAATCATTTTTAAAAGCAAAAATAAATAAATTACAAAAACAACGCCATGTATTTTGTACCCAAAGTACAGCGCAAAGTGATCGACCTCAACTCACTCAGCTGTTTAAGGTCACGTGCACTAACACGAGAGCGAGATACGCAACACGCAAATTAGTAGGCCCGATTTTGAATCTTAATTCAATGGAATTTTGTCCCGCAAACTAGATAAACGAAAACCTTATTCCGTTCAGCATAAGGTTTATAACAGCGGTATTTTTCTATGTCGGCAAAACAAGGCAAGGTTCGGCATGGTTCGGCTCCCTTTGATACGCACAGGTGTGGCGCAATGCTTGGAAAGGAATCTCATGTTTATTCCATTCGACATAAGTCTTGTTTGAGCCAGATCATAGATTTACTTTAGTTGGGTAGGATTCTTCGTAATTGCGAACCGAGCCGCGGAGAGCCGAGGACGTCACGCTGCCGTTGTCGTCGAGAACGAACCGTTTGTCGGGATGTGAGCAAGAAAACGAACTCGCGAACCCATATGAGCGAGCGAGAGGAGGATAGAGACGCGGTGTGTCCCCATGAATCTAAACATACGTCGCCGCAGTAGCAAGCGAGCCAGTTGCTTGAAGACGCTTCGTACGTACGGTCGCGGTCCATTCTCTTGTGATTGACCCACGCTATCTAAAAAAACTGTTCACAGACTGTGTAATTGTGTATGTGCTGTTCTGGTGCTGTTATCCTGTTGCTGCCCACCACGTTCGGAGTCCTAGAGAAAGTCCAAGCGGTCTCGGGTAAGTGAACGCGATTTGTCTTGCACTTCTGAGGTTTTTCTGTGATCGGCTCTTTCAAGTCACCTAGCCCGCACTCCGGCGCAAACAAGTCTTATTACACCTCGGCTATTGATTTATTCGGGTTTTATAAAAGGATTTAATTTTGCGGAATTATTACCTATTATTTTATTTCGTTTCGTCGTCTAGCTAGTCGGTGTTTAGTATTCGTAGTGAACACATGCACCGCGCCGGGTGGTCATGTAAATTGCAATTTGCAACTTTTCGAATAGGTTGTTATGTTTTTATGTAGTTAAACAGGTATTTGACTTTTAGTGCGTGTCTGTGTCCGAGGTCTGTGTGTGTTTGTAAAGTAGGTAGATGTTGGTATCGGTTGTGTTTAGTAAGTGTGTTTTATTTGCCAACATAATGTTCAGTGCGATGAAGTATGTATGGGCAAATGTTTGTGTTTCTTATGGTGAAGCTCTAGGAAATGCGCCAGAAGTGTTGCGCATTTACTGCGAAAGATACTTGATACTTGCTATAAAGACCTTACCTTATAACTTTACTAGCTACCCGCCCCGGCTTCGCACGGGTGTATCACTACATAGTATAAAACAAAGTCGCTTTTTCTGTCCCTATGTCCCTATATCCCTATGTCCCTTCGACTGCTTAAATCTTTGAAACTACGCAACGGATTTTGATGCGGTTTTTTTTAATAGATAGAGTGATTCAAGAGGAAGGTTTATACGTATAATAAAACCGTGCGAAGCCGGGGCGGGTCGCTAGTTATACTTATAAAACTTCCTCTTCAATTAACATTCTTAATTTTACCTTATTAAAAAAACCACAACAAAATCCGTTGAGTAGTTTTAATGATAATAATAGTGATCTAAGCCCTATGTACTTAACATAGGGACAGACAGACAGCGGGGAGCGACTTAGTTTTATAATACTACTAGCGACCCGCCCCGGCTTCGCACGGTTTTATCACTTCACTACTACATAGTATAAAATAAAGTCGCTTTCTCTGTCCCTATGTCATTATGTCCTTTTGAACGCTTAAATCTTTAAAACTACGCAACGGATTTTGATGCGGTTTTTTTAAATAGATAGAGTGATTCAAGAGGAAGGTTTTTACGTATAATAAAACCGTGCGAAGCCGGGGCTGGTCGCTAGTTATACGTATAAACCAGTCAAAGGGACATAATGATATAGGGACATAGGGACAGAAAAAGCGACTTTGTTTTATACTATGTAGTGATGTACTTATGTTATGTAGTGAGTGAGTGATGCGTCGCGCGCGACTCACGTCGGCGCGGCGGCGTAGGTATCGAAGTGGACGCGTACATTGCTTGCAAACAAAATAATTGAAAATCTTAAAACATGTTTATCTTCGGCTAGAATTTTTTTTTCGGCCTGCGGATTTTTGTTTTGTATAAGTTTAAAGGTGCTTCGCCATCCCCCTTCGTTTTCGATAGTTGTCTGTTTACACGCTGTATACTTGCAAGGAGATGACAATGCGCCAGCCATTGTAGCCCTGCGAGGGCGTTAAAACAACCCTGCGAGGGTTTTTATTCCTTGTCCAAGATAATCTAAAGCTGAAAAATATTCGGTGCGCCCGAATTTTATTTATGTTATCGCAGCCCTGCGAGGGTGCGTTATGAACCCTGCGAGGGTTTTATTATATACTTGCAAGGAGATGACAATGCGCCAGCCATTGTAACCCTGCGAGGGCGTTAAAACAACCCTGCGGGGGTTTTTATTCTTGCAAGAATACACGAGGTGTTTTGCTTAAAAATCAAGGAACTTAGCTCATTTCGAAAATAGGAACATAAAACCTATCAGTATTTATCCTTGAAATGTATCTTGTCAATCGTGGACTTGAGACACATCTTTATATTTGCATTTTCAACACTTCTGTTTGGTACAAAAACAATAGGCAATGAAATATGTATCTACCCGCTCCTGAAAAAAAAAGTTATTCTCTTGCCAACCTACATTAACACTCAGTGCCCTTGCAAAACCAGCTGCTCTGTGCAATGGCTAGGCAGTGAATAGGTTAGGCAACCTATTAGATTAATCCACCCGACGTTGGGTGTAGGCCACGCGTTATTTGCACAGTGCAAATAAACTCAACATTTCATATTTTGTATTCGCGTATAAATTACGGGCAGGTGAAAACCAAACGGCCATCGTACGCGTTGCCCACGTGGCTGCGTGGCCCACAATACACAAAACAACGACATTTTAAAGTACTCACGATGTTATTTCCATTACCCTTCAATATTGACCTCCTTCTCCAGTTGTCTTTCAAGTCTCGTTTTCACGATATCGGTCAGAATTTTGCATATTATATCGTGTTAACATCCTTGCTAGAAAAATAATTATTTTAGCACATAGCAACATATAACCTCAAAATAAATTCATACGAATCGAACGGAAAAATCGAACGGAAATACCGTTAAAATCTTACTTAGGAGTAATAGAAGAAAAATTACCGCTGTTATTAGCGTCACTGGCACATGGGATGCCAGGTAGTTGTAAAAAGCCTCAGCTTTTGTCATTAAAACAAATATAACCACGTGCTTGCGAGCACATATAATAAGAAAAATGTCACGGTCTTAGTGCAAGGTAGTAAAGGGCGTATGCTTTCGTACTAACCATGCGACATGTGTGCGACCCGTGATTCTCCAACAAAATATAAATAAAATGGACTCATTAGTCCAAAAACAAATTACGAAACTTATTTCGCAAATTATCATTTTATTGAAAAAATGTGGGTATCTAGTGGTGTAGACAAAGAAAAATGTACTTACGCAGTAATGCAATTTAACACCAAACCTTTAGAATATTATATGTACTTTGCAATAATTCTTTGCGAAATGTATGCACTTTGAAATATTTTCTGGAACCTTTCTTCAAAGCGTGCTACGTATTTGGTAGCACGTCTGTACTCGGCGGGAAACTAAACGCCAATGAAGAAACAAGATGTCGGCGCTACAGCGCACATTTGACGTAGCGGCCGGTGGCGGGAAGACACCGGATTGGCTAACTGCTCATTGGACGAGGTTACTGATTGGCTAGTACTTTTTTACAGAAAGTCAAAGCCAATACTTATTTATATGGCGGGAAATGTTGTGCCTATCTCAGTTATTAAACGTTTACCAAGGTACAGTCAAATTAATAGTATTTACATAATGGTATAATTGAATACATAACGGTATAATTGTAATTCCAGCTAATGCGATGCCTTCTCGACGTGTTCGTCGGCATAGAGATGACAGGCAGCAGTGTCCAGTTTGAGCAGAAGTTCAACTACCGGCGCCCCATGTACCTGGTCATGGAGTTCCTCTGGGGGATCCAAGAGCACAGGGACGCTTTGACGTGAGTCTATTAATAATATAATATTTAGCCTGTGTCCCCAGTAGGAAAACTGTGAGCGGCCGACTGAGTGAGCCACAAATTTGCGGCGAAGAGCATTGACGTATTTCTTAGTATACGTGCACCACAGACCGCTCGTGTAAAAAGATTGACAAAAAGATTTAAATAGAAAAATCTTTACTTCTGTGGAGCAACGAGCAAACCTGCGGACCAGCATATTCGCTCTGACCGTCAATGCTCTTCGCTCCTTTTCCATGTCCTCTTCATCTCTTAGGTTATCAGTAATCAGATGACCCCGATACCTAAACTTAATAGAAGCGTTTTACATAAAATAAAACGCATATTAATTTACTTACCTTGGTAAACGTTTAATAACTGAGAGATAGGCCCTACATTTCCCGCCTTATAAATAAGTATTGGCTTTGACTTTCTGTAAAAAAGTACTACCCAATCAGTAACCTCGTCCAAAGAGGAGTTGGCCAATCCGGTGTCTTCCCGCCACCGGCCGCTACGTCAGATGTACGCTTGTGGCGCCGACATCTTTTTTCTTCATTGCGTCGAATATCACCAGGCAGAATTTAAAATGTAAACGTTTACCAAGGTAAGTAAATTAATATGCGTTTTATTTTATGTAAAACGCTTCTATTAATTTGACTGTACCTTGGTAAACGTTTAATAACTGAGACGTGTTTGTTATCGCCTGGTGGTGGTGAAGACACTCAACGCCTATGTGAACTTACTATTTTTTAAATAATGTTATAATCGTAAGCCACGTCGCTTTGAGTACAAATTAGTCATTGTGACATTCAAAACTGCAATACGTATGGTCCAAAAGACAATTAACATTTTTAAACAAATTTATCGCACTCTATCATGATGATGATAGAATGTGCCATCGTCCTAGTATAATAAATAAATAATTCTGAACAAAACCCCACACAGTATCATACAATAGGGCCGCCCAGCTCAGCATGAATATGTTCTGAGTGATTGGGTACTGATGACTGATAAACTTATAACAATAAATTGCTAAATATGTTCGTATTGTATCAGTATACCTAACTGTATAATAATACTTCAGCAGCTTAACTTCTTTTAGAAACAGTTTTTGCAACTTTTGCAATGTGTACGACCTTCGGTGACAATAAATCATTGCACAACTGAAAACTAAAATATCTGCTCCAAAATGTGAGTAGGTAGTTACTAGGTATTTAACTCATTAATTTTCTGGACATAGTACTCGTTTTAACCAATTGAAAGCATGTGGGAAAACCGTTACATTAAAATTTCAATTTATTGCAGTGCGCTGTAATACCTGAGTAGGTACTTTATGAACCGTTATAACTATAGTGAAGCTTTGTATGTTCATCTAAAATGTCCAGTTATGGGAAGTTCTTATAAAACATTTGAATAACTGGTTTTTCCTCCCCACAATGTTTGGACTAGATTACAAGTTTTGCGATAAGACTTGTGTACATTTCCACTGTAGAAGCGTAAGAAATCTTAGATCCGATACACGTAGCTAAAAATACAGGTATATCTATTTCTTTTTCCCTTATAGGTACTTGTTTTGCTCTTAAATACGCACTGGGTATCCTTCTAATGTTATTCGAATATCATACCGAATAGATTTACAAATTCTCACCCGAGAGCATATAGGTACTTAATATAGAGAGGTCTATTGAGACATCAATAAAATTAATACCAATAATGGTAACTAGCAAACCCTAGATTACTAAGCAGCTTGTGACAGTGAAACCAAGTTTACTTCGAGAACCAACGTTATTTGTAACACTGTAGGTATTATACTTGTGCATGAATACCTCATCCATTGTCAATGTACCTCGAAAACAAGCTCTTCATTTGAGATGCAGTAGTGTCTGTTGTACTACAATGTTTATAAAATAATAAACAAGAACCATTTTCCGTTTAACTAGTAGTTATGTTGAAACATCTCACGACCAATTACTGAAAATCTGACGTCATCGCTTAAGAAGCGATAATATAGATGCACTTTTATTCTTATTAATCTATCACAGAGTGCTAGAGTTTAGAAGCTGACAATGATCGCTTACTTGTAAAGAATAGTGTAACACTATATAAAATATAAACAGTTCTTTACGTCAAGGACAATGGCTGTCCTTTACTGACGTTCAAAAAGAAGACGATTTTCCAAGGTTTTTATTACTGTAGTGCGCAAACCCTCAATTGCTCACGGTCATTTCTATAAATGATTGATGTCTAATACAGTTGAGAATACATTCAACAATAATTGTTAAATTATTACATAAATTATTTATCATACAAAGCAGATAACAGAAATGCCACTTATGATAAAAAGTATGATGAGGGTAGTTGTAAATAAACGCGTGAACGTTCATTACCGTACACACCTTTATACAGATAACCAAGAAATGCCACCGGTTATAAAAAGTATGAAGAGGGTAGTTGTAAATAAACACGGGAATGTTTCTTATCGTTCACACCCTTATTGTTCCCACAATCATAAATCCGGACATGGGTTGAGTACAATTCAGAGCCTATACAGGTAGGTATATTAAGTTAGTACCGCAACGCCAGTACTTTCACCAAATCTCCTTCTTTTTGTCTGACAAGTAAAGTCTTTTAGACAATGTACTCTTAAAACGGTCAGGCCAGTGAGTGAGCTAGACCCATACATTTGCGTGGACATATCCACTGATAGACAGTATCTTGATACTGAAGGCAACTTTGTGCAAGATATTGTGTTTTTGGTAGAAGCTACCTTATTTATACTAACAACTATCTCACGCACGCAACATTCAAATTCGTGATGGAATGAGGGATACGAAAGGTTCTAATAATAGGCACTAAATTTTTAGTGCGGGTGGGCAGCATTTATCTTATAATTCATTTCCATAATTATTCGTGGTACCCACCCTACAATTGTTAATCATTTTAAAGAACTTGTCTCGTCAATGAGAAGTTTTGTAGGTAGACTGAATAACTTATATGTTAACCTTAGAGTCTTTCCTGCGATCTCATGAATCCAAAGGGTTCTTATATCTGCTACCGTTCACATATCATACAGTGTAAAAAATAGTAACTCTGGGTTAGACTATGTAGAATGTAATTCAGCTCGAAGGCTTAGGTTTGCCCTTAATTCACAATGACACCTCAACCAGCTGCTATACGCAATTTATAATTTGCCTATAAAAATATCAGCCAATCGATAAATTTATCAACCCATCACGCTTATCAGCCCGAGTTTCTTACGATATTCTTATATGACTTTTGTCACAAGTACGGTTTATCAGAAGATTTTATTATTCCTTCAGCTAAACAGCTCCTTCTGAATGTTAATGTCTAACAAGAACAGAAACTCCGTCTATATAGGTATCGAACCTCCCAAATCTTTTGTTGATAGGTATGCAATACACGAATCATATACATACATAGATATTGGTAAGACATTTGTCAATAGGTACGCGATACCCTGCACTTTTTATTTTGATGCTTCTATTTAATAATTGTTAACCTTCCTGGAAGTTCTAGTCAATAGGTACGCGATACCCTGGACTTTTTATTTTCATCACTGTTGGAGGTGCACCACGATGCTTTTATAGTTAGCCTTCCCAGAAGTTGTTGTGAGTAGGTACGCGATACCCTGGAATCAGTGTCTCCATATACACGGTAATTACCGTAGATGCACCGTAATCTGACATAATCTACGGTCAACGGTAAACGTGCATTACCGTGTCGTAATTCTACCGTAATAAGGTGATGAATAACTTTTCGCATTTTTGATATTTTTTTGATTACGTGTAACGAAACGTAACTTTTTAAAACACAAAATTTTAGATGGCAACACTCAGCACCTAGTTCAGGGGAAAAACCCTACTGTTTACTTTTTATGTAGGCTACTTTTACTCACACATCGACCGTCACACCTTCGCAGTTTATTCTATTTTCGTCCATATTTACCGCTATGGAAAAGAAATAATGAAACAACATTTTCAGTTTGGTCAGTGTGAGTAAATTAGGTAAGGTACCCACCCTGGGTATGTACCTATTCTATGAGTTACGAATGCTAACTACAATCGCATTTTAGTTGTGTTGGAATCGAATTAGACTGTTGATTTTGTGAACTGCTATAAGAACGATGGAAAGTGACAGTGAAAGTTATGATAGTGGACCAACATCTTCTAAAACGTTAAGAATTGGACAGAAACGTAAGCATTACAAACAAAAATTTAAGATTGAATGGTGTAGGCTGAAAGAGTTTACCACTAAAGAAATGATCAGCAAAATGAATGCTTCTGTTTACGAAAAAGAAATTGTCGTCTTAGATTCGGATTAGGGACTAGTTTTTTATAAGTAAGTAGGTTTAAAATCATTACAAAAAATTAGAAACATGTAACAATTAATAATAAGTAGGTAATAAAAATTATATTTTGATTGTAATTTAATTATTGCTTTTAAATTCCCTTTAAATTTGTTTTTTATCTACTTATTTACCAATTTTAACATACACTGAAACATTACACTGTAATTACGGTAAATTTTTAACTGACACACCGTAAAACACCGTATTTTCACCCTGGCAACACGGTAATCCATAATTTTCATATGGAGACACTGCCTGGAATTCATCGCTGGTGGAGGTACACCACCACGATGAATTCCTTTATCCAAACAAGCAACCCTTTCTGAAGCTTATGTAAACACATATTTATGTTGAATAAGACTCTTCATTCGAGAATAATGCTCATCACGTCCAAGACAATTTAAAGCTCAAAAATATTCGGATCGCCCGAATTTTATATGTCATCGCAGCCGTGCGAGGGAGCGTAATAAACCCTGCGAGGGTTTTATTATATACTTGCAAGGAGATAACAATGCGCCAGCCATTGTAGCCCTGCGAGGGCGTTAAAACAACCCTGCGAGGGTTTTTATTCCTTGTCCAAGATAATCTAAAGCTGAAAAATCTTCGGTGCGCCCGAATTTTATTTATGTCATCGCAGCCCTGCGAGGGTGCGTTATGAACCCTGCGAGGGTTTTATTATATATTTACTTGCAAGGAGATGACAATGCGCCAGCCATTGTAGCCCTGCGAGGGCGTTTAAACAACCCTGCGAGGGTTTTTATTCCTTGTCCAAGATAATCTAAAGCTGAAAAATATTCGGTGCGCCCGAATTTTATTTATGTCATCGCAGCCCTGCGAGGGTGCGTTATGAACCCTGCGAGGGTTTTATTATATATTTACTTGCAAGGAGATGACAATGCGCCAGCCATTGTAGCCCTGCGAGGGCGTTTAAACAACCCTGCGAGGGTTTTTATTCCTTGTCCAAGATAATCTAAAGCTGAAAAATAAACGGTGCACCCGAATTTTATTTATGTCATCGCAGCCCTGCGAGGGTGCGTTATGAACCCTGCGAGGGTTTTATGATATATTTGCAAGATGACAATGCGCCAGCCGTTGTAGCCCTGCGAGGGCGTTAAAACAACCCTGCGAGGGTATTATTCTTTGTCCAAGATAATCTAAAACTGAAAAATATTCGGTGCGCCCGAATTTTATTTTTGTCATCGCAGCCCTGCGAGGGTGCGTTATGAACCCTGCGAGGGTTTTATTATATACTTACAAGGAGATGACAATGCGCCAGCCATTGTAGCCCTGCGAGGGCGTTAAAACAACCCTGCGGGGGTTTTTATTCTTGCGAGGTGTTTTGCTTAAAAATCAAGGTACTTAGCTCATATCGAAAAATAGGAACATAGAACATATCAGTATTTATCCTTGAAATATATCTTGTCAATCGTGGACTTGAGACACATGTTTATATTTGCATTTTCTACACTTCTGTTTGGTACCAAAACAATAGGCAATGAAATATGTATCTAACCGCTCCTGAAAAAAAAAGTTACTTTCTTGCCAACCTAGATTAACACTCCGTGCCCTTGCAAAACCACCTGCTGTGCAATGGTTAGGCAGAAAATAGGTTAGACAACCTATTAGATTAATCCACCCGACGACATTGGGTGTAGGCCACGTGTTATTTGCGCAAGTGTGCAGATACACTCAACATTTCATATTTTGTATATTCGCGTATAAATTACGGGCAGGTGACAACCAAAAGTATCGTACATCGTACGCGTTGCCCACGTGGCTGCGTGGCCCAGAATAACCAAAACAACGATATTTTAAAGTACTCACGATGTTATTTCCATTACCATCCAATATTGACCTCCTTCTCCAGTTGTCTTTCAAGTCTCGTTTTCACGACATCGGTCAGAATTTTGCATATGATATCGTGTTTACATCCTTGCTAGAAAAATAAGTATTTTAGCACATAGCAACATATAACCTCAAAATAAATTCTAACGAATCGAACGGAAAAACCGTTAAAATCTTACTTAGGAGTAATAGAAGAAAAATTATGCCACTGGCACATGCCAGGTAGTTGTAAAAAGCTTCGGCTTTTGTCATTAAAACAAATATAACCACGTGCTTTCGAGCACAAATAATAAGAAAAATGTCACGGTCTTAGTGCAAGGTAAAAAAGGCGTATGCTTTCGTACTAACCATGCGACATGTGTGCGACTCGTGAGTCTCCAACAAAATATAAATAGACTGGACTCATTAGTCCAAAAACAAATTACGAAACTTATTTCGCAAATTACCATTTTATTGAAAAAATGTGGGTATGTAGTGGTGTAGACAAAGAAAAATGTACTTACGCAGTAATGCAATTTTACACCAAACCTTTAGAATACTATGTGCACTTTGCAATAATCCTTGTATGCACTTTGAAATATTTTCTGGAATATTTCTTTAAAAGCGTGCTGCGTATTTGGTAGCACGTCTGTACTCGGCGGGAAACTAAACGCCAATGAAGAAAAAAGATGTCGGCGCCACAAGCGTACATCTGACGTAGCGGCCGGTGGCGGGAAGACACCGGATTGGCCAACTCCTCTTTGGACGAGGTTACTGATTGGGTAGTACTTTTTTACAGAAAGTCAAAGCCAATACTTATTTATAAGGCGGGAAATGTAGGGCCTATCTCTCAGTTATTAAACGTTTACCAAGGTACAGTCAAATTAATACACATTATACACACTATTGAAGCCTCTTTTAAATGTACCTCGTGATGGAGTTCCTCTGGGGGATCCAAGAGCACAGGGACGCTTTGACATGAGTCTATTGAAGCGTCTTTTAAATGTACCTCATTTGAATTTGGTTTTGACCGTGAGTTTATTGAAGCCTAGGACAAACTTTTGGTACTGGATAGCAAAACGTCACTTGTGTACGGAACCGGTCAGCAAGTAATAGTGGAATAGCTTTTTCATTACTCATACTCGGAAAGTAGGTCTGACTGAACATGCCTAAAGAGCGGGTTGAAAGTGATACTTTTCCGCCCTAGGGAGAATCGTTTTCAACTGACAGCTATAACGTGACTATTGAACCATGATAGTGGCAGAATAAATGCTAAAGCTAAAAAAAAATCGCCTTAGCAACAATTCACTGAATTCAATAAATACGAAAGACAAGGCAGTATGGCTTTATGGCTTTCGCCTGTCCTAGGTGGACTAATATATAAAAAAAAATGCGGCAATTTGATTAATTTGTTTTCTCATGTTTGTTATTTATATTTCCTTATATTCGTAATGAAAAGCACAGTGTTTACCTCGGGTGAAAGTAACTTGTGTAGTCCCTTGAACTATTCTCGGGACTAAATAAGTTACTTTCAACCCTTGGGTAACAATGTTTTTTTCTAAGTTTTTTTCTATTTTTTTTCAAGTGTTCGAATGAAGAATTAATTGCTGTGTGGATTATTATTAAAACTTCATTTTTGATGTTTTATACTATGTAGTGAAGTAATCACGTTTAAAATATGTATAGTTAATAAAAATTTAAAACTAAAGTGTGTGTTCTTATTTCAGAGTTCTAGCCAAAGAAGCTGAATCCAACATGGAGGCGGTCCACCCACCGATATTCCTTCGCTTCGTAAACCTACTTATAAATGACTCGATATTCCTATTGGACGAAGCGCTCAATAATATGGCGCAAATACGTACGATGCAGGCTGTTCAGTAAGTACACTATTTAATTAATTATCATTATTAGTTTATTTTTTTCTTTACAAAAACTAACCGACAACTTCAAATTTTACGCATTATTTTTTTTATTAAGGGAACCTCAAAAACTGTACTTGGTCACCTTGACTACCTTAAGATGATTCTTTGAAAAAAATATGCATCGCTACATAGTATAAAACAAAGTCGCTTTTTCTGTCCCTATTTCCCTATGTCCCTTTGACTGCATAAATCTTTGAAACTACGAAACGAATTTTGATGCAGTTTTTTTAATAGATAGAGTGATTCAAGAGGAAGGTTCATACGTATAATAAAACCGTGCGAAGCCAGGGCGGGTCACTAGTTATTAATATCTAATTCAAAAACTACAAATCAGATCTTGATCAAATTGAAATGATCATATTTAATGCTCCGCCCCGGCTTATTGTTATTATACCTATTGTTGTTATTATACATGTAAGTTGTAAACCTTCCTCTTAAATCACTCTTGCTATAAAAAAAGCTTCAAACTCCGTTGCGTAGTTTTAAATATCTAAGCATACATAGGGACAGAAGCTATTTGTTTTATAATATGTAGTGAAAGTAATTGTACGATGTACGTTACAGTGTACTTGTAAATCTACAACAAAATATCTCCAATGTAACTTTATTAGAACCTAGTAATTACAAATCAGTTTGTATCTGCGAACAACTACCATGTCTAAATTACTGTTTGCAACCGTCTGCAGTTAGCTCAATTGTGTCCATTGTACTAGGTTTAATTTTTTCTATTCATTGATATATTCGGTTGTTAATAAGGATATTATTATTTATTCAATTAAAATCCGTTGCGTAGTTTTAAAGATTTAAGCATTCAAAGGGACATAAGGACATAGGGATAGAAAAGGCGACTTCGTTTTATACTATGTAGTGATACTGATGACGATTATTCTTCAAGTAAATCAATATCTTTATTTCTTTAGGCTTACAAAATGAGCACTTAGATAAGTCAAATTTAAAACTATACGTACATACATAATTATCAAAATAATTTGTATAAGAAATAAAGTGATGTGATTTTCTCTTCGCTTCAATCTTGTTGTCCACTATTGGAAGAATAGTAAATAGTATTCCCTATTCTTCCAGAGACTCAGACAGATGGGCAACAATGCCACAACAAGAAAGATCCCAGACCCTAAACACTCTATCCCACATCGGCATGATGGCTCGCTTCGACAACATCCTCGGCCGGGAAACCATCAAGATGCTAGTCCGGCTGACCGCGCACGCCGACTACGTCTTCTGCCATCCGACCCTCGTCGACAGGATCGCTTCCATGCTCAACTACTTCCTTCTGAACCTTGTTGGACCTAATAAGAAGAATTTTAAGGTACTATTTTCAATGAATTTCAAATGTAATCCTTTGCAATTGAAACTGCTTCATCTAGCCCCAAGCTAAGCAGAGCTTGTGTTATGTGTACTAACGTACGCCGACAACGTCTTCTGCCATCCGACCCTCGTCGACAGGATCGCTTCCTAACTTCCTGCTGAACCTTGTTGGACCTAATAAGAAGAATTTTAAGGTACTTTTTTCAATGATAGAAGGTAATATTGGCAAATTGACACTGGATCATCTAGCCCCAAGCTAAGCAGACCGACTACGTCTTATGCCATCCGACCCTCATCGACAGGACCGCTTCCATGCTCAACTACTTCCTGCTGAACCTTGTTGGACCTAATTAGAAGAATTTTAAGGTACTATTTTCAATGGACTTCAAATATAATACTGGACAATTGACACTACTTCATCTAGCCCCAGCATTTATGTTATGGGTACTATCGCACGCCGACTACGTCTTCTGCCATCCGACCCTCGTCGACAGGATCGCTTCCATGCTCAACTACTTCCTGCTGAACCTTGTTGGACCTAATTAGAAGAATTTTAAGGTACTATTTTCAATGGACTTCAAATATAATACTGGGCAATTGACACTACTTCATCTAGCCCCAGCATTTATGTTATGGGTACTATCGCACGCCGACTACGTCTTCTGCCATCCGACCCTCGTCGACAGGATCGCTTCCATGCTCAACTACTTCCTGCTGAACCTTGTTGGACCTAATAAGAAGAATTTTAAGGTAATTTCAACAGACTTCAAATAAAATAAGAGAGTAGATGCCTGGGTAAGAAAAACATTATTCCGTTCAGCCCGTGAGTTAATGTCGAAAAATATTGGAATATTGGTCATTTCCTGTTTTACAGACAAAATAAAAAATATGTTTCCAATAAAATGACGGACTAATACGAGTTTTTAGCATCTAGCCTATTATGGACAATTCACAAAGCTTCATTTAAGCAGCTAAGCAGAGCCTTAGGGCTAGATGATGCTGTCGAGCATTACTTATTTATATTAATTCTTAATTCCCAGGTAAAAGACATGAAAGAGTACGAGTTCGACCCTGCAAGCACAGTCCTAGACATCTGCCGCATGTACGTGGAACTGGGCAGCAACGAACGCTTCTGCGGCGCCGTCTCCGACGACGGACGCTCCTACTCGCCCCAGCTGTTCCCTCTGGCGGAGGCGGTGCTAGGTAACACTCACTGCACTGTACCGAGCGACATGTACGTGGAGCTGGCAGCAAGGAGCGCTCTGCGGCGCCGTCTCCGACGACGGACGCTCCTACTCGCCCCAGCTGTTCCCTCTGGCGGAGGCGGTGCTAGGTAACACTCACTGCACTGTACCGAGCGACATGTACGTGGAGCTGGCAGCAAGGAGCGCTCTGCGGCGCCGTCTCCGACGACGGACGCTCCTACTCGCCCCAGCTGTTCCCTCTGGCGGAGGCGGTGCTAGGTAACACTCACTGCACTGTACCGAGCGACATGTACGTGGAGCTGGCAGCAAGGAGCGCTCTGCGGCGCCGTCTCCGACGACGGACGCTCCTACTCGCCCCAGCTGTTCCCTCTGGCGGAGGCGGTGCTAGGTAACACTCACTGCACTGTACCGAGCGACATGTACGTGGAGCTGGCAGCAAGGAGCGCTCTGCGGCGCCGTCTCCGACGACGGACGCTCCTACTCGCCCCAGCTGTTCCCTCTGGCGGAGGCGGTGCTAGGTAACACTCACTGCACTGTACCGAGCGACATGTACGTGGAGCTGGCAGCAAGGAGCGCTCTGCGGCGCCGTCTCCGACGACGGACGCTCCTACTCGCCCCAGCTGTTCCCTCTGGCGGAGGCGGTGCTAGGTAACACTCACTGCACTGTACCGAGCGACATGTACGTGGAGCTGGCAGCAAGGAGCGCTCTGCGGCGCCGTCTCCGACGACGGACGCTCCTACTCGCCCCAGCTGTTCCCTCTGGCGGAGGCGGTGCTAGGTAACACTCACTGCACTGTACCGAGCGACATGTACGTGGAGCTGGCAGCAAGGAGCGCTCTGCGGCGCCGTCTCCGACGACGGACGCTCCTACTCGCCCCAGCTGTTCCCTCTGGCGGAGGCGGTGCTAGGTAACACTCACTGCACTGTACCGAGCGACATGTACGTGGAGCTGGCAGCAAGGAGCGCTCTGCGGCGCCGTCTCCGACGACGGACGCTCCTACTCGCCCCAGCTGTTCCCTCTGGCGGAGGCGGTGCTAGGTAACACTCACTGCACTGTACCGAGCGACATGTACGTGGAGCTGGCAGCAAGGAGCGCTCTGCGGCGCCGTCTCCGACGACGGACGCTCCTACTCGCCCCAGCTGTTCCCTCTGGCGGAGGCGGTGCTAGGTAACACTCACTGCACTGTACCGAGCGACATGTACGTGGAGCTGGCAGCAAGGAGCGCTCTGCGGCGCCGTCTCCGACGACGGACGCTCCTACTCGCCCCAGCTGTTCCCTCTGGCGGAGGCGGTGCTAGGTAACACTCACTGCACTGTACCGAGCGACATGTACGTGGAGCTGGCAGCAAGGAGCGCTCTGCGGCGCCGTCTCCGACGACGGACGCTCCTACTCGCCCCAGCTGTTCCCTCTGGCGGAGGCGGTGCTAGGTAACACTCACTGCACTGTACCGAGCGACATGTACGTGGAGCTGGCAGCAAGGAGCGCTCTGCGGCGCCGTCTCCGACGACGGACGCTCCTACTCGCCCCAGCTGTTCCCTCTGGCGGAGGCGGTGCTAGGTAACACTCACTGCACTGTACCGAGCGACATGTACGTGGAGCTGGCAGCAAGGAGCGCTCTGCGGCGCCGTCTCCGACGACGGACGCTCCTACTCGCCCCAGCTGTTCCCTCTGGCGGAGGCGGTGCTAGGTAACACTCACTGCACTGTACCGAGCGACATGTACGTGGAGCTGGGCAGCAACGAAAGATACAAAATGCGATTTGCTTACTTTTTATTTTAGGGAATAATTTTGACAGGAAAACTATTTAGGAACCTAGATAAATACTATTCAAATACAAAAAACAGCATTATCTGGTGGAAATATGCTCAACTTACAAATAATTTTGGTATTTTGTTTGTATCTCCACACAGCAGCTTTTATGACATTCTTAACATTTTAAATCTTAATTTGATCTACTTTCAATAATTTTGGTTGAACAAAATCAAACGTATTGGTAATACCTACGATGGAACTAAATTAATATGACTGTTTATATGGATTTCATTAATTTCCTTCGGAGGCCTACCTAACTCTCAAATTTCAATATTTCCAGTTCGCATCGGAGGCGGTTCCCTGATCGGCTCCCTCCAAGAATTCGCGACCCGCGTGGCCGTTCTCGCTGAGCAGCGGCAGAGGAACGAGGAGATCCTCGCGAACGCGCCCGAAGACTTCCTCGACCCCATCATGAGCACTCTCATGCTGGACCCCGTCGTGCTGCCCAGCTCTAGGACTACTGTCGATAGGACTACTATAGCCAGGTGAGACAAAAAGAGAGAGATCAGCTTTATGGCGCAAACCGCAGGTATACTAGCACCAGCACTTATTATATCATATAACTAGCGACCCGCCCGGCTTCGCACGGTTGTATTATACGTATAAACCTTCCTCTTGAATCACTCTATCTATTAAAAAAAACCGCATCAAAATCCATTGCGTAGGTTTAAAGATTTAAACGTTCAAAGGGACATAATGACATAGGGACAGAGAAAGCGACTTTATTTTATACTATGTAGTGATTACGTGTAGCAAAGGTATTTCCAAAACTAACACCTTCAGTTTGTTTTACCTAACATAAGGTTTTTTTTAATGCATCTGTACATTTTATCTATTTTAGAAAGAGATAAGAAGTTGCTCTTGGTTGCCACAAAACTCTGTTTTCGTATTTATCTCTTCGAAAAATATAAAAGGAAAAACTTTCTATAGGAAAAATAAAACTTCTACAGGTGCATTCAAAAAAGCATATGCTGGTTTCAGATTTTATTTGTTTCATTTGTAGTTCACCTCTAGTCATGCTAGAGGTCGCTACATAATCTATTGTATTAAAAAGATTATTTGAGCTAGAGCCAGATAAGAAACCTCTTGAATATTTTTGCAGTATTATAACTATTTTTTCTCTTTCAGGCATCTACTCAGCGATCAATCAGATCCATTCAACCGTTCGCCACTCTCGATGGACCAAGTGAAGTCCAACACTGAACTCAAAGAAAGAATAGAAAGCTGGATCAAATCGCAAAAACAAAAGTTCGCTCAAAACAGTACAAGTAACGAATAGTTTTGTATAAATTAAGGAACTCTATTGAAGGATTGTGACGTTTTCTAAGCTTTTTGATGGAATATAAAATGACAATTGATAGTGGCAATGTCTTCGAGACGTCTGGCTTTTTGATGGAATATAAATTGACATTTGACAGTGGCGATGTCTTAGAGACGTCTGGCTTTTTGATAGAATATAAATTGACATTTGACAGTGGCGATGTCTTCGAGACGTCTGGCTTTTTGATGGAATATAAATTGACGTTTGGTAGTTTCGATAGTGAGTGTTTTCGAGGCGCCTGCGCATTATCGGAAGTGAATAGAAAAGGGTCGGGAAAGCGAATTAGTGTTAAATGATTCGTGCTAATAAACGTTGAATAACTGTTTTTGACAAGCTAAATTTAATGTGAAAAAAATTGTTTCTTGTATACTTATAGGGTGCCACGTGACATGTGTATTAAGCCGAAAGGGGTAATTCTGAACCCCGTAGCCTAACTTTGATAAACGATTTTATGAATTTTTATATACATAATTTTGTACATAAGTATGTCTAAATTATTTAAAGAATGTTATGTTTTATGTTGTATTCTAGAAAAAAATTAAATGTATCTAATAAATATTCCAAATTAAAAACGGCTTAGCATAAATGCTACGTAGCACCCTGTATATTTTACTATTTTGCCTCCTGACAAGAGTAGTATAGTTGCCATATGCATTTATATACTTTCAATATACGTGATTTCATATGTAAATTAAAGTACACCATTGAGATGCTTTATTACCCTCAATGTATTATAGTTAAGTAGATTTCTACCAATGCCCTATGCGTTTTGTACTAATACTGCCTTGATTTATGGCATGATGGCTTAATTTTTTTATTATTTTATTAAATAGAATAAAAAGAAGCATAGTGGCATCATACTGAAAGTCCAGCCATTATATTTCATTCTGCACAAGTTTCAACCTTATTTCAATTAGCTTAACCGTCATAATTCCTCCACACAATGTGACCCACGTGTCGCGTCGCGGCAACTGTTGGAGTGAAACGGTATTACATGTAATGCCGCGGCATCGTATAAAAATAATGTATCTTGAATTCTAAACTCATTGAAATAAGAGTAAAAATAACTTGATCAGTACCTAATAAAATTATTTGTCGTGCCGTGCCGGCATTCAGCGCCATCCTTTATAAGTAGTATAGTTGCCATATGCATTTATATACTTTCAATATACGTGATTTCATATGTAAATTAAAGTACACCATTGAGATGCTTTATTACCCTCAATGTATTATAGTTAAGTAGATTTCTACCAATGCCCTATGCGTTTTGTACTAATACTGCCTTGATTTATGGCATGATGGCTTAATTTTTTTATTATTTTATTAAATAGAATAAAAAGAAGCATAGTGGCATCATACTGAAAGTCCAGCCATTATATTTCATTCTGCACAAGTTTCAACCTTATTTCAATTAGCTTAACCGTCATAATTCCTCCACACAATGTGACCCACGTGTCGCGTCGCGGCATCTGTTGGAGTGAAACGGTATTACATGTAATGCCGCGGCATCGTATAAAAATAATGTATCTTGAATTCTAAACTCATTGAAATAAGAGTAAAAATAACTTGATCAGTACCTAATAAAATTATTTGTCGTGCCGTGCCGGCATTCAGCGCCATCCTTTATATAGAATATCTATTCTTGCATATTATTCTGATCTATTCTTGCATATAATTCTAAATATCTATTATTGAATATTATTTGTTAACAACGTTTGTTAGTACGAGAGTAGGTATGTGTAGTTTTCATACGACTATTTTAGTGGAGTGTTTATAAAATGTCTGTTGTGTTTATATTTAGTTTATATAGTCCACGTGATTCATTCCTGAGTTTGATTTGCAAATATGTAATCGATTACATTGTGTAATAATAATAATTATGTTATTTTGGTGCAAGCCATTTTGGGGGTTCGGATAATGGTTCCACCCTTTATATTGTGATATTTCTTTGTTTTATTTTGAATCATTAGTTATTTATGTATTCATAGGTATGTTGGTTAATATAATTGTCAAGAAGAAACTCCTGTTGTTTTTTTATAACTACACAAGCCGGCAAAATTAGGGGAAAAAAGGTAAAAAATTGTATTTTTTCTTTTTTTTCAATTCTGTTTTGGTTTTTTTTTAATTAAAATTATGGATATGAGGTAAATAAAAAACATGTTTTCAGATTTAATCTCTTTAATTTAAGGAAATTTTAATAAAATAAAAAAATAACACATTTTCGAATCGAATTAAGCCTAACAAATTAAATGCAGATGTTTTTCAAAAGTCAACCATACACAAAAAAATTAATAGCGCGTATTGCTTCCAAGGGCTATTATGAGAGCCTGAATACCTTTTCCCATTCCTCCAATGATGCCAATCAATCATTTCTTGAGACAAATTCTCGCACTCAATTTGAGCTCTTTGACGTTTCTAGGACCTGTTCTTCTTCCGCTAGTGGACAAAAGATTGAAGCAAACTGAAAATCAATTATCACTTTATTTCTTATATTATTTTAATCATTATGTACCTATAGTATTAAATTTGACTTGTCTAAGTGCTTTTTTTCTAAGCCTAAAGAAATAAAGATATTGATTTACTGATTAACTGTTGGGTTCCTCCGATGTACCTACCTACCCTTCTTCCGAAGGCGTCTAACTAAGGCGTTCTATGGGGTTCATGTCTGGAGAACGTGCTGGCCAGTTCATTTGGGTGATGGCAACCTCATTAAGATAACCGCGCACAACGCGCGCTGTGTGGGGCCAAACGTCACTACATAGTAGGTATCAAACAAAGTCGCTTTCTCTGTCCCTATGCATGCTTAAATCTTTAAAACTACGCAACGGATTTTTATGCCATTTTTTAATAGTTAGTGATTCAAGAGGAACGTTTATACGTATAATAAAACCGTGCAAAGCCGGGGCGGGTCGCTAGTCATGTATAAACACGAAATCATCGCCAATAAATGCGGCAAATGGCATTACATGGGGCTCTAGGTTTCTGAGACGTAACGCAGTACAGTTAGGGATCCATTTTCAATGATGACCAGCTCTGTACGGGCAAAGATATGCCACCTCACACCATAACGAAGCCTCCACCATAAGCCACTGTTTCGGTGAAACTCGTTGGAATAAAGATTTCTCCTCGATACCACCAAATCTTCTCCCTCCCATCAATGAAATTTACACAAAAACGACTTTCATCAGTGAATAAAACTCGCCTCCACTCGTCTGACAAATACGTGTTCAATTATTCGATCCATAGTTTATTTATAACGAGTTTTGAGTGAATTGAACCAAGGAATCATTTTTTTTCATACAAAATTCACCCCATTCAACCCCTTCAGAGTTCCATTGTTCAAAATTTGGCTATCCTGTTCTATTTACAAACCAAATATCATCTAAACTAAATTAAGTAGTAGGAGATCACCTATAACAAACATTCACACAGACTTTCCCATTTATTTTTATAGTAAGATAGTAATGACGAAAGGATAAAAATGCAGGATGCATCATCTCACCCAAGATAAGCAGATCTTGTGTTATGGGTAATAGATAACTGAAATGAAATGAAATGAAAATGAAATGAAATGAAAATGATTTATTAGACAATACGTCACACTACCTACACATAGTCAAATTAAAAACTAGGTACTATAACTAACTTACAATAAATATAGTACAATATAAAATAGGTAAGGTACACGGAGAGACTAAGACAACAGAAACATATTAACCAAACAGTGGGTACCAAGAAGCTCATCCGAGGGCTAAGCAGGTTAGTAACATAATAAGAGCGTGTGAACGTACGTCTAACAGGTCATGGCTCAGCTATATGCTCTTACACACATAGAGCAACTATCTGTGTAAAAGCGCTGGTTTTCAGCCAAAACCAGTAGAGTAAGTGACAGACACACAACTGATATAGGTACCTAACACATTATACTAAAAAGATATATATTTTTTTATAATTCATAGAAATAATCCGACTCATATACTGCAGATCATACTATTTGTCACGAGGCGGGAATCGAACCAGCAACATCCTGCGTCGCAGGCGGACCCTAGTCCACTGCGCCACAAAGGTCGTCTATCTTATCTTCGGATTGAAAGTCTTATGTTAAATAGAATCAACTATTAAAATAAACTAACTAAAGTAGTACCTATGTTTTAATTATTATATTATGTCACCTTTAGGCGCAAACAGGAGCTAATCTAGTGCCACCTTCTATTTTATCATTAAAATTACGTTAAACTAAGGAATTTCCAAAATGTATACGTTCAGTTTGCCTATCATAAGCTTTTTTTAATGCATCTGTTGTAGTTTCATTTTGCCCACTTTAGAAAGAAATTTGGAATGTGAATTTTGGAAATTTCTGTGGCGCTAGTTTAGCTCCTGTTTGGCTACGAACCTCTCCCAAATCTCAGCGGCCGGTCGATGTGTATTTGTTGCTGTTTCACGTCGAATGCAATGGAGTATCTACGTTATGAGCGCTTCTAAACGAGTCAAAGTGATCGTGTCACGAAATACTTTCGCTAAAAAACCTCAAGGTAATAATACATACCTACCGTGGACTGGATTAATTTAAATAGGTATCATCATGTAGGTATACAAAATGTCTTGATTTGGCAGAAAACTATGGCAAATTGGTTTCGCTCATAAAATGATGATTACATTTTATGAAAAACTAAACGCTACTAACATACTTAGCTAGGTATTTCCTATCCGATTCGGAATGCAAAATTTCATTGAAATCAGGGATGTACTTAGTTTCCAAATAAAACGAAAAAATCGTTTGTTCGTTTGTTCGAGCTCAGGTGTTTGTTCCCACCTTAACTATTTAAGGCATGAATTGCGACTACTATGCAGTGCAATCTAATCTTTATCCCTCCCTACTAATATTATAAATGTCTGTCTGTTATGCTTTCACGCATAAACTACAGAATATATTTAAATGAAATTTGGTACAGAGATAGTGTAAAGCCTGAGAAAGGACATTTATAGGCTACTTTTTAATGCGATGAAAGAGGGTAAGGGGGTGTAAGGGGTTGAAATAGGAAAAATAAAAAAGGAGATGAAAGTTTGCATATAAATTTGTAACGTTTATGTGACTGCCCCAAGTCACTATTGCTCTGACTATTCTACACTGATGAAGTCGCGGCCTCAGCTAGTAAGAAATAATTTAAAGGTAGAAAATAAAAAAGATGTTTTAAATCAGTCTGTATATTGGATATGTCTGCAATACAGCAAGATATATTAAAATGAAAACAGATAAGGTGATAAAATATCGGAAACAAAAATAGTAATTAGAATTTCTTCTCTGAAACAAAACTATAATAAAACCATCCTTATCAATACTTAAAGTAGATATTCATATTTTGATGTTAATTTAATGCCTCTAACAACGAGTACTTTGTTCAGCAAAAAATAATAAAAATAAAAGATTTTTGTATCAAAAAACCTCAACAATTTTAGATAACGTAAAGTTCAACAACCTTTTCATATAACCTAATTTTGTAGCCTAAACATTACAAAACGCCGAACAAAGCACTTGCTTGAACTGTAAACTTATCTCAATGGGCACTTTTGGTTTAATGTTAGTATTTTATTCTAAAATTGTATTCATAAAAATTACAAACTTATCATTTCGTCTAAAAGCAAACTTGAAAATTAAAGTAACCATCTATAAAATAATTATCAAATCTAAGGTCCTAGCAAGTTACTTATGTAACATTTCACATCTACCCTGAACATATAAAAATATCTTTTATGTACTTTTAAAACAATAAAATTCTCACACAAAGACGTTTTGACGGTGAAACGCATGGTCTTATAAAAAACATCTTTTTGTGAGAATTTCTCTCCACCAGTTTACTTTAAAATTAAGTATTTTCGGAAATAATTTTCATAGCAAACGTTGATTACCTACAGAACTATTCGAGTCCTTTATTAAACCATACTCAATCTTAAAGTAGATAATGACATTGGAGAGATTTATGATAAATCCTATATTACAACCTGGACCTGTGATATTTTAAAACTAACATTATTTACTAACATTATTATTAGTAAAGCATATATTGTTTTGGATTCCAAGTGTGTGAATTCTAGAAGCGACATGTAAGCATTTAGAAAGCAATGCTAAAATAACGGAGAAGCTTACAATATAGTATTACGACGATATTAGTGCAACACAAACTTTAGGCATGTAGAAAATTTATGATAACATTGATTTTACATCGAAAACAACTTGCATGTTACATATCATTAAAGCTATATTGCACTTCTGACATTATTACACAGAAATCCGGATTTTAAATACTGGCTCGGTTTTTCATTTATTTTTATTTATTTGCGACAACAAACAATTATACAAAGGTGTAATTGTTTATTTTTTTCCTGTGTCTGCATAATACATACATCACTACTTCTAATGAAAACATTTACTTTGGAGTTGCATTTACAAATAATATCTCTGGTTTTTCTACCAGAAGATTTGTTACTTTACAGAGAAGAGAAATATATTTTACAATAGTTATTGTTAGTTTCCGCTTAGCAAATTGGGCTATTATGATTTTCAAATTCATGATCAATTGTTATTATTTTTTTACTATAAAAACGTTCCTAGTTCCAATTCAATATTTCTGTAATGGTAAGCTTTCACTTCCGCTTAAAGTCATAGTAAATTGTTATAATGTTACCATCTGCGTATAAAATACATTCGCATCCAAAACACCCTGTTCCGCTGGTTCAAGTCGGCTTTCTACAATCTTACAATCACTACTCAGCACCTTCGTAATACTTCACAACTCGTGGACACTGCTTTCTTCGTGCGTTAATGATTTTAGTTCATTTCAATTTATACAGGGTGAACACAACAAACGAGTGGTTTCGTTTTTCTTCCACTAGCATACAAAAAAATCAAGTGAGCAGAATATAAAAAAACACATTATTTCTTATTTGTAATTTACAGTTTAAAATTTGACTTTACTAAGTGCTTATTTCGTAAGCTTAAGTAAGTAATAGTTTCTTTCTGAGTTTTCTGATTTCTGAGTTCTATGTTTTATTGTAAGTATTTATTATTATTATTATTGAGCATCAGTCGTCCACAGTGGCCAGAGTTGTGAAGTTATCAACAGTCTGCATCCATCAATTAGTTACATTATCACATTCGTTTTATTGAATAAACAATATCACTATTTTACATCAGCAAATGGATATTTGCCATACTAAGTTCATATTTCCAAATTCGGCGTGTTATATTATAAGTATGGCTCTTAATAAAAATTTTGATTTGAGCAATGTCGAGATATACTATAACTTTATGTAATTCCAAAGGTGAGCCTTCCAAAATATATATCTGCCGTACAAATTTACAAAAGGTTAAAAAATAATTGCGTATGTCCAAAAGCAGATCTAACTATGTTTATGTGTAATTTGTCATCATTCTATGTTTATCAGTCTCGATGATAAAAAATGCATTTTGGCCAAAATGAGAGATCTCACCAGTGTAGAGACACCGCTCCTCAACCAATCCTATCAAATACACAACTCTCTTACCTGATACAGATTCTGACTAAAGAGCCATAACAATTAACAGAATAAAGAAATATGTTGCCAGAATTTTATTCGAGTCAAAACAATACACAAGAGTTTCAGCATGCGAAACAGGCACTTTCAAATATACTACTAAAAAATTAAAGTCAATGTCACCTGTATCGAAGAACAAGTACAGTTTAAAAGTCAGTCTGATATTTTCCTCTTCACTCAACCAAATTCCACAATTTAAAGCTTTTTGCATGTTATAACAACTGATATGACCATTACCTAAAGATGCTCTGGCCAGTCAAGATATTTGGTCCGGAAATAAGTAAAAAATAACTAAACACAACATCATGTCTTGTTCAGCACTTATTCAAAATCAGAGTTGTAACATGTGACAGAAGGCTGCAATCTTTACTCAATTAATACATACAATGAGATCAAACACATTTATCCAGTCATAATGTCAAAATTAAGTTGAGTAATGAATTATTTCTAAACACTTCTAAATAAGAATGTTATGTGTACATACTTATACATAGACAAATATTTCTTGGCATTATCTAATTTCTGTATTCAATACATTTCACAGACATGCAAATATTAGGGGTTTCAAGTATTAAAACAGATGCTGCATTAGTTTTATATTTACAATAGCTATCAGAAAGTGGCATTGGTAAGTAAAAATGATTATTATTTGCATGACTGTTATATTACTGAAAAATAAAAGGTTGTGATTTCCGCTTTGGTGATTCAAAAAAAGATTTCAACAGAATTTATTCCGTTATACTCTTGTAACGTAATATATAAAATTGACAAAATCATTCTCATTCGTGGACTACACATGGTCACTAATTAAACATTATTATTGTCACATCAGTAGTGTAGTTGCCACAAAAGTGAGAAAACGCCATGGTACCATCTTAATTACAAAACGGGATTGTCCCGATCCTGAATATTTTACATAGGAATATGGAAATTTAGAATTAAATTCTTGCTGACTTGAATTCGCAAATACCTTGGAAATGCTGTTAGAATGGTAAAACATAAGTCAATGTCAAAGTCACAGATACAACGTTAGGTTTAATTTATTGAAATTTATTTATTTGATTGTGTAGGTAGTTTTTTTCTTTTTTTCTAAGGAGGTTATTGTCTGAAATAAACTATTTTGTATTTAATTGAAATTCAGTTTTAGAACTGTCAAGTGACGTTTACATTTTATAGTTGTCTCGCTCTAACAAATAACCTTGTTTGCTCTGTAATGGCCTTTCTGTGTAAAAAATACAATTAATTTAATTCATTTGAATCAACCGCTGGCTTGCCCGAAGGGGTCATCCCGCACACCCCGTTTTGCCCCGTCATTTTTTATACCTGCCCCGCACCCATTCACTAAACATTAATTGTGCCTCAAGTTGTTATGATAACACTCACAAGTGTTATGTTTTTTATGTTCAGTATGAATGAAACTATTTAGTTAAGTGTTTTGTTTATTATTATTCAACTACGGTGTAGACTAGGTGTAAAAATTATTCCGTCAGCAAAGCAAACACCAAAATGTACCACAAAATGCATCGGGTTAGAAAAGGCTAAATTTTGTGTCTCATGCTGAAACTTTTATTTCGTTTATTTCTATGTATTAGTATAAAACCTTATCTTCATAAAAAACAAAACACTCCGTGAATAAAACCACGAAATGTATTTATATAGATTTATATCTTTCAAATGAAAAGTCACAATGACACGACACTCGTAAGGGCGCTTGTACACGCTAAGAAAATTTGCCGTTCCTGCGGCAGAAAAGACAAATTCTTCGTGTAGACGACAAGATTTTTTTCTGTTCCACACACGTAAACTTTTCGTGTCTTCCGCAGACAAGACCAATCGAAACGTGTACACGACACGAATTTTTTCGTGCAGTCGTCAGTCGGGCCTAGGGCGCGCAAGTAATAACAAGTGTGATAATCAGTGTGAGTTTCGTTTATTTATATGAATGTTAACTACAAAGCAAAAAAGAATGGATAATGAATGAAGCAAGAATGAATTAATGAAATGAACTTTGTTTTGTTTTTTTTTTTCTAATGCACACTAGCGACGTCCACAAAATACGACGAAATACGACGAACTGAAACTAGCGTCCGTGGCTGTCTATGGTCCGATTCCTATCTGTACTAGTACTATATTATTAATCTGGGACTACCTGGCTGGGCTGGGCTAGCTCAACCCTACTACACCGCCCCCCGCCGCTCCGCAACAACGTTCGCCGCGTCGTGTCTAGCGCAGATAAGATTTTTTTCGTGCACCGCTGAGAGCAGTGTACACAGTTATTTTCTTGTTACGACACGAATTCTTGGGTAGGCCCGGCTTTTTTTCTTAGCGTGTACAAGCGCCCTAAAGCTTCATTTTCAAGCTTGATTTTCTTTTTTTTTGTTCTATAGCTTGTATTGATAGTTCAGCTTGATTTGGTAAGGTAAGCCACCTTACCAAACTCACGGCGCGTGATATCACAAGCCGCGTCGCGCCGACTGTATACTAAATTAGTATATTGTGTACTTATAATTAATTAGTTAACACAAAATAAGCAAGAATTTAAACTTTATGGTATAAGATGCATGAACATTGTGAACGAAATAAAAACATTTGTATTAGTTTACCCGGTCAGTTTGCGAATAATACTAAGTAAGCAAGAATTTAAACTGTATATTGTATTTGTAATACCTGGTATGTAAGTCAGTTCTTCGCAAATAATACCAAGTTAGCAAAAATTTAAACTGTGTGGTATATTGTATTTGTAATACCTAGTGTGTAAGTCAGTGTGTCGCGGGCGGCGACCGAGGCAGCTGCTTAGTGGTTTGGTTTTACCCCTTCGAATGAAGGTTTACCCGGTTAATTCTTTGCGAATAATTGAAAGTAAGCAAAAATTTAAACTGTATTGTATTTGTAATACCTAGTGGTCAGTTCTTCAAGTCAGTTCTTTGCGAATAATACCAAGTTAGCAAGAATTTAATTGGTATATTGTATTTGTAATACCTACTGGGTACGTCTCAGTTCTTTGCGAATAATATCAAGTTAGCAAGAATTTAAACTGTTTGGTATATTGTATTTGTAATACCTACTGGGTGAGTCTCAGTTCTTTGCGAATAATACCAAGTTAGCAAGAATTTAAACTGTGTGGTATATTGTATTTGTAATACGTAAGTCTCAGTTCTTCGCGAATAATACCAAGTTAGCAAGAATTCAATTGGTATATAGTATTTGTAATACCTAGTGTAAGTCAGTGTGTAGCGGGCGGCGACCGAGGCGGCGGCGACGGCTGAAGTGGTTGGAAGGCTGAGCCCAGCGATGGTCTTAGCGTGAATGTGGATACAGCTGGCTTCATGAGTAGGGCTTCGGTGTAGGCGCCTTCTCCGGCTCTTAGGTTTACCTGGAAATAAAGGTGTTCAACTGACTTCTAACGCTTTCAATTCAATTCTTTAATGCACAAATCACTACATAGTATAAAATAAAGTCGCTTTCTCTGTCCCTATGTCATTATGTCCCTTTGAACGCTTAAATCTTTAAAACTACGCAACGGATTTTGATGCGGTTTTTTTAATAGATAGAGTGATTCAAGAGGAAGGTTTTTACGTATAATAAAACCGTGCGAAGCCGGGGCGGGTCGCTAGTAAATAATATACACAAGAAAATTTTAAAACTAGGTTACTAAGTTATGGCACAGGCGAGCTTCACCCTAAAAAGAGTTATCTTCAAGCAAACCTTTTTGATTCACTTAATTAATCATAAGTTAATCATTACAGATTACAATAATCTAATAAGTTATACTTGGAATGGCTTGAAAAAGTATAATAAAATATACAAATGTTATGTATAACATATACAGGGTGTCCCATAATGAGTGGATAACCTGAAAGGTGCTTATGCGGGAAGTCAAGGCCAATCAGAAGCATTTTTTTATTTTTTTTCTAACTTGACTCGTTCGGAAAATATTCAATATTTTGTAAATTTGGAAAAATTTGTACCTTTGTTCACATTTTTGTACTTTATGCCCACAATTTTAACAATTTTTTGAATTTTGTTTTTGTACTATATTAATCGAAAAACAGCTTATTTGAACACCGTTTGAAATATTTTGTAACTAGGACCAGTAATTTTCTAGGCAAGTTTAAAGTATAAATTTTTAATTTTTCGTATTAGTAGGCAAAGTTTGAGCTGCTGTTATTAAAAAAAAAGATAAGGAAACCAAAGATGCCATGTACATCGAACATGTCCATTTCAAGAGCATCCTAAAATGATAATAATCATTGAAATTTTGTACGGTAAAAACTGAGATATTGCTACTTTTGTGTCAAAAGGGGCCAATGCTACTAAAAATAAAATTGAACCAACACATCAATAAAATATCTTTTTGTGCTGAAACGGTTACTTTGCTACTTAAAAACAGTGAGTGATATCCATTTTTGTTGATTCATGCTGGAAAATAGGAAATACTTTAATAATTATTGAACAATAATCTACCCGAAAGTAAAGAGAGTTTGTGTTATGAGTACGAATTTGGTGGTATGAATTTGGAGAGAAGATTCTAACTCCATTCAAACTACAGAATGACGAGTGTCCGGTAGGTACACTACGCCGATCAGGTTCGGCTTTTTTATATCATTTTACATGCTTATTTAGATCAAGCATATACAAACAGAAGGATTGAGCGTGGTGGCGGTATCCAGTGGCCAGCGCGGTCGCCTTTGGTTTCAATTTATTCAAAACTCGGTATAAATAAACTACAAAGTAAATAAATAAACACGTATTTTTTTTTAAGAAACTACCCCTAGGAGGCGTGCCATAAATTTCTGAAATTTTACAAATAAATTTCCATGCGGGCGAAGCCGCGGGGCGCAACTAGTAAATAAATAAATAAAAGAATATAAATCCAATAGTTACCCTTTCACAGCCATCAGGTGGCTCTCTCGCTAGGAACCTGTTGATCTGAGGTGAAGTGCCCAGCTTTGAACCGTCGAGGTCGGGAGATGAACAGACGCTCCCTCCTGGAATATTGGCATTAAATGAGTTCTATAATAATATCTAGCTTAAGGCGCTAAAACGAGCCACACTAGAGCCACTTATTTGATCTTATTATTACATGAAAAATAAATTTCAAAAATCAAGCATTCAGTTTGTACGATAAATGAAGGAATTTTTAAAAATCAAAGGTTCAGTTTGGTGTACCTATCATAAGCATTTTTTAATGCCGTAGTAGTTATATTTTGTCGTTTTAGGAAAAGATAAACAGAGTTTGGTGGCCCGTAGAGTAACTCTGTATCTCTTCCTAAAATTGATGAGGCATTAAAAAAAGCTTATGATGATAGGTAAACACACTGAACAAACTGAATGTTTGATTTTTGAAAGTTAATTTGTTGAACGTAATATTAAGACAAAAAAGGTTTGCCCTGTGGTAGCGCCTAAAAAGGGAAACTATAGCTGCAGACAATAATGTACGCCGAATTGGTTGCGAATTTTTTCGCAGTCCATTTGCTACATAGACGTTGTCGCAATAAAAATTAATGCATGTGTTCTTCAAAGCTATCAGGCAAGATGATTTCATACATAAAACGTCAAAAAAGTTAACCGACGAAGTTTCTTAGTGTTTGATTATTTTGTGAACATCAAGATGGAAACAAATCATGGTACCAAAAAATGTGCTTTGTAAGAACTTCTGTAGTTTTAATCAAAGTTTTTACAAACTTCAAATAATTTCACAAAAAATATGGGTAAAATAAATAATTACACTTGGTTTGTTCATTGTGTCATCTTACTCTGCATTTTTAGCAAATTAATGTTAATGGAATTATTTAAATACATACACTAATAACTTAAATCAATTCCACTAAATTTGTCTAATTTTTTTGGCCATTAATTATTCAGTTACTGAGTAGTGTGAATTCTGTACCAAAACCTTTTCATTTTATACTTTATTTAAATACATCAATACCGTCGATTAATAATCTGTCTTGGCAATTTTTTATACAGGATGTTAGTGTAAACAGTCTTATCCCTAAACACCCTGTATAATATGCGCTAAGTATAAAAGTTTGAACTAGATATTCGTAGTACATATAGTCTGTGTAGTTTTATTATTTTATTGTTGTCGTCTATGCGGCGAAACGATGGACTTTCATGTAATTTTGAATAACAAACATAAAGAATAAAAAGCGAAAAAACTGAAAACCATGCTGGGGATACTTTCTCTATAGATATAGGTATTTGGTGCTTGTCTACCTAACCTACTGATTGCAGGGGGCATGACACTAAGGCGCTCGGCATTTGTTTTTACAAAACGTTCAGTAATTCAGTACCGAGAGATCGCTCTTCAGCGATAAGACCGCCAATTGTCACTTAGTCGAAGTCATTTTATGTATTTTGTTATTTTTATTTAAGTGTGTTATAAAGCATTTTCTATCTATCTATCTTAGTATTAAATTTGACTTGTCTAAGTGCTTATTTTGTAAGCCTAAAGAAATAAAGATATTGATTTACTGATAGTAATTTATTTATGGTTTATGAATCAGTTTTACAGTCAGTTTATAAGACTTATTTTAGATGTCTGAATTCTGCCACATGGGCGTTCAAATGTTCCAGGAATGTTTTTTTTATGTTATTATTTCGTTTTGGTTCATTCAGTTTTGGCTGGCTGTTTACTTTTACAGGTTAGGATAAGGAATATTCAATCTTATTAAAGAGGTACCTCAACACTAGCGTCGCGCCGCTTATTTGAATTATCCTTTTTATTTTGTATAGTTTAGGCAGAGATACGAAGTTGTGTATTTATAGTGCGTCCTCTCGCTCTCTGGTTAATATTTAAGAAAATTAAATATTATCCCAAGAAAGAAGGTCACTAGTTCAAGTCTTGCCGAAGTCATATTGTTGGATATTTTTTTATTTCTTTGATAAAAAGTCACCAAACTCTGATTTCGCATCTCTGCCTAAACTATACAAAATTACTACTACAGATTTAGGTAAAACAAACTGCTCAATCGATTTTTTGTTTAACCTACACTCCATTGCAGAAACGAACTTTAATTTTTAATGACAACTTTAAACGCTAATCTTTCCTTAAACGGTTGCACAAAAGAAAATTTTAACAATTTCTAATGTTTCATTACGTTTTAACTAATGAAACGTCAAACCAGCCATTTACACAGATTTTGCGTTGCACGTAACGACATTAGAGTCCATTGGCACCTAATCAGCCATTAGTTTTGACAGTTCATGTTTTAAATTTTAATTGGCCGAAAATCATCCATTAGTTGTCCATTAAAGCATTATTTTATTATTTTCATCAGTGATTGTTTGCGCATTTATGTGATCAAAGATGTCTTTATCAAGTCTTTCATCATTGTCTGAACATTACCTATAAACGCGGAAATTTGTATGGATTTTTGTTACTCTTTTATTGAACAAATCGGTCTGAAATTTTGAAAAGACGTGTTTCTAGCTCTGGAATAACACATAGGTTTCTTTTCATCCCATAAATCAGTTCCCATGGGATCGAAATAATCTTGACTCCTTTCCAGAGAAACAGCGCGCGAAGCCGCGTTCATATACTAGTAGACATTTTTGATTTCATAATTTGACAGGGACTGTTGATAATGACAACTTGTACAAGCGTGCGTTTCGTTTATGCAAAATTATTGGTAGCTTCTTTTAATGTCGTCTTTAGTTAATGGACCATTAGCAAACCCTAATGTTACTCCCAAAACTTTTGTGCAACACCATTAAAATAAAGATTTCATTAGCACTAATGCCCATTTAAGTAATGACGTGCTAATGAATAGTGCTAATGTGATAAAATAGGTAGCGGCGCTAGTATGGGTCGGGGTAACGCCTTAATATGCCAGTATATTCCAGAATGTTCGATCGTTGTGTAAAAACGTTCTAGACCGAGCGCCGTACAAGCAATTTATATTGTGACCTGCTGCGATCGAGAGTAATTCCAGGGATCCACTGCTGGACATCGAAGCTCTGGACGGTGGATCTACGCCCATAACATTTATTGATATTATTGGTATGTTACTTTATGTTAACGGTATGTAACTTTATAATAATGGTATGTTACTTTATAATAATTGTATGCAATTTTAAATTATGTAACTTTATAATAATAAATAAAATAAATAATTCCAGACAGTCCACACAGCATCATCTAGCCCCAAGCTAAGCAGAGCTTGTGTCATGGGTACTAGATGACTGATATACTTAATACAATACATTACATAGATAATGGTATGTTACTGTAAAATAATGGTATATATCTTTATTATAATGGTATGTAACTTTAAAATAATAGTATGTAACCTTATAATATTTCCTACAGGTAAATTTAGAGTGTGTTATCCCTAAGAGATAAAAAAAAAAAAAAATCTCCTAGTAAAACTATTCTTTACTTAAAAGGAGGTTTCAAAATATTGCTTAGGATAATCATGAATATAGTGAACGAAATATACTTTAAAACACTTTATTAGTTGTACTTGATGGGTACCTGACGAATGTGCGGTGTGCCCCATGTCGTGAGGTGTTTGAGTGTTGACAGAGCGTCTGAATAGCTCGGCCAGTGGCGCGCGGTGCCCCTCCGGTGTTGTCTGGAATATTAGTTTAAGTAAAATAAGTTTATCGGTGGGATGACGATCTGCGAAAGACTGCTGGCAGATGCTGGATGCGGCAAGCTGAAGACAGGACGCTATGGCGCTAGTTAGTGGAAGCCTATGTCAAGCAGTGGACTAATATAGGTTGATGATGATGAGTTTATTGGTACCATACATTAGTTACATTAGCGACTCGGTAAACGTAGCGTAGGACGCCCTCCGGCCAGGTGGGATGACGATCTGCGAAAGACTGCTGGCAGATGCTGGATGCGTCAAGCTGAAGACAGGGCGCTATGGCGCTCATTGGGGGAGGCCTATGTCCAGCAGTGGACTAATATAGGTTGTTGATGATGATGATACATTAGTTATAAACTAAAATAATGCAACGATAATGACGGTAAAAGTAAATCTGTATCGCGTTCAATACCTATCGCAGTATCACTCTCGTTTGGACATATTGAAACAATTAAAAACTTTTACTTGTGAGTAAATGGCCTATACCGCGTTGCATAAACATAGATATTTTTTGTAAACATATACATATATATGTATAATATTATATATACATACAAAAATATCAATGATTTTAAATCAGAATTATTGACATATTAGTAAATATATAACAGTAACCAATACTATGTTACTAGATAAAAGAAATTAAATGTACCAGAGCTAGTTATTTTTTTTTATAAAACCGAGATTATTGCATCTTATTTTGTTTTGAGTTTACCTTAAAGTTGTTTTACATTAAAGATTAACTTGTATATACATTAATAGTTACCTTGTACATATATTACCTTGTCTCTTATCCGGTCGTAGTGCGACGTTTGCGTGCCACAGGCGGGGTACAGCACCAGCCTCTCTATCTCCTGGTTAAGGCCCTCTACAGACGAGCGCGCCGCCCTCAGCGGGATACCGTTACCGCTGCTAAACCGCATACCTGCAAATAATAGCGTTTTGCGGTCCTCATGAATCATGCAATTACAATTGCAATTACTACATATTGCAATTTTTCCGATATAATGGTGTAGGAAAACAATCCAAAACTGATTTTTTAAAAGCTTGGTTACATAAAATTAGCTTGGGACAGCTGTTTTCTATTTAGTGGAGAAATGCCCATGAACAATTGAAACAATTGAGCTAACTGCAAACAGTCTAAAGGTAGCTCAACTGATCCATGTCAATACCAGTCTGTGCGTCCCCAAGACACTGGCTGCATTACCACGCTGTATGGCAATACTGATGCGCTGCGCCAGACTCGCAAACTCAAATTCGAAGTGCTTTATTTCCTTAAGACCTTACAGGACACTTGGACACGTCATAAAATTCATGTTATTAATAAATAAAACCCGGAAATAACATGCTCACTTTGATTTTTGTTCACTTCAATCTTTTAACGTAAAGTAAATAATAATAATAATAATAAATTCGTTTATTTCAGCCATTAAGCCATACACACTTAAAAATAGTACAACACAAAAAGGAAGGTACAAGTTACAATTTTATACTTAAAACTAAAAATACTTAAAAATAAAAATGTCATAAATTTTTCTTACATAGACACTGAAAAATAAATAAACAAACAATAATAAAATTTAACTAATTTGATTTTGAAAACATGGTAATTAAATATTAAAATAAAAAAGAATGAAATAATAATAATAAAAAGGATAATGTCAAATTTAAATTAATAATCTAAGTCATACAAATTTATTGCCTTTTACGTGAAGCTGCGACAAGCGCCACAAAATAGGGCAATCAGCTTTGCTCGCCAAGACCTTCAGAAGGCAGTTTTTGCTGGAGTGGACGCGGCGGAGCAGCGATGCGGCTCTCTTTCGTAATATGGCATGAAACCCGTCTGTTTGAGCGTCCGCAAACATGCCGGATGCGCTGCAGTACTTAGGGAGCCGCACCAGCGCCCTGAAGCTGTTGTTATATTGGACGCGTATAGCATTGACTGCCTTCTTGCTATACGAGACCCACAGACTGCACGTGTAAAATGACTGGCAGAAGGCCTTAAAAAGAGAGACCTTTACTGCTCCCGTGCATTGTGCAAACCTGCGGGCCAGCATATTGCTACGAACAGCCAACGCCCTACGCTCCCTCTCCACGTCTTCGTCGTCGCTGAGGTTATCTGTGACCCAGTGACCCAGGTACTTAAAGCTCTTAACTCTTGGTAGTTCCACCGCGTTAAGAAAGACAGGAGGTACCATAGACACCTTCTGCTCCTTCGGCTGGAACACCAGAATTTCGCTCTTCTTTACATTGTACCTGAGTCCGTGGACTCCAGCGTAATCCTCACAAATCTTGAGGAGCTTCCTAACGGCGCTAATCGAGGGAGCCAGGAGCACCATATCATCAGCGTAGCTTAAGTTGTTAATAAACGTACCGTCAATAGAACAGCCAACTCTGGCGTTTCCTAGCTCCTCGATCAGCCCGTTTACGTACAGATTGAAGAGTCGTGGTGATGTCAGCCCACCCTGTCTCACACCACACTTCAATCCATACGCATTGGACATTGCTCCAGCCCATCTCACAGCATTGGTTTGATTGTTGTACCAATAATCAAAAATTTTAATAACCTCTTCCGGTAGAGAGGTCTCGGTTCTCATCTTGTGCCAGAGAATATCATAGGACACCAAATCGAAAGCTTTAGATAAATCCAGGAAACACGCGTACACTGGAGTCTTCCTGTCAGTGTAGTAACGGACAGTCTGCTTCAGACACAGGATCGCCGTCTCTGTAGACATGCCAGGTCTGAACCCGAACTGGGCGTCATTTAGGTTTACATGCCTACTCATTAAGCGATCAAGCAGACTGTCCAGTACCTTCGCCACAGTTGTAGCTAACGATATGGGCCTATAGTTGCTTTTGTCAGAAGAGTCACCCGTTTTATTTTTGATTATTGGTACCACAACTGTTTTCATACACTCAATTGGCATATAAGTATGCCTGACACAGAGAGTGTAGAACGTTGCCAAAACTCTTGGCAAGAGCCCGCCTGCGTGCTGCAGGTGCTCCACACTGAGACCGTCATGTCCTGGGGATTTTCCTCTTGTCATGTTCTTTATAACATCTGCAACATCTTCAGTAGAAAAACCTAACGGAAATTGAGACGATGCGTTCTCAGTGCGAAGCACCGGCGGCGGCGCTGGCGGCAATGTCGGGTACATCAGGCAAGATGGCTCCACGAGAAAGTGCTCGCTGAACATGTTCGCGATGGCTGAGGGCTCCGTCTTACCATCGACGCAAAGAGGAATATTCGGTCTAGGGTTTAACTTCTTCGTTGCTTTCCAAAAGTCTTTAAAATTTTTATTAGCGTGGTGTGATGCTAATATATCCATTCGGATTTGCTCAGCATTCTTTTGGCACCACTTAAGCTTCGCTTTAAACACTCGCCGTGACCTAGTCATGTTATCATAAATTTGCCCTTTTGTCGGTTTGTCGTGCAACAACCATGTACGAAAAGCACGCCGCGCATCCTCGTGCACATTTCGTACATGTTTGTTCCACCCTACTACAACTTTATTAGGCTTCCTTGGTTTAGAAGCGTTCGAGCTTGTTATCGCCGCTTCACGCAAAATAGTTACAATATTTTCATACAGTCCGTCAATAACAGATTTATGCTCTAAGTTGTGACACATTGTGTCCCTACAGTCCATAAGCAGATCAGAAAGATCAAGTGAGATTAATTTATCATTACATAATTTATTATACATGTCAATTTGTTTTCCGTCCCTTTCTCCCCAAATTACTCCGTCATTTAATTCCCTAACTGGGACAATATGCGACTTTAATAACGATAGGTTACATGTTATTTCAACAGGAAAGTGATCTGACCAGGCGCAGTCGTAGTGCACCCTCACATCTCTCACTGACGCCCAGGCTGACTCAGTGACTAGACAGTGGTCGATCCAACTCGTAGTGCCGTGCGCGTCACTTAAAAATGTGAAGGTGCCCGACGACAGACCTAGTTTCTCTACATCTGCACAGACCCAATTTTGATCATTACAAAATTTAAAAAGTTCGTTCCAAAATAAACTATTAGGACTGGCATTAAAGTCACCCAGAATGAACACACATGAGTTTTCAGTACTTTCAATAATAGCGCATATCTCACTTAGGCAGTCTGTGAATTCAGCTAAATTGTCCTTATTATCCACTGGCATATAAACCGAAAACACAAGAATAGAACTTTCGCATAGGGTTGCCTCGATTGCCGTGAGACGCACACTACAACACGGTATAACTTTAACCGAACTAAACACTTTTTTACGCCATAATAGCGCCACGCCGCCTCCGCGCACTATTCCCGCGGACGCATCGATGGCGGACGTTCCCGTGAAGCCAAAGTCCGCTGAGACCGTGCCTAGGAGCGGCAGGTCATGCTGGAACAGCCAGGTCTCCTGTAGGGCGATGATATCCGCGCGCTGGCTTAGTATTCGCAAGTGATCTATGGCTCGGTTAAGACTTTTACAGTTGAAGCTTACTAAGCTGCAGCTAGTCGTTATTTTACTTCGGTTGTGATCCATAGTAAGTTTTATTTAGTTTACTGCTTCCAAAGTCTATAAAACGCCTAAACGAAATTCCCTCCGGCCAGATCTTGTCGTCCATAAAAAGAGCTAGTTTATGTCTAGGTACAAAAATCTTATAGGCATCGTAATCTTTCTGCTGTTTCATAACAATTTTTTCTAAGGTAACATTTACATGTGTTTTATTCATGACGTACTCAGCGATATCATCAGACGAGGCCCCTTTGTCCACGTTATTTATAAATAGAGGTAAAAGTACTTCCGCCGCCTTAAACTTACATTGAGGTGCCGTCGACGCGCTGCCTTTCCTGCCAAAGAATCTATTTCTGTACCTTTTCCTCTGCACTTCTATCCACTCCGTGCTATTCTGTGGTACTCTCCATTCTCCGTCTTTCCGTGCTACTTCCGCAAACGAGTAAGAAGTTAAAACATCTTTACCCGGCGTCGACTGTACCGTAGGGCGGTCGCCTTCCTCCTGCTGCATATGAGGGACGCTACAAGGTTTTGTAGGTACCTTGTCTTTAGTGCACTCTGTAGGTATATTTGTGCCTTCCCCATTAGTGTAAAAAGTCGATGTACCTTCACAACATCCCAGCTGCGGCGTAGCGGGCTCACATACAGCAGTTCTCGTACATGATTGCGACAAAGTCGAAGATGCAGTTGGTGAGGGTGCACATAAAATTGATGAAAATGGATGGCTTTCACAGCTGTTTGTAACCGTATTATTTACCTCAAGCGACATCAGGCTCCGGTCGGCCTTTGGTGCCGGAGGCGGAGACTGCACAGACAATCGTGGTGAGAGGCCCATCGGTCCACTATCATAATTAAAGCTAGATAGACATGCACCCCTACGTACATCAATATTTCTGTAAGAATTAGTCGAAACATTTATTTCGTTAGTACTATCATTCTCGGGAAGGTTAGCACTCGCGCAACGAGCGGCAATCTGTTCTGAGATCTCCCTTCTCGTCAGGTGCAGTTGGTCTGCTGTTACATAGTCAGTCTTAATTTGCTTAATTTCATTTTGCATAATAAGCAAATCTTTCAAAAGTCGGCTGACATCTACGTGATCGAAAGTTATTGCGGGTAGTTTATTCAAATCACGAGCTACAAAAATAGGTATTTTCTCGGGGCATAAAGCCTTGAAAACTTGTAAAATATCAAATAGGTCTTTAGTTGTCTTCCCTTCTGTGTTTTTGCGCTTGATCTTGCGAATTTCCTTGCTGGATATTGAATCGAACAAGAGTGACTTAGCTGTATCGATGTCATCCGCGGAGAAAGCCGATCCGCATATCCGCACCAAACTATCCGAGTCCATCACTTCATGCTTATTTTGCACAAAAGTAAGTAGCTCGTTTACCACGAGATTGCAATTATTGCACTTTAAAACATTAGAGGTCGACGTCATTGTTTACAAAGTTCACGCTTACTTGCGCGCGCAGTAACACCCGTACGCACCGGACGAGCGCGGAGCGCGGACTGAATGTAGTGTGTGTGTAAGATGTAAAGCAAACAATAAACCTTTACCTAGTTAGGTTTTCAGTTTTCGAGTAGGATAGGAACCAAACTCGCCCCAAGCTTTTTTATCATCTATATAATCAGATATTTTATAGGAAGCCTTTTACAAAGAATAGTTTTCACAATTTGTTTGTATTTATTTACTGATAGTTTTTGCAACTCACTAGGAGTTTTGTTGTAGAAGCGTATACATTACCCTTGGAAAGTTTAGTTTAGTTGTAGGCATAGCGAGTATATTTTTATTTCTAGTATTAACATTATGTATTTTTAGGAAAGCATCACCAGCTCTGGGGTCACCCAGATCCATACAAACTTAACAATATGACAGAGGTAGTTTATAATCACCTAGATTAGAGCTGTAAGTGTGAGCGGAGTAGTCTCCCGACGCGGATGGCCGGTGCGGTCTGACCAGCCGACAGCGCAGCATCCGGTCCAGTTTGTCATCGTCTGAGCCGCGAGAGGATCTGACAGAGGTAGTTTATAATCACCTAGATTAGAGCTGTAAGTGTGAGCGGAGTAGTCTCCCGACGCGGATGGCCGGTGCGGTCTGACCAGCCGACAGCGCAGCATCCGGTCCAGTTTGTCATCGTCTGAGCCGCGAGAGGATCTGACAGAGGTAGTTTATAATCACCTAGATTAGAGCTGTAAGTGTGAGCGGAGTAGTCTCCCGACGCGGATGGCCGGTGCGGTCTGACCAGCCGACAGCGCAGCATCCGGTCCAGTTTGTCATCGTCTGAGCCGCGAGAGGATCTGACAGAGGTAGTTTATAATCACCTAGATTAGAGCTGTAAGTGTGAGCGGAGTAGTCTCCCGACGCGGATGGCCGGTGCGGTCTGACCAGCCGACAGCGCAGCATCCGGTCCAGTTTGTCATCGTCTGAGCCGCGAGAGGATCTGACAGAGGTAGTTTATAATCACCTAGATTAGAGCTGTAAGTGTGAGCGGAGTAGTCTCCCGACGCGGATGGCCGGTGCGGTCTGACCAGCCGACAGCGCAGCATCCGGTCCAGTTTGTCATCGTCTGAGCCGCGAGAGGATCTGACAGAGGTAGTTTATAATCACCTAGATTAGAGCTGTAAGTGTGAGCGGAGTAGTCTCCCGACGCGGATGGCCGGTGCGGTCTGACCAGCCGACAGCGCAGCATCCGGTCCAGTTTGTCATCGTCTGAGCCGCGAGAGGATCTGACAGAGGTAGTTTATAATCACCTAGATTAGAGCTGTAAGTGTGAGCGGAGTAGTCTCCCGACGCGGATGGCCGGTGCGGTCTGACCAGCCGACAGCGCAGCATCCGGTCCAGTTTGTCATCGTCTGAGCCGCGAGAGGATCTGACAGAGGTAGTTTATAATCACCTAGATTAGAGCTGTAAGTGTGAGCGGAGTAGTCTCCCGACGCGGATGGCCGGTGCGGTCTGACCAGCCGACAGCGCAGCATCCGGTCCAGTTTGTCATCGTCTGAGCCGCGAGAGGATCGTCCGGACGCGCCGCCGCCTTCGTCAGTCTGGAAATCAAAGTCAAACTGCTTTATTTCCTTTAATTATACCCTGGACTCTTGGACACGTCATAAAATGCATGTTAAATGGAAAAAACATCATCAATATCGTTACTCTCGTAACTAATCCTAGTCCTAGTAATATTATAAACGCGAAAGGTTTGTAAGTATGGATGTTTGTTACTCTTTCACACAAAAACTACTGAACGGATCTGGATGAAATTTGGCACAGAGATAGATGATAGTCTGGAATAACACATAGGCTATTTTATTTCGGAAATCCCACGGGAACGGGAATTACGCGGGTGAAACTGCGAGGCGCTGCTAGTTTATAATATTATATATTATTTTGGATAGGAAACACAGTATTTAGTTTAAGATATTATAGTATTAAGTTATGATTACCTAGCAGCTGGTTAGTCGTAATATTTTTTGTTTTTATAATTTTTAGTTAGTAAGTGTATTTTTTGTATCATTTTATATTTCATTGTCATCACAATTATTTTATATTTTTTTATTCTTGGTCTTAACTGTAATGGCAATGTAAATATGTAACCTTAACAAATAAATAAAATTATAGTATGGATTGCTAGCCATATCATAATAATGTATGAACGGGAAAGTGCATTGGATGACATACTTGCGTGCATTTATCAACTAGCAGCAGGCCGGCATGTAGATAGAAGTCCTGGGGCCATTGACCTTTGTGATACAGGGTGTCTAACGATGCCGTCCGTCTGATGCTCGGCCCGAAACTTTCTTTGGCTGGAATTAAATAGTAAATTTATAACTTTATTTATTTAGGCTTACAAAATAAGCACATAAACACCATCTGCCTATATTAGTCCACTGCTGGACATAGACCTCCCCTAATGAGCGCCCTGTCTGCACTATACGTAATTATCAAAATATTATTAGAGATAAACTGTTGATTGATTTTCTCTTTGCTTCAATCTTACTATTAATACTAAGTCATGTCACTTTGGTATATATTAGATTTACACTAAAGATAATATAAACAATAATAATTTTACAACAATACTGTAATTCCAACCTCAAAGGTGTGGTGGACAAAGATACACCTGCAACACAGGAGATTGCGGATTCGATTCCCACCGCTAGACAAATATTTTTATAATATGAAGATATTCGTTCAGGATATTCTAGTTGTTTTAATGTACACTAAAATCTATATCTGTCTATGTAGTATCACTACATAATATAAAACAAAGTCGCTTTTTCTGTCCCTATGTCCCTTTGAATGCTTAAATCTTTAAAACTACGCAACGGATTTTGATGCGGTTTTTTTTAATAGATAGAGTGATTCAAGAGAAAGGTTTATACATATAATAAAACCGCGCGAAGCTGGGGCGGGTCGCTAGTATTTGTATAATATGAAGTTATTTGTTCAGGGTATTCTACTTGTTTTAATGTACACTAAAATCAATATCTGTCTATGTAGTATATGTATAATTTATTTAGTATATCAGTCATTAACTCATAACACAAGCTCTATTTGGGGATAGATGATGCTGTGGGACTTTTTCAATAATAATTTATTTAATTTATGGGTAAATGTAGGACACAAATTATAACCCCAAGGGAGTTGCAATAATTTTTAAACAAATTTCTTAACTATAAACAGGAAAAAATCAAACCAAAAAAATCAAAATCAATTTATTCAGGAATAATATTTCACAAGCTCATAAATACATATGAAACGTTGACACTACCGAAGCTTTACAACTGTGTGGTAGAGTCAGCGCCCATCTCCTAGACATAGGTACAATTCTGAATAACTAGGTAACTTATAGGAAGAACCCCTTCGATTTGATGACAAGTAAAAGGGTGTGTTTATGCCTGGTAAAGGGCCTTACCTGTCCTAAGTCTAGCTTAAAAAAGTTCAACAATAAGTAAGGCACATTATGCCGATTTACCATACCAGCTAAAATAAAAGGGTATGTTTTTTAAATGAAATATCTAATCATATCATATCTTTTTTTATGAAGTTGAAGAATTCTTACAGCCTCATCTAGCCCCAAGCTAAGCTCAGCTTGTGTTATATTATAGGTACTAAATCACTGATATATATTTATTACAAAAGGACTGTACATCGATTTTTTTTAATAAAAAGAATTGTAAATCATAATGACAGGTCATAATCCAGGTAGTATAAATAAATAAATAATAATTGTCAAATAACAAGTACCTAGTGTAAATTGATATTCTCACTTCATTCTTTGTCTAGAAGTGGAAGAATTGAAAAAGAAACAACTAGCATATATTTTACCTTAACCGTTTAAATATATATCTAGTTGTGTATACTGTAATTTGCATATCAAATTAGCCATTTCACCAGAGGGATCATGTACAAATCAAAATATAATATCAACACATTCACTTAGTAAAATGTATCTTTTTTCTACTCTTGAATGGAATTTACATCTTCTACATAGTGGAAACTTGAAAAAGGACCCAAATTAAATGAACTTTTGAGATGAATCTGTTTTAAATATTATTTAGAATTTTGCTTGATACAATTATTCTTTTTGACTTGACACAATTTTATATAGCAAGACCAAATCCTTTGTTGGGGCTCATATAACAAATGCAGAAGGAACTGAATTTGACACTTTAATGTACTATTATACAAGAATGGTTCTTTTAGGCTTGGAAAACCAAATAAAAGGAGTCTTTATAGTTTGCCTTCAGTCCTCATTACCTTATTACCAACTAGCGACCCGTCCCGGCTTCATATTGGTGTATTATACATATAAATCTTCCTTTTGAATCACTCTATATTAAAAAAACCGCATCTAAATCTTTGCATAGTTTTAAAGATCTAAGCATACATAGAAACAGAGAGCGGCAAGCGACTTTGTATTAAACTATTTATTAGTGATGAAAATAGGTGTGGAAATGAAACTCAAAAGCTCCAACCTTTGTAGTTAACAGCTCCTGGACTCCTTTGACCAGATAGGGTATCGGGCGATATTCGCGGCCACATATTAGTCGGAGAGAGCGTCGGGCTGTTACTAGCATTCTTCTTGATCCCACCGCTCTTCATCACCGACGATACAGGCAGGGTAGCCCGCATCGGACCCTGTTTCCCCACCGGGCAATCCATCTGCTTCCGCACTCGCCCGGACATTATCACAATCACTCAAACAACACTAACATAAATCCCTGTTATACCACCGAAACTAATCACTATTCAAGAAACACAAAGTCTATTTGCCGACGCCGCTGTTACTCCGTTCTCTTTGTAATGTGTATTTCAACCAACTTCAGGCCCGAATAGCCGACGCTTTTGACGGAATGTTTGGACTTGTTTTGATGAAATATAGTAAATGGAGGCTTCGAAAAACTATCAGAAACCAAATGGGATTATTATAAGCGTTCTATAATCCATTTATGACATAAAAATAAAATTACAAAGCGAACGAGTCACATTTTTCTGCACAATGGATGAATGAAGCTGACAACGAGTGACAGGGAACATCGCGCCATTCTTTTCACTGTTTGTTTACCGTAAACTCAAATTACACGAAATATTGATTATAGTTAACAAAACTACATAGCGCGTTGATAACTTATGAAAATTATTGAATTTGATAATGATTTATAAAGAAAAAATCCAGGATTTGTCAGTAGCATTGCAATTATCAGCTGATTAGATCCGCCATGTCAACTAATTTGTTTATGGATAGACGTCTTACGTAGTATTAAATTCTAGTTTTCTCTTTGATTTGAAGATGAATGAAGCACAGATAACGAATGAGCGAAACATAGAGTTTGACAGCATAGACAACAAGCAAACTCTGTTTTGTAGTCTAAACTTAAGTTCCCAAATTCCCCAAATTATAACTTATCACCCAACAGGGAAAACAACCCTCGAAACTTAAGTTTTATATTTCCGAGTTCTGAGACATATGTGAAACAACCTATATCTCATCATGGCTCAGCCTGATCTGCTTGGATCACACATCTTATAACTAACATTAATAATTATAAAGCTTCAACACTTATAAAGTATGGTTCTGATTAAAAACAAAATTAATCAATACATGAAATTTAATTTAACACATACACCCTTAATATTGTAAACTTCTTTTAGTTTGAATGTCATCTAGCAATATTCTTAGTTCTTCATCTTCAAATCGTCCCTCTAAAGATGGAATAAGAGCTTTTGCTTCTTCTGGTGTTTCTGGGCACAGGTTTGCTAAGCTTGCTACTTCAAATTTATGAAGTTTTTTACTTTGCAGGAGACTGAAAAAGAAAGTGTTACGTATAAAAGTTAGTCATGTTAAACATTCTTTTATATCAAACTGATGTTTTATATAATAGGAAACTTGCGATTGTTTATTTCACTGTGTAAAACATCTTCAATTCATTAGTTTAGTATGATTTAATATTGTTTTTATCTCAATGTATGTACATGGTTTGAAGGCAATATGTACAAGAATTTTTGCTGCTGGTTTATGTATGAGGAAAAAATTCTATTCTTGCCAATCCGTAACTCAACTGTTAATCGAGAACTTCATTTTTGACAGGTAGTCCAGTTTAATACCTTATGCCTTAGACAATACCGAATACATTCTAACTGCATCAACCACTGGTCATCAATTTCAGTTTCGGGTCGGTTAAACAATAAGGCAGCTGGTTTAAGTATGACAATAAATATTAGGTTTTGTGGATTGAGCAAGTCTCTTGGTTATTTAATTACTTACTTTCTGATTGCTGCTATTGTTTCCTTATTTTTAAATTTTTTGAACATGTTAGTGTATGTGAGAGTCTTCATAAAAACATCTGAGAATTCTTGCTCTTCTTCAGCAGATTCATTTTGTGCCTTCCGGTGCTCTAGCAACATGTCAACTTCAGATATGAGAAGGGTTTCAGCATTTTCGAACTCTGGGAAATAAGTGAGGTGGAAGTGAGAATAGAAGATAATGTTAATATTGCTATACTACTCTAGATGCCAGGAGGTAGACTGGATTCAAGACAATATCGACGAAACCAAGTAGCAATTTGTTTTCACCTTTTGGAAACTGTAGATCTGCCGCGTCTTCTTCAATAACGTCCTGCAACGGGCCAGACATGTTTACTATCCTGCAAAAAGAAAGTGCCAAGTCTGACTTTTGATCTGGCCCCGCACAAATACCTATGTAGTTAAATCAATTATCCCAGAAATGGCTAACAATTACTTTTCTCTTTGGATTCTTCAGAAAAATTAGAACAAAACAAACGAAACGACTCAAGAATCAAGTTTACTGAAACAACACAAACAAAACATCGCGAGCGAGGAGAATTAGTTTTTTCTTCTTCTTTTATTTGTGATTTGGCATTTACAGACTGTAATTTTTGAATTAGGTTCCAGACACACTGTCCAGTCAGCCCACTCTTTCCCGGTACGAAGTTAGCCGCAGCAAGAAAACGAGTTCAAATAGCTCCTTCCGTTCGACCAACATAGAAAACCAAAACAGAAAACTTAACATAACCTCTCTCTCTACAAAATCAAAACAAAACAATTTTCACTTCATTTTGAACGGGTTTTATTAAAACGAAGTAATGTCGAAAACCCCTTCTAAAACTGATACCAGTCAGTTTGTTGCGAAAGGTATAGTTTCTATTGAACTGAATTAATAGCCCATAAACTTATCAATACATAAAAGTTTGACGATTAAAAGCGGGTTAACTCACTCTTCGTTCATATGGAACTCTCAAAGATTTTGCTATTTCAGATATATTTTCACCGTCAACAAATAAAGACCAACCAGGAATTCCTAAAACTGTATTTTCCCACATTTCTAACCTGCATGGTTTACTCAAAGATTGGGCTAGGATGAGGGAAAAAGGAAGTCGGCTCCTGGATTGTATTTCAGCTCTGAAGTTACATGAATGCAAAGACGATTACTTTCCAAGTCAGCTAAAACCCCTGATGACAAGTATTGTGGAAATAATGGATAGTTTGAAGAATATTGTTGATGGTAAGTTACCTATAATTATAGTTACCATAAATCAACGTTTCCTCCCATGCTACAAAGCACTGGAATAAAATGTGGAACGAGAACAGTTTGATCGGACCGAACGGTTCATAAAACCTCCTATCAAACTAAATCTTTGATAGAGATTATTTCAAGTAAGTATAAAACAACATTACATGCTATGGACAACGTCTATGGTGTAATGGGCCAAAGTCCTCCGTTGACACAGAAGGTTGGCTTTGATTCGCACCTTGGGTTAAATGCTTTTATGATATGTATTTTGTTGTACTGGGTCATCTAGGAATTCTATATATCAATCAGAAATAAATAACTTTTTTCTTCAATAAATAAATAATTATATCACTACATAGTATAAAACAAAGTCGCTTTTTCTGTCCTTATGTCCTTATGTCCCTTTGAATGCTTAAATCTTTAAAACTATGCAACGGATTTTGATGTTTTTTTTTTAATAGATAGAGTGATTCAAGAGGAAGGTTTATATGTATAATAAAACCGTGCGAAGCCGGGGCGGGTCGCTAATATAATTATAAAATTGATTTTCTCTTTGCTTCAATCTTTTTGTATAAGTATAAAATATCTATTTAAGTAGTTAAGTGTAGTAAGTATATCAGTTATGTAGCACCCATAACGCATACTCTGCTTAAAACTCAGGGCTAGATGATTTGATCTTTATTAAGGGAGCTAGCTGTGGACTCATATAGGCTGATGATGATGATTTAATCTGTTCATTATGTGTGGTACTTTTTCCCAACAATGTGGTCACTTAATCCATAAAGAATTTTCCTTACCTTAAAGAATTCACTATCCATAAAGAATTATGGTTTTCCATTTCAGCTGTAAATATACTAAAAAATCAAATGCAAGCCCTATCAAGACTGCAGCCGACAGACACTCCAGTAATTTCTACCTGGCCAATCAGTAAGATCTCTGAGAGTGTTGATAATATCTATGGACAATTGCAGAAAGAGTATCGACTGAAATCTATTGTCACTGGTGAGTCTAGACTTGATTTTGCAGAACTAATATAAAGAGCTTGCTATGCTGTGTTTGAGACCCACTTAGCCTTAAAATGCTATCTTACTATAGGTACTATAGGTAATAGGTACTAATTAGGTTGATGATGATGATGAAGCCTTCAAAAACATAAATAAACAACACTAGACAATTCACACAACTTTATCCAAAAAAAGTTATAACACTAAGGTAAAAACTATTTTAAATAACAATTTATAGGGTCCTAACTCCTAAGCTACCAATAATTAGGAACGAATAGGTCTGTTATTAAGTCAAAGAACTTATAAGTCAAAAACTTTATTTCGTTGGCCTAACAAAAAAAGCACTTTGACAAGTAAAACTTAACTTCTAAATTTATTACTAATTGCTATGTATTATTCAAACGGATAATCAAGATCATTTAAATTTTGTTACATTTGAAACCTATAACTGGACTTTCAAATAATCAATATCTTTATTTCTTTAGGCTTACAAAATAAGCACTTAGACAAGTCAAATTTAATTCGCCTCAATTTTTTGTCCACCAGTGGAAGAGGCGAAATAGAAACCACTACAACGCATGTGTAAAACTTATGTGTCTAATACATGTTTGCCTTATAAATAATTACATACTATTGCTTTGATTGTACCACTGCAGCACTGGTAGGTAATCTATTTGAATTTAACTGATAATTATCAGTTAAATTCATTTATTGATTATAATCAATTTCAAGTTGCAGCTGGCTTCCCAGTTCCCACTGGTACTTATTATTAATAATATTTCTGAAACATTTAAAAAATCTTGTTCTCACAATAATAAAAATTATTATAAATATCTATGGGTATTTATTGCGTTGATTTACCTATTTTTCCTGACGATTCAACAAAATACAAAAAAAGCTTTATTAATTTTTTAGGTACCTACAGTAATTAAGGAAATACCAAAAATAATTTGCAGATGTTCTGTAGTTACCATTCATAACATACATTTCAACAATTCATTATTATTTAAATGATTATCAAATGAGAAAACACTTTATCTCTCATATTTGATTGACTCTTCACTTAATTTTTTTGTCCACTAGTAGAAGTTATTGGCAATACAAGACTTAGACTTCAAACTTTAAAATCTATGTAGGAACTTGAAACCTAAATATCACTATTAGAAGGGAATTTAGGTTTTTAAAAGAATTCTTATTATTTTAAGGCACTAGTCCCTATTGGTAGTTAAAAGCCACCTTGGATTCAGACTAGAGCCATAATGGTTTATGTGACTTATTAGAAATTTAATAAGGTAAATGAACTGATTTAATAAAAAATTCAAAGTTGGGAAAAAAAAAGTAAGTACATATTAAACGTCTTAAAAGAATAAAAGTCCAACACTACAGATTTTTTTTAGTAGCCAGAACCACCCAGAACATAAAGAACTTAAATAGCCGATGTGGCGCGGCGGGCGAAGGTCTGCCTGCGACGCAGGAGGTTGCGGCTTCGATTCTCGTCTTGAGACGAATGTTTGTTTAATCAGCAAATATTTGTTCCGGGGTTCTGGGTGTTTTATACATATGTATAAAAAAAATATCTATGTAATGTATTGTATTAAGTAAGTAAATCAGTCATGTAGTACCCATAACACAAGCTCTGCTTAGCTTGGGGCTAGATGATGCTGTAAGGATTTTCCAACATTATAGACATAGTATAAAACAAAGTCGCTTTTTCTGTCCCTATGTCCCTATATCCCTTTGAATGCTTAAATCTTTAAAACTACGCAACGGATTTTGTTGCGCTTTATTTTAAAAGATAGAGTAATTCAAGAGGAAGTTTTATACGTATAATAAAACCGTGCGAAGCTGGGGTGGGTCGCTAGTTATAGATATATATCAAGCTAAGCAGTTAGTTACCTACTGTTCATTTAAAAGTATATATTTATTATTTTTATTTGTTTCAGAAAACATCGCACATTGTAGAGACGAGAAACTGATAGAAGTTTACATGTCGTCATGGGAACTTGAACCCTATTTCCATAGCGATATAAGTGCCTATTTATTTGCTGAAGTTGGAATCAGCTGATGCAGAATATTTTATTTGAATAAATACTTAGCTTATATAATAAAGTATACGTGTTTTATTTTAATACTCGTTTCTGCCCGCATTCACGTTTTTTTTCTATGGAAACGTTTCTATAACATGGTTTTAAAAAACCTCGAGTTTTGGAGTGAAGGAGTAGGTAATAAACAGAAATAATATATCAATAATTTTATTTCATTAGGCTTGCGAAATAAGCACTTAGACAAGTCAAATAAATTTCATTTAGTTATCAAAATAATATAAGAAATAATAATTTAGGTGGTAATTGATTTTCCCTTCACTGCATACAACCACTATCCAAACTTTCGCTTTTAGGTAGAGTGAGTGGGGGCAAGATCGAACGGTTTTTTGATGAGATGGTCAGTGTTGTTTTTGAAACCATGTAGAAGAATAGTTATTAACTTTAGCTAAAAGTAAATTAGACATAATTAAAGGGTAAAGACTAGATTTTTATAATATGTCAATAACAGCCTGATAAAGCTGTCCAAAAAGTAGAAAACTGTAATTAAAAATATAATTTTTACTTAATTGAAACAGGGGGAAGATGAAAAGGTGACGGGGTAAGATCGAATAAAAATCTCAACATCTCAAAAAATCGTTAAAACGTGTCTTAGGCAGGTCTTAGGCAAAGTTTATGGTCCTAAGTCTATAGTGTTAAGTAATTTAAAAAGTTGTAACTGACTGTAGTGCCAAAATAGCTATTTTTAACAAAGATATAACAAATTTAAAAATATAATATATTCCGAACTTACCCCACTGGGGGAAGATTGAAGAAGAGATTCTCAAACTTTGCAGCCAATTTGCATACGTTTTGACTGAAGAAAAAAATATATTTTCTATTAATGAAAAATCATATAAAAACTGAAAACTTATTTTATTTCACATGAAACCTATATGAATATTTTTTTTCATCACCATAAATAATTCTTTATTTTTTTCTTTTGTAATTTTAAAGTATTTTCTTTTTCTATTGGATTTCTTTTTTTATTTCACATTTCTTAGCATACCCTATTCTTGTTATTTTTTGTTTTAGTACTTTCAGCAATTTTAATGGCTTTTAGTATGAAATCTGAAAAAGGGTCAAGATTAAGACTTTGATATGTTTGTCTTACCCCGTTAAATGTAAATGGGGAAAGATGAAAAGTTGAAATAAATTCTAAAATACGAGAAATAGAGAGATTTAGTAATAATTACCTAAATATGTACAAAAAATAATAGGCAGATGTTTCAATTAAACACTCGTACCTGCCTTGTAATTTAATTAACAAGACACGGGGCAAGATGAAATCACTTTTGTGAATCCTGAAAAACACACTGTCTTAGAAAATTGTCCTTTACACACAACCAGGCGTTCTCAGCCGCAAACACTGACTGAGTTGTGATAAGTAACAAATTGGTGGCCCTAACGCTATTGCCAGCACTGTTATAAGTACTATAAATCTGGTGTTATTGAAGACTTTTTGTCTTACCCCTTTTTTCATCTTCCCCCCACTCACTCTATAGTAAGTGATAAGTATAGAAATATATTTCTGTGTCCATTTTTCGTCATTTTTAAATGATCTATTTGCGATTTTCCAACTTAAATAATTAACAATGCTGGACAATCCACACAGTAGGTATCATCTAGCCCCAAGCTAAGCAGAACTTGTGTTATGGGTTAGATAACTGAACTATTTAATCCAAATATTACATACTTAGTCAGTCATTTAGTAGATATAGAAAACATCCATAATCCCGGAACAAATATTTGCAGATCGGGCAAACAGTTGTCCCAAGGCGAAAATCGAACCCGTATCTTCCTGTGCGTCGCAAACCTTTACCCGCCGCGCCACATCGGTCGTCAAAATGATTCTATTTGGGAGTTTTCTCACTTGTTTGTAGATTTTCTTCGAGCATGTCAATTTAGCTCATTTATATTTCCCTATACCTAAGGTGCAAACCGCACCACCACCAGCAGTGGGACACAACAATTAGGCTGTTGTGTCCCACTGCTGGGCAAAGGTCCTTCATGTATGTCGATTTCGTATTTTCCGTATTATATAATTCTGTTAAACAAAGGAATTTCCAAAATTCACTCGTACTGTTTGTTAAATCTATCATAAGCTTTTTATAAATGCATCTGTACCTACTCTGTAGTAGAGTAGTTGTATTTTATCTTTAACTTGAGCGTACCTAACCTTATGATTACAATCACAAGGTGCTAGTGTTTAATGGTGCCAACTTGGCGAAGTGGATTACTAAAATATCAAGATGTAGGTAACCATAGCAACGAACGCCAAAACAAACACATTAAACTTTATTTGACGCGGTGGGCGAAGGTACGCCTGCGACAAGTGAGGTTGCGGGGCGATTCCCACCTCGAGACAATTCTTTATACGATCTGCAAATATTTGTAACGGGGTTCTGGAAGTTTTCTATGTTGGTTTTATACATACAGGGTGCTTTTTTGAGAATTTCGGTGATAGCCAAGTCCGAAACCACGAGTGTAAGAGAAAAGTTGTGAAAGGAGTCATGCCCTCGATTTATATGAAAACAATTACTGCATATTTCGTTTTTTTAAACATTTTACTTTCAACGGAAATTGACACCAATGATTTTTCAAAATTAATGAAATCTCTTGTATCTATTCTTTTCTATTAACACAAAAGATCACCATGAGATAATTAAGGGAAAGGGCAAATGTAGCGCTACTGTTATACCTACAGTGATGGCGCCAGGGTAGGTAAGTGCAACGCCAATAAAGATAAGATACCTAATCATTATCTTATCCTTATCTCTCTACCTACTATTATAGGTACCTACTTAGCGTCCCTGAAAAAGCCCTGCGCTTTTCGTTGTTTACATTTCATGCAAGTTGTAATCGACGAAGTACAGACGGTGGCAAGTGAAAAAGATAGTATCTACAGCTATCTTCACACGCCACCACCGTCTACACTACACTACAGTAAAGATAGAAATTAAAGCGCAAACAGGAGCTAAATTTGCGCTTCCACTTATTTTATCATATTACTAGCGACCCGCCCCGGCTTCGCACGTTATTATACGTATAAACCTTCCTCTTGAATCACTCTATCTATTAAAAAAAACCTCATCATCAATCAATCATTATAAACATAAAATCATCAATCCGTTGCGTAGTTTTAAAGATTTAAGCGTTCAAAGGGACGACATAGGGAAATAGGGACACAGAAAGCGACTTTTTTTTTTTACTATGTAGTGACAATACAATACAAATACTCCTTAGAGAAATACTCTTTATTTCACACCACAGTAAAGAAAAACAAAACAAAAAAATACTAACACTAAAACAGTTACCCAATGGGCGGCTTTATCGCTACAAGCGATTTCTTCCAGGCAACCTTTGGATGGACACGTGAGTAGATACTTTACAGGTATAGACGGTGGCATATAATTATGTTAAACAAAGGAATTTCCAATATTCACACGTTCAGTTTTATTAAACCTATCATAAGCTTTTTTTTAATGCATCTGTACATACTAAGTAGTTTCATATTGTCTATTATAAGAAGAGATACTAATACAGAGTTTGGTGGCCACCAAGAGCAACCTAAAACAGTTAAAAGTGTCAGTCTCCAAGTGAAATAGCTCCTGACTTGTGGTTGATATAAATAAATCTGTTATCATCACACCAGCGACTCCGTAATTGCGTCAGGCTGAAGCCAAATTGGGTGGAAAATGATGACAGCTTGAAGGCGGTACAGACGAGGATATCCCTCGACAAGAGACCACTGCTGAAGTGCTAACGTAATCAGCAACATAGAGCTTAAGCACAGAAAACAGAATTATGGTCTACTAGCATCTGCCTGCGTCTTCGCACGCGTCATTTCTATCGAAACAAGTAATAAAGTAGTAAATAGTATTACTTAAATAAAAAAAAAATCCGGACAGTCCACATAGCATCATCTAGCCCCAAGCTAAGCAGAGCTTGTGTTATGACTTATGGGTACTAGATGACTGATATACTTAATACAATATATTACATAGATAGTTTTTTTTATTATATATAGAAAACACCCAGACCAACGGAACAAATTTCTGCAGATCGTACACAAATTTGTTCCGAGGCGGAAATCGAACCCGCAACCTCCTGCGTCGCAGGCGGACCTTCGCCCACCGCGCCACTCGGTCGTCCTGTCAATTTGACTTGTCTAAGTGCTTATTTTGTAAAGAAATAAAGATATTGATTTACTGAAAACGTTCCAAGGCTATTTATATCCCGTGGGAACTGATTTATGGAATGAAAAGTAGCCCTTGTGTTATTCCAGGGACTAGAACTAAGTTTGTTTAAATTCAGCCCTATCCGTTCAGTAGTTTTTGCTTGAAAGCAAAAATCCATCCATCAAGAGAAACTTGCGCGCTTACAATATCTATTAATAAGGATCTGGATATTATCATTTAGAAAAAAAATCCGTTTTTGTTGTCTTACATAATGTGAATACGAAAAGCAAACCTATATTCAACCGACTTCAAAATTGAAAATCTACTATGATGATTCTTTATTTGAATTTTCGATTTTTTTAATGCCCGAATAATCGTTGTCTGGTGCATTTGTTTTGGGAAACCTAAAAATGAAATTCTGTGTAACTTATAAGTTGTTTTACAATGTCTTTCGAAATAATCATTCTTTTTTACTTTTCGACTACCTGAAACATATTCTTTCATCATCGTTGAGCTAATCTGCCGATAGACATTTGTTTGAGGGGTATGAATTTGGGTCAATTTCGGATCCCTAGCCGAGGCTTCCCTCCGTCAATCTATTTATAACCGCTAATGACGGATACCTGAATTGATGTTGATGTTTTACGGAAAACTTTACACGAAAATGGATAAGTTTTGAATTTTTCCATAAAAAATCATGAATTTGCAGATAAATTGACAAGATGTTGTTTCTTCTTAGATTATCGAATAATCGTAGGTATTATTACTAGATTCCAGATCTTCGTGTGCGTATTAGTCTAAGATCCGACCCTATATCGACATTCACCGGGTTGTTTTGATACTAGAATCAAACTTATTTTATAATAAAAAAAATCCTGGACAGATTTTTTTTTTGGTTTTATTTGGTTTTGACAGGTTTTATTCATCATTTCATTAGTCTCGTCTCGCCCGTTTTCGAATAAAATGTGTCTCATTTTCGATGTTTTTTCATAGTGGTTGATTGACGATCGATGTGGCGCGGCGGCGGGTGAAGGTGCGCCTGCGACGCAGGAGGTTGCGGTTTCGATTCCCGCCTTGGAACAAATTTGTGTACGATATACAGAAATAGTTCTGATGGTCTGGGTATTTTCTGTATTGTAAAAAAATATCTATCTGCCTATCTATGTATTTGTATAGGTAATGTACCTATTAAATATATTATTTATCTAGTAGTTACCCATAACACAAGCTTTGAGTGGCTTACTTTTGGGGCTAGATGGTGCTGTGTGGATTGTCCAGAATTATTATTAACTAGTTTTTTACGTTTTGTCCGTTATTGTAGTTTAGTTTTTATTCTTAGACATCAATGTTTACAAAACATATAAACGTAGGTAGTACAAAATACATCTATTGACTTCTTTAAGGTTTATGGGTCACAAATTTGTTGACCTACTTCATCCAATCTAATCAAAGGTTATTTCATGTTTAGGGTAAGTATGGATAGTTTCAATCAACCTTAAACTACCAAAATAACCTTATTCTACGTGTTTATAATTCATTAAAGTGGAAAATGACATTAAAGGATATCAAAATAGCCAGGTGGGAAGCTGTAATAATTATAGTTGATCAAACACCCTTTTCTCAGCAGCTTAATTGATTTTCTCACTAGTTGTGCCTACGGTTTCGTTCGCGTAGAATTTTATTTTTTAGCGCGGAACTCTGTTTCGTTATTCTTATATTCAGTATTTTAATTAATTAGATTCGTTTCCGTAAAGATAACGTCAAATTCATATCGATTCCATTTCCGTCAGATCTTTAGAACGCTATTTTGATTTCATATCCAAACTAAGGATCCAAATTCAAATGGCAAAAGTTTTCAAATCAGCTTGTTCGATATCGAACATTCGGATTCGATATCTTAATCTGAATTAAAATACCCCGGCAGGATGGAGACGAATCCAACAAATCAAAGATCAACACGTAATGTCCACTCAAAACATTACCGTAAACGATAGACGTAATATAAACATTTAAATTCGCTATCATGTAAGAATGAATTATACGACAGTGTTTGAAAGACGCCTCAGGTACAAAAGATGAATTAGAGGATATATTGTTCGCCACTGCTCGTCGCTGTATGTTTGCTTGACTGCTACGCAGACGATATCTTTATTGTTCCCTTGCTTATGTCAATATTGCCTACACGATTCAAATAGTGAAAGGCATGGAGACGCTTAGTTCTAATTATTTTCGTCGAAGAACGGTTGGTTTTCTATTTGGCAACTCTGTCAACTTAAACGGAACTGGTTGCGAAGAGAAGCAAAATCTCAAAAGCATTATTTGCTTCTTATGAGAGATAAAAGTCCAGTTTCCATATATTTTTGGTTTGTCTTGCCAATAAATGTGTTCAGGTATCCAATTCTTATTATTTAGGAAACGGTAGGTACTGCCAAGTCAAAAAATCAGAGCATCGCACTGATTCGACGTGTTTTTCAAACCCTTGTCGTGATATTTTTTTGTCTGATAATCATAGGAAGTGAGCTCGATCAACATTTTACTGTTTCATAGCCCCAACATTTTTTTTTATCTTTCACCTTTCAGTTTACGATATTAGTCTAAGATTTCTCAGAATATTTGCGTCTCTACTCTTTCACCTGTGCAGCTTCAGAGCTCTTGCTATATTTTCGGTTAGCACTCAGTTTACATCACTTGTATTGTATCTAGTGCAGTGATTACAGTTCATTTATCGGCTTACGATAGAAAAACGAGATCATCCACGTTTTCTCAGAGATGTAGCCGAATCGCTTGACCGACTAGGGCGGTATATATCGTAAAGACGATAAACCTTGGTCGCATTATTTTTGAATTTCCCTAACTTTTGCCCTCAACAATTTCATTGTTTATAACCTCATGGGCTAAATTTTTTCATAAATATTTATGTAAATTCCTTGCCCGTACGAAAAGTACTATAACATCTATGGGTTAATTTTTGTTTTTATTGTGATTATTCGCTTAGCATTAGTATAGTTTTGTTAAAGTACACTCTTATGTATGTAGATTTATCTCGTAAACATTTAAAAGCACAACTTCGTATAGTAACAAGTCAGCAGTTTTCAAGATGGTTTTCCTAAGAAGCGCGTATGTTCTTGGCGTTGAAGACGACAAAGACGATGAAGGTAAGATTTGTTTGACATTGCTTAAGCTTTTGATCTTTCTGCATTCATCTTTTAGTTCTAGGGAAGGTATGAAATCTCTATAAGGCTTCCTTTCTCTTCTGCCAGTCTCTATATCCTATAACATAACATAAAACATTTATCTTTATAAAAAAGAAAATTAAAATCAAGGAATAGAAACAACTTAAAACTATAACAATTGAAATTAATGTAGACGGTTTCAAACAAACAGCGTAGAGGTAGCTCAACTGACCCATACCATACTATCCATATGTACCAGTCGGAAGCGGCCCCAAGACATTTATTGATTTCTTTAAATATAAACAAAAAAGTTGGTACCAATATAACTAATTGACTGGTAGGTAGGTGGTAGGTAAGTTTTGTATAGACTTTTTTATTCACTTTATGTTCTATTGTCTTATTACCACCGTGAGCCGTCACATAATATACCTTTATTTTCGATGAGAGCCTGGAATGCTCCATGCCGCTTTGTTGCTACTCGAGTTTGGTGAACGTAGTGTATGGAGTCTCTTTAGTGAAATAGGTCATGACACCATTGGTAAACATCTTGACTTGCAGAGATAGGTCTTTAAGATGCCTCCAAAGGATGAATTACCGATAAATCAGTTAATCAATATCTTTATTTCTTTAAGCTTACAGAATAAGTACTTTGACGAGTGAAATTTTGAACTATAGGTACATAACTAATTATCAAAATAAAGATAGATAGATTGATTTATTACAAAACCCCTGGGGGTTATTTTGTTAAAATAAAAAATACGTGTTTAATTATTTATTTCATACTTTATTTATACCGAGTTTTTAGTAAATCGAACCAAGGAACCAAGGAGGAATATTCACCCCCTCAGAGGTTAATTTTTGATAATTTTACTAGCCTACGTCTTATTCTAGCTCCTAAACTATCTACGTACCAAATGTCATCTAATAACTTAGGTAGTATCTAATTGCGGAGATTACTTATAACAAGCATTCACACAGACTTTCCCATTTATTATAATAGTAAGATTAAATATATCTACTACTGTCGGTGTAGATCATGCAAACGTAATAAGTAACAAAATTATTTCCTAACAAGACCATATGAAAACTAACATTTTGTTTTTACGGCAAAAAATATGTTTTCTTCCTTTTTGTTTTGTATGAAAAACAACAATATCTTACGTGTCGTTTGATTATGTACATAGCATTTATTGTAAAGTTACATAATAACAACACTTTGTGCCAAATACAAAAAGTTTTCGGTCATCATTTTTGGTATTACGGAACACATCAAGTTCATGAAATTTTGAACAGCTACTATTGATGTCGCGCTCGCACAAGCCGCACCTGCATCAGCTTAACAGAGATAGCGATATTGGAACCGATTTTTCACGCGCCTCGAAATGAAGTTGTTGGCCGGATTCTTAAGTATATATACTTAGGTATCTTTTCAGTACCTTACCTACTAAGTATACTATATTATACTATATAGTTTGAAATATAAATATACTAACACACGTGCGTTTGAAATATATATATATAGAGATACCATTCCGGCAATTGTTGATCAGGCGCGACTCACAGCGAGCACTTTGTTGATCTGAAAACATTTGTTGATCCGAGCCTCTTTTGTTGATCTATTATACATTTTCAGTAACAAATGTTGCTCCAACCAGATCAACAATTGACCTCACGGGGCCTTTGGCATTGTAATACCATTTGTTGATCCGATATACAAATCTATTTTGCACAAGTTGATCCGATTCAAATGAACCAATCAGAACGCAGCATTGGTCAAAAATGTCAGCGACGTTGCCGCTTCGTGCGGGAGTCGTGGAGGTCGATGACCTGATGGTGTGGAAACGAAATGACAGGGTAACGCTATGTTTCATGACATTTATTATTTATTGTGACATCGCGTTACCTAGTCCTTTATTTACTGTTTTACTGATTTCTTTTTTTTACACTATAGCATTATCAATACAATTTAAAAGTTAAATAATTCAAAAGTTAAATAAATAAGAATTCATAAATTTAGAAATCAAAAATCCATTGCGAATACTATTCTACGGACAAATGTTGATCCATCGATATTTTTTTAACAACATAACTTAGAACTTTTCTATTTTTTGTTTTTTTTTTAATACCTGAATACTAAAACCGAAAAAGTGGCTCTTTGTTCCTTAATATAATGTTATTTGCGTACTCTTAATAGGTTTTCTTAATTATTGAGTATCGTGTCAAATAAATTATTAATTTATTTCATTCATTTTTGAAACTATATGGATTGACAATAAATGTGGGCGGCCGAAAGTCTGCCTTTGACACATGAGGTTGCGGGTTCGATTCCCACCTTGGAACAATAAATGTTTGTACGTATCTTTGTGATATTTGTCATCTAGTACCCATCATAACACAAGCTCTGCTTAGCTTTGGGCTAGATGAGGCTGTGTGGATTGTCATTATTAATCTAGTTATTTATATAATTTAAACTAAAAAACTACACATCAGGGGTCATGGTAGTGGCCCGAGTAGAATAAACAATTGCCTATCGTTATCATTGTTACAAATAAAACCTGCTACCTTAAATTATTTTGGGGAAATTAAGTAGTTGCCTACCTTAAGTAGTTAACCGACTTAAAAAAATAACTAGTGTCAATGCCTCGATCTATTGATGTTTAACTAAACGTCAATTATTTACGACAAGTTACACCCGGCGGCTCCGCCCGCATGAAAATTTATTTGTCAAATTTCAGAAATTTACTGCACGTCTTCTAGGTGTAGTTTCGTAAAAGTAAAAAATACGTGTTTAATTGTTCATTTTGCAGTTTATTTGTACCGATTTTTAAGTCACTAGCAGCTGGTTCAGCCTACCATTGATGAATACCTACCTGTTTAGTTAAAGATTATAGATTATAGTTTTAAAACCTGTTACCAAATATGCGAATTGCTAGCAAGGATCTTCACAAATAATTCTGTAAAGTACCTACTCTACCTCCCATAGATGAACAGGTTCCTTTCATATTAAATAGAGACTAGGGTCAGTGTTCAGTCAGACTCAAATCTTATCTACCTTACTATTATAATTAATGGGAAAGTCTGTGTGAATGTTTGTTATAAGTAATCTCCGTTTTAACTTAAGTTATTTTGATGACATTTGGTACGTAGATAGTAGGACCTAGAATAAGACATACAAGCTGATAAAATTATCTAAAATTAACCTCTGAGGGCGTTAAATAGGGTGGTAAAGTATGTTGTTTGAAGTTGTATGGAAAAATATTTTTCCTTGGTTTGATTTACTCAAAACTCGGTATAAATAAAGTATGAAATAAATAATTAAACACGAAAGTATTTTTTTTTTTACCAAAATAAAAACCAGGGATTGTGAAATAAATTTCTGAAATTTGTTTAAAAAAACTCTGGTTCGCGGGCGAAGCCGCGGGGCGCATCTAGAATCTAGTATTATAATAAATGGGAAAGTCTGTGTGAATGTTTGCTATAGTTAATCTCCGTAGCAACTTAAGTTATTTAGATGAAATTTGGTACGTAGATAGTTTAGGACCTAGAATAGGACATAGGCTATTAAAATTTGGAAATTTTTAACTCTGAAGGGGTTATTAGATGGGGTGGTAAAGTTTGTATGGAAAATTATTTTTCCTTGGTTTGTTTCACTCAAAATGAGCACTATGAATAAACTACAAAGCAAATAATTAACTAAACACGTATTTTCTAGGAGGCGTGCAATAAATTTATGAAATTTGACAAATAAATTTCCATGCGGGCGAGACCGCCGAGGCGCATCTAGTTATTACTAAAGTAAATAATTTCCAAGTTTTAATATCCTTTATGGTGTTATTCTCGGTCCTAAACTATATAAATATCAAAGTTCATTTAAATAACTAAAGTAGTTACGGAGATTACTAACAAACATTCACACAGACTTTCCCATTTATTATAAAAGTAAGATTTGCAAATTACCCTAAACGTATCGTTGGTAGGTATTTCGACATCACTCACTTACTGATCATAAAAATGTTTTAGTAAACTACCTAGCGGGTCTCATCATAATCATCATCATCGTCGCCAACCATTAATAGTCCACTGCTGGACACATGCTTTCCCATATGAATGCCCACCTGACTGGAGGACATCATACACTACGTTTACCGAGACGTGATCTTCACTCAAGAGTACGTTTACCCCAGCGGTTGTCAGTTCTTCGCAAGATATGCCCGGCCCACTGTCATTTTAGCTTACTAATTCTTTAAACTAGGCTTTATCTCGCAGATAATCGGCAACCGTTGGGGTTAACGTGTTCTTCAGTGGAGACTGCGACTTGGCAAACGTAGTGTAGGACGCCCCGCCCTTCGGCCAGTTGGGATGACGATCTGCGAATGATTGCTGGTAGATGCCGGACGCGACAGCACTATGGCGCTCATTACAGGAAGCCTATGTCCAGCAGTGGACTAATATAGTCCTAAAATAATGATAATGTTGCCCACTAGACAGTTTCGTTTATAAATGTAATGTGTTTATAAATGTAGTGTGCTTCGTCAGTGAATTTCAGCTATTTCTACTCTATTCTATTCGACTGTCCGAAGGAAATTTGTAAGAACGAACGCTTTCAAGTCTATAAACTTCGATTAAGTAAGTCTCGAAAAGTCCCCCACTACCGCGCGTGCGGCATTGCCGGTTTGAAAACATACGAAGTAGTAATTTGTGGCTCCAGAGACTGCAGATCAACATTGTCTAAGCGAATGTGGCGCGTAGTATATATGCACCGGATGTGAAAAAGACGTTTCAGTGTAATTTTTTTGACCGTTAGAAGATCAACAAAATTGGTGTATTTTGAGGATTTTCTAACGCGAGTATATTGAAAACGAGTCAATGCAGATCCAGCGTTGCCTTGTGCTTTTGAAATTCGGATCGAAGTATATCTGTTTACTAGGTCTAGAGTCGAATGTACACATGAAAAAGGTGGATCAACATTTCTTAAGAAATCGTACTGGATCAACCATTACCGTGAACGGTTCATTAGATAAATATACTATAACTATATAGTTTTGAAATTCTAATTGCGTATGACACGTGTACATTTATTTCGACTCGGTCAAAGTCAAATATTATCACGTCTTACCTACCTGTTTGATAAAAATATCGTCTCGTTGAAGAGAGGTAGCTAATTCAGGAAGCTGTAAGTTTTCTTTAGAGCTAAGTTCAGACTATGGCAGTGACTGGATCCAGTGAATTTAGTTTCGGATGGGTTGCGGCGCTGGACTGGCTCAAAACTAAACTCGCGAGCAGCTGAATCGACTCACTCCTTCTAAATGTAGTTTATCAAACATAGCTTTAATAATGTGTATATTTTTTTTAAAACTTATTCCATAAACTTTAAAATGATACTATTTTATCAAAAATGTATCCAGTAGTTTATAAATAAAACAGATTTTGATTGAAACGAAACAAAAATGAAATTATAAGAAAGAAATATACCTACAAGAGACAGCGGCAAGCCAGTTGGACTGGCTTGATGCACTGGTATATTACTGCCAACATGTAATCATTCCTTATTGCTTGTGTGTTATCATAAGACTACACGTGTTGTAGTAGGTATAAAGTGTGAACAACGCTTAATATTCTACATATACATATTTACATACCCATGCGAGACCATTTGTTTAAGGTTTTATAAGGCTTTGGAAAAAAACTGTATTTAAGTAGTTATTTAATTGAGTAGGTAATTAAGTTGATAGGCACATTCTATTTTAGGTAAGTACCGTAATCTGAGACACATTTTGGGGGTACTTTGACATAGGGGTAATTCTAGGGTTATATATATACGATACGATATACCCAAAAAGGGGTACCTACTTACGACACCAGATAAAAAAAGAGTCCTGAAAGAGCGCTCTAGAGCCCTGTTTTTTGCCTGACATGTAGCCAAGAGATATTTTTTTTTAATTAGGGAGAAATATCTATTTAAATATCTATCAAAAAAACTTAGGTACATATCAAAAACCTTCATAACTATCCTACTAATATGATAAACGTGAAAGTTTTTAAGTATGGATGGATGGATGTTTGTTACTCTTTCACGCAAAAACTACTGAACGAATATGGATTAAATTTAGCACAGAGATATATTATAGTCTGGAATAACACATAGGCCATATTTTATCCCGGAATTCCCACGGGAACGGGAATTACGCGGGTGAAACCGCGAGGCGCTTCTAGTGTCAATATATTACCCCAGTTTACGATAACTATGGGTAATGCGATCTTAATTATTTCCTTGACTTGAAAATTGATTTTACCTATAAATACAAACAAAACCATAACAAACTTAACAATTTCCAACACACGCAAGAAAACCAGGTAACCTATAGTAATAATGATAAAGACTCACCCTTTGAAAGTTCAACGCAGTTCAACCCTATCTGATATGAATGTTGGTCAATCAAATCGACCGATGAGTGACCTACTGCTATCCGATAATAATGGCTGGTGTGGTGCCCCAAGCAACTAAAGGTGCTTCACTACATAGTATAAAATAAAGTCGCTTTCTCTGTCCCTACGTCATTATGTCCCTTTGAACGCTTAAATATTTAAAACTACGCAACGGATTTTGATGCGGTTTTTTTTAATAGATGGAGTGATTCAAGAGGAAGGTTTATACGTATAATAAAACCGTGCGAAGCCGGGGCGGGTCGCTAGTAAGTTATAATTAACTTCCAGAGTGAATGACCTGGACCCTCCACTAATTTCAAAACAAAGGTCTCAATAGCGTCATACTATCAACATGGCTAAAAGCCATTTGGTATAATACTATTTTTTGCGCTTAAAGAGACTTTCATTATTAGACTAGCTGCGCTCCGCAGCGTCGCCCGCGGGGAAATTAATTTATTTGTCAAATATCATATTTTTATACATAATATGCTATTCCCGACGAAGAAATGAAAAAATCCAAAAACACAAAAATCATAAAAATCGGTCCAGCCGTTCTCGAGTTATAAGTGTTGTAACAAACACGACTTTCTTTTAAATATAGAGATAAAGATGTGTAATAGATAGTCATATAGTAAATTTATACTCATTATAACATAACTTATTATAACCAAAATAAAGAAAAGGAATTGTAAACAGAAAATAAAAACAGATAAACGTTAGAGATATCTGCAAAATAAATAATAAATAATTAGGTATATGAGTTGGCTCTACAAGGCTCTACAAATACATAAAATAGATAAAGTATGTATTAAAAAAAAGATCAAATTTAAATAATATACATTTTACTCTCTCACTACACTACAAAAGTTCATAAATAGCAAGAATCGAACCCGCTCTATCGCAGGCGAACCTTCGCTCGCTCACCTCTGCGCCGCATAGGCCGTCCGTATAGATACAACCTTCAAAATTTATCAAACTAGTCCAGAGCATAAATAAAAGTGTACATATCATCACTTCTGCGCACTTTACTTGAAGAATTCGGCTGATATGACTGTTTGTCAAGGCTTAACCCGACTTGCTAAATGACTGAGTCAGTAAATCTTTATTTGTAGCCAGTGTATTCGAGTCAGTTGCTTACGTACGGTCATGTTCTAGTAAAATCTATATCATAAAGGTTATATTAAGTTCGATTTGGTTTTAAATTCGGTCATCCTGTATAATCCACCATGTACGGATGGCATGTAAGTAAATATATTTTATTTTTCAACCTATTCATTCAATACAGGATCTCAGTTCGGTTTTATTTTTTTATGTGTTCAAAACTTTTTTCTAGGTTAATCAATTGTGATGATTATTTTTTTAGGGTTCCGTACCCAAGGGGTAAAACAGGACCCTATTTCTATGACTCTGATGTCCATCTGTCTGTCTATCACCAGGCTTGTATCTTCTGAAGCGTGATTGTTAGTTGAAATTTTCACAGATGAAAACACACAAACATTACGTCGCGTGTTTTTCTTTTTGGTAAATAAATTATTATGTAAAATAGGCATTTCTGTTGCCGCTTTAACAACAAATAAAAAAAAATCAAATACAAAATCATTTATTTACCAAAAAGAAAACACGCAACGTAATGATATAGGTACCAATTGTTACAATTTATGTATATTAAATGAGTTAGTTGCGAACATTATTTATTACCTATGGTCCCCGCACTAGGCTAGGCCTGTATTGCGGGGTTATACAAGGTATATATAAGGGGTTTACATACAACATTCATAATTATTTTGCCGCTTTTATAGGTATTGGTACGGGACCCTTCTTGCGTGAGTCTGACTTGCACTTGGTCGTTTTTATTTGTAAGCTGGTGCATAGGTACATATATCATGTGTTCCCTTAAGATCAGTAGGGGTATTTTAATTAATTCGATTCGTTTCCGTGACGGAAACGTCTAATTCGAATTCGATTCCATTTCCGTCAGATCTTTAGAACGCTATTTTGATTTCATATCTAAACCAAGGAACTCAGAATTCAAATGGCAGAAGTTTTCGGATTTGCTTGTTTTAAATAGTGTTTCATCGTCAATTGTTTCTGATATCGAAACCGAAGGCTTTTCCAATGAACTATAATAGGTACCAGTTCCTTACCATTTTTACAGTTTGTTTTTTCTGCAAATAATTTTAAAGAAGTCGTCTCAACGGCTAGGCCTTCTAGAGGCTTCTTTTTAGCGTGTAGGAGTATACTAAGAAAGGAATTTAGAGAATTTGCATCATAAGGGGTCCAAAATAAGTACCTGTATCTATTCTGTGTCACGGGTTAGGTACCTACTGCTATTATATAATATACTTTGTATCTTATCTTGGCTTTGTTATAATTCATGACAAGGCATGATTACAAATAAAAGCAATAAAACAAGTTATCCATGATTAAATATAATTTATTTCTCACATGGTATTTGAACAGCCATGGTTGTACCACCTAGGTACTTGGGGCCGAATTCCATTAATTTCAAAACAAAGGTGTCAATAGCGCCATTCAAACAAGATGATTAAAATGATGTTTGTGCATTTGGTATTCTAATATTTTTTGCGCTTGAAGAGACTTTCATAATTAGAATATCAATTTGGTAGTTATAAAGGTAATCGTCACAGCTATGAATGACCCTCAAAAAGTTTGTGTTAGTAGAATGCCAAAAAGAGTTTGACACTGACATTTTGACACTATACCATTTAAATGGTGAAGCGATTTATGGAGTGCAAAGATTATATTATAGTAACCGTAAGGTACCTACTTGGTCTTAGATGGAGTGGAATTCGGGCCCTGTTGGCATGACGTATGTAATATGTAGAGTTTCATCCGTGGACATACCAAACCGGTACATCAAAGATGTTGTATCCAACGTAGTCATGCTAGAATCTTTGCGGTACATTATGGGCATAGACAAGCATGCAACATAATTAATTTTTAAAATTAAAAAAATAACTTTAAAAAGCGGTATTACACTACACGATATTAAGGGACCCTTACCCTAACTAACAGAGGTGTAATAAGATTTAGGGTCCCTAAGGGACGGACCCGGCAAGCCTTGCTCCCTAATCGCCCTAAGTAACGGGCCCTGAATATCGTGTAGTGTAATACCGCTTTTAGGATGGCTATAGACCTCTATAGACTGGTGTCTAAAATGCCTATGACCTATACCGTGGTGAACGAATTTTATCCAATTTGTTCAATTATGTAAAAAAATCATTGCAATGAAATTAAATTGCAAAAATATGCCGAGGTTCCCTTGGTATTATTTTTAAACTACTACAAAAAAAGGTTCTAAATATGATTCTGATTTGTTTTATGTTCCCTATAACTTTTTTATGGGTGTACCGATTTTCTCAAAAAATGTTCCCATACAATCCTATACCATTTTAAAATTAATCAAGATATGATCAGTATAGTTTTTTTTGGGATTATTTTATTTTTTTTAATTTTATTTTTTCACTCTATATTATTATAATGTAGAAAAAATAAGATTTAGAGCGGCGACCGGACGGACCCGGCAAACCTTGCTCCCTAATCGCCCTAACTACCGGGCCCTGAATATCGAGTAGTGTAATACCGCTTTTACCTAGACATAACATGATAGATAGATAATATCATTATGATGTGTGTAGGTCACAGCTGGACATAGCCCTTATACAATGACATAAAAAGCAGTCCTAAGGCGCCTCCAAACTCCTTCCATCGTTCAGGCTGTTAGGATATCGGACGTATTTCTCGTGTTTAAAAATAAACTACCATTATTTTTTTAATATTACATTGAATATTACGTAGGTACTTGATCTTAGGAATATTAAAAATCAGTTATCTAGTACCCATAACACCATCTTTGAGTAGCTTACTTTGGGGCTAGATGGTGCTGTGTGGATTGTCCAGCATTATAATTATAAACTCATTGGTCGCTGTCACGTTAACCATTTCGTAGCCATGCTATGGTGAGGTGTGGACGTTATTATTAATTCATCACATTACACAGATTAAACAGTGAAACTAAATGTAATTAAATAAGTATGTCCACTTTATTTTCGATTTACTTAGATTAGACTGTGTAGTACCTACCTACAAATTAAAACACGAAATAAAATATTAGGTATAGGTACTTCCACACACACAAATATTTATATCCCATGGGAACTGATTTATGGGATAAAAAGTAGGCTATGTTATTCTAGAACTACGTGATTGTTTGACCCTCATCATATCTTCTGGATGGTGGGAGGCTGCAATGGCATACCTATAGTATAAAATTTGACTTGTCTAAGTGCTTATTTTGTAAGCCAAAAGAAATAAAGATTTTGATTTACTGATTATTTACTGATTTACTGATTTGCATCCTTTCGGAACCTGTGTCCAAGGATGCCAAGGCGCTTATAGAACTATATCGTGTTAAAGGCGCTCCACATTCTCAAGAGAATCTCGCGAGAACGCGAGAAACGTGAATGTGGAAGCGATTCGCGTATTCTTCTCAAGTTCTCGCGTTGTTCTCCGGCTTTTCTCCACTTTTTGTCGGTTTTTTGGCGCGATACAAAGGAGCGCGAGAACGTGAGAACAGACAAGAACGTGTATTGACTCCACACCCGCATGTTTCTCGATAGCGCGATTACGATGAATACTTGTCATCCACCATCTTCTTTTTCGCCACTTCTTTTTAATAACTTTTTTCTCTTTAGCATAGTGCGCATAATTATACCTCTAATATGCGAATGCGCATAACAATAAACTTGTCGCAGCGGTTACTTCTGCGTCCATCGTCAACGAGCGCTCGAGCGCGAGAACTGTAGTGAGAACTATTTGAGAACTTTGTGAGAGTGTGTACCCAAAGAAGTTCTCGCTACAGTTCTCGCTGAGAATCTCCGGAGATTCTCGCGTGAATGTCTCGTGAGAATGTGGAGCGCCCTTTACTATCAATGAAAGATCGGAATCCAATTAGCAATGTACTTTATCTCTAAGTCTTAGTCATAAGGGTGGCATAATTTTTTAAAACCCTGTACCTAAGTATAAAAATAATAAAGATTTATAATAAAAAAAAACTACGTCTATTTAAAATTTCAGCCCTTCAGTAGTTTTTGCGTGAAAGAGGAACAAACATCCATTCATACAAACTTTCTCGTTTATAATACTTATTATAGGATAGCAACACAGTATTGATTTGCTCTAGATATATATCGAGAGCGAATCAATTGGTACGGTTGACTTTTTATAATAGTTATTTGGTGTATTGAGGTTTCTAGAACTAGTTGCCCTTAGAACCGTATAATTTGAATTGAACTATAGCACGACTAGAAAGAGTGGACAATTTTATTAAGGCCAACAAATCATTACCTACATATTTTGCCTAGATTTTTTTACATTTCCAAGAGTTCAATTTCAGAATTCATGTTTTTTTTAATTTTTTTAGGATGTTCTGATCTTGGGTTTTTGGAGGGTAAGTAACTTTACTACTATGCGAAGCTGTTCTATGGTACTACATGGATACCCGATAAGAAAGATCTGAAGATTGTTTTGGCGTCATTAAGTTGAAGGTTACAGATATTGATAATATATTATGTGGAAAAAAGTAGGAAAAAGCTAGTTAATTTAAAATAAATGGCAATAGTACATTGTTTAATTTAGTTCTAGGGTTGAAAATAACTCAACTAGACCCGAGACGGGGTTTGGCGAATAGTTCGATCGTCTAATGACAAAACAATGTGCTTTTCATTACGAATACAAGGAAATATAAATAAAAACGCAAGTAAGCTAGAAAAAAAAATGTGAATCTTATGTTAAACTCAACAACACGAGAAAACAAAGCTTTCCCGTATTTTTTTAACTTCAGCCTTTATTTTTCTTATTCTTCCTAGGGCTGAAAAGTATCACTTTCAACCCGCTCTTCAACCCGCAACTTCAGACCTACTTTCCGAGTATGAGTCTTTAGGTTTTGGTAGTTTCGAATCTACGAGGAATTATAGTGTGTAGTAAGAAAACTGGGGTCGCGTTGAAGTCTTGTACGCTACGCGGCGCCATCGTAGCACCGTAGCATGTGCTACAAAGGTCTACGTCAAAATATGTTTCTCATTAAGAGGTAAGAAACAGCCAGTTCATTTAAAATAAAGAGCAAAAACTAACTAATCAGACTGAAACGTTTAACGCTTTAGTTTTTGGTAGTTTCAAAGCTTCGAGGAATTATTGTATGGATGGATATGCAGTAAAGAAAACTGGGATCGCGTTAAAATCTGTTATATGCTACGCGGCGCCATCGTAGCACCGTAGCACGTGCTACGAAGGTCTACGTCAACTGTTTCTTGTTATGGGGTTAGTAGAGAAAGGGGCATGTGAAACCAATATTATGTACTATATCAGAGGAAAGAGAGCAAAATTAACTACATAATGACAAAATCCGCAACTCTCCACGATGTCTATTTTGAGAGTTATTAAGAATTTTCTGATTTTTCGCCAAAGTGAACCCTCGCGTAAATGGTCACTTTTGAATGGTCACTGGCGCAATTGACCTTCGCGAAAGTATCATTGGCGCAAGTGTCACTCGAGCAAGTGTCTTTCCGCGCAAATGTCTTTGATGAAACTGTCTTTCGCGCAAGTGTACCAGACTCAGTAGTAAGAAATTTTGAACATTTGGGTGCTTACGGCTATATGATGATTCGAACTGCGTATATCAAATTGATTTTATGTTTTTACAATCATTTTGACTACTATACATGCTCATATTAATCTGACGCTGACTGTACCTAACCAGTGCTTGCGTACTTTCTTATTTGATAATGATAACCCAGCAAACAAAGCGACTGCGTCAGACAATGTCTTTAGATATTGTCATTACAAATAAATTAAACCTCCATTTAGATAGCGTCGACTTACTGTGGAATTTATCTTTATTATTTCTCAAATTAATTATTTACTTTAGTTCTTTCTTCTGTAGTTGAATGAACGCACGTTTGATAAACATCGTCCACAAGGTTGCCGTAGGTGATTGTGAGATAAACACAATGTTTCATTGACTGTGATAAAAAATGTTGGACACACAGCATCTTTGCTTGATAAAATGTTGGACACACAACATCTTTGCTTAGCTTAGTGATCGATGATGCTGCTGTATTAATTATACAGCATCATTTATTACACTAGCTGCGCCCCGCGGGTTCGCCCGCATGGAGTTTTCAGATTAATTTATTTATTGCTCACTTCCAAGGGTTTTTTTGGTAAAAATAAGAAATATGTCGTTAATTATTTACTTTATAGTTTATTTATACTGAGTTTTGAGTGACTCTCGGTTTTATGCCCTTTGTTTATGTTCTGAAATAAAGACTTTTTACTTAACTTTTACCTTAAAAATAATTTTCCATAGCAACTTTAACTTTTAACCCCCTCAGAGGTCATTTCTTCAAAATTAGATTAGCCTTTGTTATTCAAGAACTCAAACTATCTACATACCAAATTTCATCTAAAATAGTTAAACTGAACCGGGTTTATTTCATCTAAAATAGGAAAACGGGACCTGAATGTCCGGACTGTAGAGTCATTCGGGGTATAAGGACGCATTGGGTAAAAGTACGCACTGCCTTTTTCTCGGATTGGGGGGGAGTGACTGGGGGAGTTTGTTCGGCGAAACTGAGTGACTTCGAACCGTCTTTATGGGTCAATGTCAGTTGAGCAGCCAATGGCGTGCTGTACGCGTTACAAATAAAACAATCAAATTCATGTTTCATTTGGTGTGTTGTGAAGTAAAAGAAAAGAGTATTGTTCGTCTGACTCTGTTTTTTATGAGGTAAGTGGCTTTAATTGATTTAATCTAGTTTTTGAACATTCAGTTAGCCATATTTTTTTAACTTAATCTATATTATTTCTAAACTAAGTGTGGATTATTTCAAATACTGGCTGAACGGGGTAAAATGACGGGGGTAATAGTTCGCACGCGTACTTTTACCCTTATTTAATATTAATACTATTTTAAAAATTCGATTCTTTTTTTTAAGATTTCATGTGTTCCCTTCTGTTTCAGAATGCATAAAAACGCCGAGTCATTACAAAAAAAACAAAAAAAAAGATATTTGCAGTGGGCTCTGTGGGCATTAATGGCATTTAACTACCCTCAGAAAGAGGTTCAAGTTGGACCAACAGCTTTGGGCCGGTGAAACAGACTTTTATAAAAAAAACAAAAAAACACAATTTGCGGTGAAAATATGGATAACAGATTTTTCGGCATTACGATCAATGATTTAAGGTTATTAATTATCACTCCCTTGGTTTAATACTACCTTGCGATTTCTTAAAGTTTATGGTGTAATTCAATTACATCTAGTAGGTACTTGGTTGTTTATATGTTTGACTTTAATAAAGATTGGTTAATTATACCATAGGTATTTCGTTAATTTTCCTATACTAAACCCTATTGCGTACTTTTACCCTACATGCGAACTTTTCCCCCAATTGCTGCGTATTTTTACCCCCATGACGGGGTAAAAATACGCACTCCGACCTGGTCACAGTTTTCTTCAAATACACAAAAAACTATTTTAGTTATCGCAAAAAACTTTATGCACCTTGGAAGTTTAATAAATTTGCTTTACGAAACGCATAAATGTTTTCCTTATATCGCGACAGTTTAAGTGTTATCGACAACAGAAGACAAAAGTGCGTCATATTACCCCGAATGACTCTATCTCATGAAACGTGATAGTTAAACAGTTGAAATTTTCACAGATGTTGTATTTCTTTTGCTGCAAAAAATAGTATTATACCAAATGGCTTTTAGCCATGTTGATAGTATGACGCTATTGAGACCTTTGTTTTGAAATTAGTGGAATTGGGCCCCGGGTCATTCACTCTGGAAGTTAATTATAACTTACTAGCGACCCGCCCCGGCTTCGCACGGTTTTATTATACGTATTAACCTTGCTCTTGAATCACTCTATCTATTTAAAAAAACCGCATCAAAATCCGTTGAGTAGTTTTAAAGATTTTAGCGTTCAAAGGGACATAATGACATAGGGACAGAGAAAGCGACTTTATTTTATACTATGTAGTGATGTAGTGATACGTATAAACCTTTCTCTTGAATCACTCTAACTATGTATAAAAAAAACTGCATCAAAATCCGTTGCGTAGTTTTAAAGATTTAAGCATACATAGGGACAGAGAAACCAACTTTGTTTTATACTATGTAGTGATAATTGTACGGAACCCCTCGTGCGCGAATCCGATAGGTGCCAGACTTAGCCGGTTTTTATTGACAAATTGAATTGGCAAATTCGCAAATTCATCTATTGCTTGCCATTTTTAGCTCATTGTTGCGAGACCAAGTACCTACATGCGCTGCCCACGTTTGTTTGGCACACGTAGATCGATATGTCAACACAAATATGATTGCTGGATAGAGCTTTCATTACTTCAACAGATAGGCATCATTCACTGACGTCAATTAGATCGACAATTCAATTTCGTGAGTGCCTCTTTCTGTTTTGTGCTTAAGTAAATTGATACAATTCGTTACAGGGACCTTGTAATGTTAATGTTATATGACTAACTAGCGACCCGCCCCGGCTTCGCACGGTTTTATTATACGTATAAACCATCCTCTTGAATCACTCTATCTATTTAAAAAACCGCATTAAAATCCGTTGCGTAGTTTTATACATAGACATAGGGACATAGCGACAGAGAAAGTGACTTTTTTATACTATGTAGTGATATAGTTATAAGAGGAATTGAAAAACAATTTCGGATACCTTTGCATATTTTTGACTTAAATGCTTATTTAGTACAAGTCACCTATTAAACGTCACCTAGTAAACAATTTGTTAGCATTAAAACATATTATAACATATTTAACCTAAGTTAGGCAAGTTTTACTTCGTATTAGGTTAAATTGACAGTAACAATAACATTAGAGGCAGCAACATGTTTATGATATTAGCAAGAGACCGCAAAATAGAATCTCAAGCGACGCAGGTGTTAACTGCCGATGGATCGTCACAATGGCATCATAATGAGCGTACTTCTAACGTTAACTATAATGTATTTCCTTACAAATCTGTTTCCGAGTTGTTAATAGTGATATAGTAGGGACTGCAAAAACTTTATTGTCAATCTTTGCCGGTGTTTGCTCTTTGCGTTCACTGACTCAAAGATAAACTCCACTTTCGTAGACTCGCTGTAGACAATTCAACACCAGCCTGTCATGTAAACATAATAAAGCACCAAACACCCTACTATTTTCTCCAACATTGGAGTTGAGAATATGTTGTTGACCTAACTGAACAGCTTTTACGAATAGTGCTATTTTAGTTTAGTTGTAAACTACAAGGACAGAGTAACACAATTGTATTCGTGACTTTGTTTTTCGTGGAGACCGGTCGTGTCAAGTTTTTTATCGAAATTGATTTTTAATTCAAATATTTGGTGTTTATCGTGCGGTGGTTCCTCATCTCAAAGTAAATATACAACGATACTTTATCCAATAATGACCCTACATGTTGCCAATCGTAGTTTATCTCACGTATACTTGCAAAGACTTAATTACAAGTCAGTATCACTTAAACGCTAAAGCTGGCGGGGTGTGTAGCAAGTGTAGACTTACGAAGTTTTATAAAACAGTACGCAGTGCAGTGTTATCAATGGAGTTCCAGTACTATGCGAACTATGAACGTCCTATTCGAAGGGTACACCATGAACAGCCTTGGTGGGATGAGGAGGATAATCTTTCAGACAGGCGCATTAACGGTAAGCTATCACGTGTTGTGTTACTCCCGTGAATTTTAATCTGATTTAATCGTGAATTCTTGTGGCGTTTTACGATGAAGGTTGCACCTTTAAAGGTTGTGGAGATTCTTGACTGCGAAGTTTCAAGGTCAATTCTTACCATGATTATAAACCCACTGGTTATAACTCTGCATGACAAGAAACTTTTCTTTTTGAATTGATTGTATCCATTTGATGACTTTTCCAAGTTCATTTGTTTTGTATTTCAAAGTTCTTTATTTAACTCTTTTTTTTACATGCGTAGATTAGCTAAAACTGTTTAGAACCATAACTTTTAACAAGACAAGAATAAATCAACAGGCTAAAAGGGCTTTCTTAAGTTTTTTGACCAAATTGCTTATTAAAACGTCCCGCGTTATTCAAAGTTGGTTCTTATTATTATTATTTCATTATTATTAGTATTTATATCTATAATATAAAAATGAATCGCAAAATGTGTTGGTAAGCGCATAACTCAACAACGCCTGGACCAATTTGGCCAAATCTTTTTTTAAAATGTTCGTTGAAGTTCAAGGATGGTTTTTACGGCGAGAAAAATAATGATATTTGACAAATAAATAAATTTCCCCGCGGGCGACGCTGCGGGGCGCAGCTAGTTTATAATAAAACTAGTTGTAAGTCTATTCACGTTGGCGCGTGGTTAAAGACTAATGTCAAGAATGTAGTTCTGAATTTCGTCAGGATATGGATTGCGACCATAGGTCTAATACCTACTACATAGCGTACCTAGGTACCTATCATACTCGTTTATTCCCGCGGCTTCGCACGCTTTTTTCTATGGAAACGATTATAGGTAATTTCTATCCATGGGAACTGATTTATGGGTTTAAAGTAACCGATATTTTATTTTAGAGCTAGAACTCTTGTACTTATACCGCCCATCCAATCCATCCAAACTTTGGCTTTTATAATATACTAGCGACCCGCCCCGGCTTCGTACGCTTTTATTATACGTATAAACCTTCCTCTTGAATCACTCTATCTGTTAAAAAAAACTGCGTCAAAATCCGTCGCGCAGTTTTAAAGAATTAAGCATACATAGGGACATGAGGACATAGGGAAAGAGAAAGCGACTTTGTTTTATACTATGTAGTGAAGTGTGATATATGTCATCTAGTACCCATAATACAAGCTCTGCTTAGCTTGGGGCTAGATGATGCTGTGTGGATTGTCCAGCATTATTTATTTATTTTATTATTTATTATGTTTCCGGTTATTAAGAATTCAGTGTAACTTTGTTAGCTCCAAGTTATCTTGACGTAAGGTTTAAAAATCGTCAGTTTAAGGGATGGCCCTGGTTCCGCATTGTTTTTTCTTTAAACTTATTCTTGTTCGAGGCCATACGCTTCATTATGCCTTTACTTATTTATGACTGGATTCCAAAAGTATATCCATACTTGTCCTGACAGACAAACACTACCGGTTTTCTATATTTACTTTATCTTCACCTTCAAAATGTATTCTTTCAAAATGACTTTCTGCAGCGAAGTATCTTGTATTTTTTTAAATAATTATGTTTCTTTATTATTGAATATTACTTTGATATTGATCAAATCAAAGAAGTTTATTTGTTTATTAACTTACTTAAACTTATGAAATATTAGTTACAAGGAAATTAAAGACGGTAATTTCGGTTTTAACCTTACTTTAGTTACAAAAAGGTCCCAACTTAGCTTTTGCTGGTTATATACATTTTTTTTACATTTTCCATTTGCATATTGAACCTACAGCTATTAAACTGAAGTTGATTTTATATAATTTTGTTAGGACATGACAATTTGATAGGTATAATTTTCATCATGGGTTTTAGATACCTTACCTAGAGATAGATACCTTTACTTAAATACTTTTACCTTTTACCTGATGTTATTATGTTCGCATCTGGATGCCAATCTTTATAGCATCCGGAAAGGTTGAGTGATGATCTTTTTGATTAATATTATTACCGAACGTGTAAATTTCCAGTTGCCTATATATTTACATACTGTTTTCTTTTGTGCGAGCTATTCCTTAAAGTGCAGGCGCTTTACAATTTTTTGTATGGGGCATTTCATAAGATCTCTTTCCTTTGAGGCTTAAGTTTTTCGTGTTTCTTCATCATTATCTCTTATCGTTATCAAATCAAATTTCAAATTTCTTAGTAAAAGTCAAATTTCTTAGTTTTTTAATGAATTTTTCATGCCGCCTACGCTTGAAAAGCTTACTATAAACGTATGTTTGTAGGTATATCTATCATAATATGTAGGGTACCTAAATGATTATCAGTGGTCGGAAAAATCGAAGCTAAAATACTTACCTAAGTACAAAGAACAGAGACAAAAAAACTGGAGACTACCTTACTACAAGAATTTTATTCGACCCCATTAAAAACAAGCACCGAAAATTAGGTCGATAGTTTTTTTACTGAATTATTTTTAGATGTAATTTAGTATTTCCCGAAAACGGAAATATTAGGCCGAAAAATATTAAGTCCTAAGGCGTCTCCAATAGTTAAAGTAAATTTAATTATTCTAGCACAATTAAAATAATTTATGATCAGTCAATAAATAACCCGCCCCTGACCATTCCCGGCGCAAAGGTGCCCATAATGCTTGCAGCATTACCTCGCTGAATAGCGATGGCAATCCTTTGCACCAAGAACGAACCGGAGCGGGAGTCTCCAATTATCTCTGTTATATTTCAAACAGTAGGTTTTTTAGCTCCGATTTTTCAGACCACTGCTGATTATAGCTCTTTCGGCTGAAAAAAGTGAAAGTTTTTCTAAATACATACAAATCGAATAAAATCTTTTAGAGCGAACCTTACATAGAGTATGGTGATAAATAAATAAAATAAAATAAAAATGTTTCCAACTCATTTCCTGATTAATCCTGTACTAGTAACTAGTTTCAAAGGCTGCAGAGTCAATCATGGTCAAGGCAAGTGATAGAAACTTGGATAATGCTTGTAATCACTCACGTTATCTTTATCCTTATCAGTAGCTATCAGGTTGTATTGCACCGTCTGTGTCAGTCGGTTATCAGGCGCTTAGGGCAATAAATTATCTTGTCTTTTCAGATTTAACGTTATTATTAGAAATGTATTTTCCTTCACTACATAGTATAAAACAAAATCGCTTTCTCTGTCCCTATGTATGCTTAAATCTTTAAAACTACGCAACGGATTTTGACGCGGTTTTTTTAAAGATAGAGTGATTCAAGAGCAAGGTTTATACGTATAATAAAACCGTGCGAAGCCGGGGCGGGTCGCTAGTTGGTTTATAAATCTACTAGTATCTGCTCGCAGTTTTGCACGCGTTTTTTTTTTGACAGGTTTTTTTTGTACTGGTTTATGGGATGAAAATTAGCTCAGCGTCAGCATCGCTGACCCACAGAATATGTAGTACATTACTACAGATAGCTCTGTAGGTACTTATCGCGGTAGGTATAGTCGAGTGACGGATTCCTGCTAGAACTACGTCTTTTCAAAATTTCAGTCCGATCCGTTTAGTAACTTTGCGTGAAAGAGTAATAAACATCCATATATCCACGATCAATTCACGTATATAATATTAGTAAAGATATCTCAGACTGTAGGTTTTATTTACATTTGCAATCTCCGCTAAACACCGGTTGTGAGCAATATTAAGTTGATGTACGATTATATAAACGTAGTTGTGTTATTGTTTTTATTAAAGTCAGAGGGATTCAGTCGAATTTTCCATTTATGGAGAGAAGACAGGGCCCGCATTCCGCTAAATAAATCGCTTCACCATTTAAATGGTATAGTGTCAAAATGTCAGTGTCAAACTCTTTTTGGCATTCTACTAACACAAACTTTTTGAGGATCATTCATAGCTGTGACGATTACCTTTATAACTACCAATTTGACATTCTAATTATGAAAGTCAAGCGCAAAAAATAGTATAAAATAATATAAATAAAATAGTTGCAAATGCGTTAAGCGGGGCAGAGCATTCCTTTCCAAAAACATTTGCTCTGGTTCGACAAACAAAATTTGGATTATTTTCAGGATAAAATCCACCCAACTATGAATTTCAAACAAATAAGCACATTTTAATAGCTATTTGCAAAGAAATTTCTTCTTGAAATTAAAAGTCTATTCGTGGACTAATGGTATTACGGGATTTATGAAAAAAAACACGAACATTAAAAGTTCAACAAGCTATTATACCTACCCACGCCAATAGACAAAAGCGTCCCTCGCCTTAAAAAAGCCCTTTTTAAGGGCGGATTTGCTATATTTATCCCGGACGCAGCCGATCGATCCGACGGGCTATCCTGTCTAGACTCGAGACAGACTATAGGGACTTACTTGCCAATTAACGAACTCGCGTGAACCTTCCGTAGCAGGGTTCTTGCGAATATTAGCATCCGCCATACGCGCTGTACATCAGCATTGATTTAAACATCCACATTAATCGATGCTGATTTTTTTTTTCGAGTCGCGACATAACCCGAAGGCTTAAAGCGTTCGGCTTGAATAGGGTCCTGAAAATAGTTTTTTTTATTCAATACACAAAGGATGTTCCCTGTGCTACCCTTTGTGTACTGAACCCTCAAAAACGGCATTATTTTTCGAGACTGGGTTTCTATTGGGAGAACCTTGCCTACATTAAGTTAGTGTGGAACACTCAGATGTGACTCAGATTGCGAGCCCGACGCGCTCTTGGCCAAAATCAGCATCAGCATCCGCTGATGTGTCAAAAAACAGCATCAGCAACAACCCTGTAGTAACTATAGCGTAGATGAATACCTAGTACCTAGGTAGGTATCTAGTGCGGTCGCCGGCCGGTGCAATGATCTTCTGTGTTTTTATACTAGGGCATTGAATGATTATATCAACAGTTTCGAATGTTTTTCATGAACGTGTGTAAACAACACTGATAGAGTGCATGCAGTTTTCGGAGAACTTATTATTCTCCGATCTACCTTTAATATACTTTCTATTCATGTACCTTTTTTATAAATAGTGCTGGCCAATCCACAGCATCATCTAGCCCCAAGCTAAGCAGAGCTTCTGTTGTGGGTATCTGATACCTTTTATACTAGAACATTACCTACCTAGAAAGATATTTTTTGTTTTATTTAGTAAACCCTAATATTTGTACAAACATTTTCCCCAAGTCGGGAATAGAAACCGCAACCTCCTGCGTCGTAGGCGGACTTTCGTCCGCCACCGCCCACCCCTCATACAGTCTCCGGTCGTCATAATCGCCATCAGGCCAATGGTACCTACCTACCTAGCATATTTTGTATTTTTTTTTTGTGCAATGTAGAATTTTCTATTCTCTTCTGTTCTCTAATGTCTACCTATCATGCAGATTTAACTCATAAACTTTGAGTAAATCACACTTACAAGAATGAGTTCCATTTACTCCAAGGATCGTTAAAATCGCCCTACTCAGTTTATAGGTGGGTTGTCTTGTCTGTCTGTCTATAGACGTAGGTAGGAGTGGAATATTGTACAATCCAGGTCAGTTCGTGACCCCTCACAGTAGGGATCCGCGAAGGTTTGACGAGTATAAATCTTTTGTAGAAAGGTCAAACAAACGAAACAAAGGATCGCGAGGAAGTATTTTCAAATTTCTTTTTGTGAAACTAGGAAATGAAGAATTTTGAAAAATGATTGACGAATTCATTTAAAATGTGAGCCGGTTAATTACTCACCTAACAAGTTTTATTTATTGATTTCAATCTTTATTGCAGTTGAGTACAAAGGATGGGCTTAATGCTAAGGAATGGGCCAAAATATTGGTAAAACTATTGGTTCACTGGGAAGACTCTTGTTATTTTAATGTAGATTATCTGACGAGAGTAGACAATATGACATTGATTTTGCCTTCGTGTCCAATAAATTTTAATATTCTTTCTTTCTTTTCTTTCGAAAATTCTTGTTTTGACACATAGTAGACGTAGGCAACTATACTGACCTGCAAAACTAAGTATCGCTCTTTAAAATTCCTATTTTATAAACTATAGTAAGATATAAGTATTAAATAGATTTAAAATAATAAAATATTTTACAGCAAATTTTATCAAATATATTTTAAGAAAAGAAAAAAAGATAAAACAATAAATAAGCCATTTTCAGTTTAGTTCCAAAAACTCCAATGTCAGTGTAATTTGTGTTTGACAAAGCTAAAATATTACAGCTTCTGATAAATAATTTAGTCATGACATAATATAATTTCTCAGAAAGATAGGTACTTACTGCAAAGCTCTCATATTGCAGGGCAGTCCCTGTTACAATGATTCAAAAGTAATATTTCAAAGTAGTTTATTATGAATGAGTTAGTATAACATAAGTTAACATAACACATCGATGATGACGAAATAAATACAATGAATAGGTACCTGTTTATAAATAAACTACGCATGCTACCAACGTAGAGTACCGTTATTCATCTTTTCTGGGTTAAAACAATGGCAAATAAATATCACAAGAAAATACCCGTACAAATGCTAATTATATAAGAACTTAAGTTTAACGTAAACAACTTGTCATACACTAAGTAGAACCACAGAATACAAATCAGAATTACTTAAAATTCCGGTGACAAAAACCGTGCGTGAAACCATGGATATATGCACATGCGTTGCTTGCTAAGCTATTGCATTTTAATATGGGGTAAAAACAACAATGGTACCGAACGAAAAAAAAGAGTAGGTAAACAACAATAGAAACCTGTAGATTAGGTACAGGTATACTATTTCTTTACTTTATTTTATTTTAATTATTATATTACATTAAAAAATAATCTATTTCACATAAGTATACCTAGATGAAAAAATTAAACGAACTATGTATGTAAGTGTAATCGGTGTCGATTTCCGTTGAAAGTAAAAGATTGAAAAAAACTAAATAAGCAGTTATTATTTTCTTATAAATCGAGGGCATGACTTCCTTCATGACTTTTCTCTATGACTTAACTCTTGTGGTTTCGGACTTGTCCATCACCGTCTTTCTCAAAAAACCATTCTGTAGAGTAAATGCTCAAACATATGCTACTCGTACATACGCAGAACCCTAGTTCAAATATAATCTTCCGTAGTCTCATATCCTCGCTCCCTCGATAACTAATTAAATACTCTTTTGTGTGGACTCCCTCGAATGCTATCATGGGAGGCAGAATACCTATGAACTTGTTAATTGAAAAACGTTCCAACAAAGCAAAATCAATTTCATTCGACCCAATGTGAGTTCACTTTACCTTTGCATGCGGTTTTGTCTTCCAATGTAAATGGAATGTAACTGGCACAATGTCCGACACTAAAAAAAAGTTGTTCGAATATTAAACTCATCGCTCTCTAAGGATTTTCTTTTTTCTTTCTGTTTCTTTTCAGCCATTTTGAATTGCTATTGTATGCGGTTTTCACTTCAGATGTAAAACTGGCACAATGTCCTTACGTTATTAAATAAGTTGTTCGATTTTTAAACTCGTCGCGTTCTGTTGAGTTTCTTTTTCTTTCTGTTTTCCTTTCAGCCATTTTGAATTACTAATTTCGTACGTCAAAGGTACGAGAAATCCAAACTTTTTTATCTTTGAGATATTCATTCAGAGCTTGAAGATATCCAATTATAAGTTCTTATCTATCAGAGAGTTAAATTCTAACGCGATCTTGTAGCTTTTCATTTGTTGTCGGCTTTATTTTTCATTTCGTGTAATTTGTTATTCTCATTTCGGACGACAGTTTAAAATCTTATTTTTTTATGGAAGGTTTATTTCAATCCATTATTTCATCTTGATAAAGGAAGATAATGGTGTAGCAAGTGATTTTTTGAACAGTATTTAAAAAATGTTTTTTAAGTATTGCGGGAGCATATGGTAATTCCTCTTGAGTCGTAAAAAAAAATCATTTTATGGGACCTCTGTACGATTTAAAAGAATCATCAAAATGACAGTAGAATTGATGGATATATCGGCCAAAATACATACAGCCGAACATAGAACTAGGCTGTCTGTCCGTCTGTTAGTCCGTTTGTCACTAAGCTGTAGCTCATGAACCATGATTTAGACAGTTGAAATTTTCATAGATTTTTATTTCTGTTGCCGCTATAACAATCTTACTACTATAATAAATAGGAAAGTCTGTGTGAATGCTTGTTGTAGGTAATCTCCGTAACTACTAAAGTTATTTAGATGAAATTTGGAATGTAAATAGATTAGGACCAAGAATAACATATAGGACAGTAATTTTCATAAATTAACCTCTAAAGGGGTGGTAATAAATACTAAAAAACAGTATTTAAAAAATAGTTTATAAATAAGGGGCCATACAACATACCTGTTTATTTGCCGTTTGTATAGATAATGATACGGAACCCTTCGTTTATGAGTCAAACTCGTTTCACATTTGGCCGGTATTTTGATTTCTGTTGCACCATAGACAAGTGAAAAATTCTATGTAGTAGGTACTTATATTAAAAAGTTACAGTTCCCAATACTCAAAGGCACGTAAAATATAGATAGAAAAGATGTACCTAAGGAGTAAATCAATCGAATTATCAAGCAGATGGCTTCCATTCAATGTGGCTCAGACATCTATTTAGAGACTGAGTCAAGGTTTGGTTTGCATCGTTTCGTTGAGAGGGCACATTGCAGCTTTAATATAGTGTGATAATAGGATAAGAATAGGATTTCATGTTCATAAGAACGGGACAGAGCATAGGAACCTTTTTGAGAAGGCATCGTAAGCGTATTTTTTTTTCTCTTTTCAAAAATAACTCGTTTCGAATTATGAGACTGGAAATAATCAATATTTATAAAAGGGAAAACTGGATGACTCATCGAGAGATCTCTGTGGTTAGAACACCTACGAAGCACCCGCTGAGAAAGGAGTTTTTATATTAGATACTGGAATCTACGCGAATGAAATCGCAAGCAAGTCCGCTAGTAACTAATAAAGAATCAATACTTAAGTGGTTGTTTGGAAGTTCTATCGACAGCATGGTTCCTACGATCTGGAACAAATTATGTGCGGAACACATAATTATAATGTATTTATACATATAAACCTTCGTCTTGAATTCATCTAGGTATCTATTAGAAAAACCACATCAAAATCCATTGAGTAGTTTTAAAGATCTAAGCATAGGCACATATGAAAAGATATACAGACAGCAACTTTTTTTATACTAGAAGTGATACTACATATGAACAGACAGTGGTGATAGTAGAGATTATACAGGGTGTGAAAGACTACTATCGAAAAATGCAATATCCTACCATGATTCTGAACATATTTCCGAAAAACAAACACAAAAAAAATCACCTTTTTATAATATCTTTATTTTTTTTATCTACGTACATACCCATAGTACAACACGAGAAAAACATATTTACTGGAATAAATTATTTACAAAAGCATAAATAAATAAAATAAAATTATGTTTTGCACGGCAGAGTGAATGACCTCAGCTCACTCAGCTGATTAAGGTCGCGCGCACTAACGCGCGAACGAGATATTATTATGTAGGTGAATTACTTCTGCACTAGTCTGCAACGTACCTACATTGCATGATAGCAAAATAGTTTCAAATCTTTGAAAAGGTATCCTTTCGGAACCAGTGTCCAAGGATGCCAGGGCGCTTATGGAAATATAGCGTGTAATTATCAATGAAAGATCAGAATCCAATTAGCAATGTACTTTACCTCTAAGACTTAGACATAAGGGTGGCTTAATTTTGTAAAAGCCTATATAAAAATAATAAAGATTAAAAAACAAGTTCTTTGAACATTTTAATCTTCCGCTAGAGTTTTTTTTCAGCACGAGGTTATTTTCCTTTATGTTTTGGGGTGCTTCGTCCCTCCCTTCGTTTTCGGTAGTCGTCTTTTTACACCCTGTATATGGATTTGTGTTTATGTTTGTTCACCGATTTCTTCAATCAGTTATAGATCAATTTTGATAGTTCTTTCATTATTGTATAGAGGACTAGCGACTCACCCCGGCTTCGCACGGGTGTGTTATACCTACATATAAACCTTCCTCATCTATCAAAAAAACGCTTCAAAATCTGTTGCGTAGTTTTAAAGATCTAAGCATACATGGGACAACAGACAGTGAAAAGCAACTTTGTTTTGTACTATGTAGTGCTAAGGTGTTAATATTAAATTTAATATGAAAACATCTCTATTAACAACGAAAATTCTAATCATTAAATAGAAAAAAATAAACTTGTAGGTATATACAATAGAAACAATTAAGCTAACTACAGACGGTTGCAAACAGTCTAAAGAACAGTATAAAGTGCTCAACTGATCCATGTCAATACCAGTCGGAAGCGTCCCCATATCGGTGTTAATGTATTTTCTCATCCTTTCATTATTTATTTTTGTTTATCATATGTTTGTTTGTTATAGGTAAGTGGTGCAACCTCCGAGAATCCAGTTACGATCGGACACGACGTAAACTTTTCGAGACGATTGTCCTTTGACTCTGTTCATGGAGCACGGCCACACGTGCACCCCGCCTGCCAATTGGGTATGTTGTTTATTCTTCTTTATATTACAGGTCTTATACCCTTAAAATGATAAGATGTTGTATACATTTTATGGATGTTGAAAATGATAATGAGGACACGCGCCTGGTTTGAGTGGCTGACATGAACTGATGGGGTTATTCACTAACTGGACACACGTGTGTCCAGTTGGTTCCGAGACTGGACACACGTGTGTCCAGTTGGTTAAACTCAAAATAAGTATCAGTTATTATTTCGTCATCTGGACACGACAAGATTTTGACGCGTGTCCACATGGTCAGTTTTATGTCTTCGCCAACTGGACACATGTTCGAATTTTACCCAAATTTATGACAAAGTACAGTCACGCAGATTATTGTTTTATGTCACAATCATCAGCGGTCATTAAACGTCCCACTGCTGGGAACGGGTAATTTCGCATTGTAAATATATTCACTATTTGTGAATTTATGTAATTTGAATTTTGTGCTGTGTCCAAGAGGTAAGGTCTAAATAAAATATGGCATTTTGATATTTGATGCGAGCGCGCTATAATACAGGGTGTTAGTGTGAACACCGTTGTCCTTGAAACCAGAGGTTCAGCATCATGAGTAGAATCCAAAACGGATGAAAAAAAATGATTCTATTTTTTACTCATTTTTAAAGAAAATTTTTATAAACACTAAACGTTTGCTCACAAACACGTGACACAAGTACTTCGACCAGGCGACACGTAGCAGGTGCACCTCAGTGTCGGATCACCTTCTGTGCGAATATCCCGTCTTTTGAAGGGCACAAGTAATGAAGTTACGATCCAAGTAAGGCGCGGGTATAAGTACTTACGTAGGTAGGTACTTAAAGTATGTAGAGTGACTATGGCATCGTGTACGATAGCGAAGACATGAAATATCAAAATCTTGCAAAACTAAAATAGGTGTTAAGCTTTTCTCATCGGTTTTGGATTCTACTCATGATGCTGAACCTCTGGTTTCAAGGACAACGGTGTTCACACTAACACCCTGTATTGTTGTAATGGGTTAAGGTGCAAACAGGAGCTAAAGTAGCGCTACCATCTATTTTATCATATAAACATTAAACAAAGGAATTTCCACAATTCAGACGTACAGTTTGTTAAGCGTATCATAATTATATGATTTTTTTAATGCATCTGTAGTAGTTTTATTTTGTCTAATTTAGGAAGAAATACGAAAACAGAGTTTGGTGGCCAGCAAGAGCAACTTCGTATTTTTTCCTTGCGATATAAAATCAACTTAGATATTAAAAGCCCTTAGAACATGACCTTTTCTCTTCCGGAAAAGCAACTTTCTCTCCTTACGTAAAGGGACTAAGATCGTAAGCTATTATTATGATAATCGAATCACGTTTTCACATTCGTTGTAGTTTCGCATGATTTAGATGTAAATCACTTTCGAAAGGTTGATTGTTATTTGTTATTGTAGTACCTTACCTACCCACAGAAATCTAAATAATAGTGCCTTATAATTTAGATTTCTATTTATAATGTTCTTTTTTAATTTTTGTCATACAAGTTGCGCCACCGTCATTTTAGTAAATTAACCGATCCTGTCCATCCAAAGGTTGCCTGGAAGAGATCGCTTTTAGCGATAAGGCCGCCGATTGTGCCACTTTAGATGTAGTTATTACTGTTTAGCTTATATGTTACGACTAATTTTGATGGTGCAATAAAGAAGTTATCTATCTATCTATCTATCTATCTTTGTTGTCTGTTTAAATGTTTATAATCGATAATTTATCGATTCGTAAAAAGTTAAAGAACTTTGCTGCACTTTTTCGAAGAACATTTATAGCTATTAATGTTCATGCTTTAATAATAAATTGATTTTCTTGGTAAAAGTGCTACAAGATGTATGAAAATATGCCATCTACAAAATTTCATATTATCTAGCTAGAGAATATTAAAAAATAGATTTTGTGATGAGATATCGATCTAGGTGTGCTAAACAAATGTAGGTACTTAGTCTCGCAACAATGTGCTAAAAATGGCATGCAATATACGAATTTGCCAATTTAATTTCTCAATAAAAACCCGCCAAGTGCGATTCGGACTTGCTCAAGAAGGATTCCGTACCATTTATCATTAAATATTAAAAAGGCAAAAAAAATGTTTGTTGTATGTAAGCTGCCTTAAAAAATCATTTTATTCTGTTTTTTAGTATTTTTGGTAATAGCGGCAACAGAAATACATTATCTGTAAAAATTTCAACAGTCTAACTATCACGGTTCATACAACTCCGAACAGATGGACGGACGGACATCGTAGTCTTAGATATAGGGTCCCGTTTTACCCTTTGGGTACGGAACCCTAAAAAGCTTGGAACGTTTTGCTCCAACTTCAAAACTAACAAACTTTATGACGTACGTTCAGGGTAAATACCTATACAAAGTAAATTGTTTACATCGAGAACAATTCCAATGTAATACAAGTGCTATCCTTTATTTTATTTATTAGATAACAGTGGTTACGCAACTATTGTAATTCTACAATAGGCAAAATTATTAGTTTTATTTATTTATTTATTAATCATAACATCATTACAGGTTTCTTTTTTTAGCCCTAAGTCGATGCTAGATCTAAACTAAGTACAGTACAATTAAATTATAACTTATTTTCTTTAGTTATCCATATGAAACCATAAGGATTACCTACCTAGTCTATAGTACTAAATAGGTCAGAAATAGGTAGTTGTAGCAACGAAGTTGTTTTTATTTTAAACTGATTTCTAAAAAAGGAGGAGGTTTTCGATTAGACTGTTTTTTGTGTCTTTACCTCAATTTTTTTTCGCCCCAGCTATTGTTAATCTATATCAATGTACTTAGATTAATTTTATCCCACAAAATACAAAATTTTTGTACTGATTTTATAATTTTAGAACTAAGTTATTTCTTAATAAATAAACATATTACATATATATAATTATTTAGATTATGCGTTTGATGTCATAATGCGATATCAAACTTTATTTGTTAGAAGAACCGGTTTAAGTATTTATATGAATAAATCAGGTGACGTCTTGGTTAGAAATAAACACGTATACGACTGGAATATAAATTATTAAAGGCTTGTTAGGTCAGACTAAGCCTGAGGCGTATTTATAGTTATTGTATCATGGGACTTGATTCGCGGACTCATATTTGTGGACTGGTTCAGCAATCAGATGGTGTGCTATCTACTTCCGAGTATATTATTATCGAATTACGTAAGTCTTTATTAATAAAGATATAAATCGAGAAAAGAAACAAATAACGACTTTAACAATTTATTGAATTTACATCCGGGTTATGATTATTTTTGCTCACTATTGGATTAGGCATTACAATCGTTAGATTTATAATGTTGAAGGAAAACTCAAAAAGTACTGGTCAGCTCTTTTCATCATAATAATAAAGTCCAGGTGGCGCGGCTCAGTGTTAGATTTTTTGGAGCTAATGATGATGAGCATTTTGTAAATTAAATTTATTTTGTATTTAGATGATACGTGTAGACAGATCGTGTTCATAGTTTTTTTTCTTTTGTTATTATATTTATCTATCCGTGATAACCTTAAATAAACTTACCTGCTGTTATTTAACTATTTGTCACCCTGTTATTTATAAGCGTCTGGTTTTCGTTTATATAAATAAATAATCAGTTTACCAAAAAAAATATGATGTAACACAAAAAAAACGATAGGTACACTAAATTCTAAATCAATCTAAATTTAGCAGGCTTTATTTACTGCTATGGCTCAGAGGCCAATTTTTTTTCTTACGACATAAGATCCAAAATTTTTTAGTTAGTATAACACAAAGTTTACTTATTCTTGAAGTAAGAATCCGCAATCAGCAACTTCAGTTCACTCAATTTATAAAAATCTCATAAAAATTATCATAGACTCTACAGGTGATCGCAATGCTGGTTTTTATTTCGGCCAACGAATAAGCATTGCCATTCAACGTGGCAATGCTGCCAGCATTCTGGGTACTCTGCCTTCGTGTGACGGCTTAGATTTTGAGGAGTTTGAAATTACTAAGTGTTAAAACTGGTTGTAATAGTTCGTTTTGTTGTTTTTGATTTCATTATATTCTAATAATTGCTTATGTTTATGGTGTAGTTAAATTAAGGAATTCGGAAGAGCTTTGAGTGCTTGACCTTCCAACTAAATAGTTAAAATCAGAAGCAAAACACTCAGTTCGTCTATAATAAATATAAATACACTATTAAAAATAAATCCAATGCCGACTTTTATAACTTCACACCTTGTCAGATTTTGCGCATTGGGTTCTTTTGATATACCAGTAAACACAATAAAGTGCCTATAATATTTGAATATATTTTACCGCAAAAATCGATTGTCGTAGTTTACCTTTAGAATTATAATAAGTTTATCTTTATATAGTACTAGCTGTGCCCGCGACTTCGTCCGCGTGAAATAGTGACTTTGGGCATTCCAAGGTTTATAGGAAACCTTATATATTTTTATCCCCTATTTTTATTTTAACCACACCCCCTTAAGGGTAATATTTATTTATATCTTATCAAAAACCTATAAAATAAGCTTTCAGCTACAAAAATGAAGAAAGTTCCATAAAAACTTTCATCTTCTATTTCAACCCCTTCCTTTCCTTTTTCCCATTACAGCCTAAGTATGTCCTTTCTCAGGCTCTTGTCTATCTCTGTACCAAATTTAATTTAAACAGGTTCAGTAGTTTATACGTGACAGCATAACAGACAGACAGAGTTACTTTCACATATATAATATACTAGCGGCCCGCCCCGGCTTCGCACGATTTTATTATACGTATAAACCTTCCTGTTCATCACTCTATCTATAAAAAAAACCGCATCAAAATCCGGTGCGTAGTTTTAAAGATTTAAGCATACATAGGGACAGAGAAAGCGACTTTGTTTTATACTATGTAGTGATATTTATAATATTTACATATTAGGTAAGTATATATAATTAAGTAGGGATTTCAACAATAATATATAATATCTACGGTACTTAAAATGCATTTTTAGTTGTTTGTAATTGGTGCAAAACAAAGTCAATGTCGACAATGAACTTTATAATCTCGGGTTATCGCATTCCGACTTGAGGTAGTCTTGCTTGATTGATATACGCGAGTTTTCTTCTAAGATAACCGTATGATAAATATAAACCTTATAACAATAAGTATAAAGCATAAACGATGAGCTTGGAAAGTTCGGCCGTGACCTATTAAACCATGATTGGCAAACATTTATATCTTAGTTTGTTTCAGCTATAGCTAAGTACCTATATAATTCTATACCTACTTCACTACTTAGTATAAAACAAAGTCGCTTACTCTGTCCCTATGTCCCTATGTCCCTATACTTAAATCTTTAAAACTACGCAACGGATTTTGATGCGGTTTTTTTAATAGATACAGTGATTCGAGAGGATAGGAAGGATACGTATAATAAAACCGAGCGAAGCCGGGGCGGGTCGCTAGTAGACTATATTATACAAGGTCTCACGTAACATGTGTACCTACCTACTAAGCCCAAAACGGGGGTGATTCTCGACCCTAGGGGATCTATATGAACAACTTTAAGAATTACAATTATCCTACTAATATTATGTTACTCTTTCACGCAAAAACTACGGAACAGATATGGATGAAATTTGGCAGAGATAGATTATAGTCTGGAATAACACATAGGCTATATTTTATCCTGGTTTTCCCACGGGAACGGGAATTATCGTGGGTGAAACCGCGAGGCGCTGCTAGTTTATATAATAAAAAAAACATTTGCGAATTTTTTTACTATGTAAAATAATGCAAGGGTGCTTGTTAAAAGAAAAACGAATAGGAAGAATAATAATCGTTTATTTTTTTTAATAGAAATAAAAAATACTCTATATCAAAAAAAGTAAAAAATCATTATCCATCAAAAATTTGTATTAAAACTCAATTTCGCTTTAGACACAAATGTTACGTGACACCGTGTAAACATTTTATAAAAAGTCATTGGATTCCTATTTTCATTTTAAGACATGTGCCTTCTACATTAATAGGTACATATCAATATCGCCGCCACGTAGGTACCTTAATTAATACAATAACATTATACATTAAAATAAGCCAACATTTTGCCCTAGGCTGCAAATTACTGACCTGGACTGTTCCTACCTTTAAAATTGATTTATATGAGATTGTGACTTACCACTTCCTTATATTTTGCGTTATTTATTTTGATATAATGGTACGAGTTTACTCTAAGCCGTAATTTTCCACAAGCGATTTTATATTTATTTTTCTACGCATTCCTATAATTTACATTCTTCCGGGATTTAGGTTGTTCCTCTAAAAATTTTGATCCAAGTACGGTTCTCAATACTATCGATCGAGGTATCGTCGTGACGTTTCCTTTTTTCTATGGGAATGGAAGTTGGTGCAGCATCTCTAGCTTTATATCGAGCGTAACTACGTTAATCCCAAACAAAAATAATCCGTGACGATCACGTCTCGATACTTCGTTATTCGAACTAAGGGCTTTTGTTTGCAAAGTTAAAAAGTAGTAACTTTTTTATTTGTTTATATCGTACCAAACTATCACATTTTTAAATTCATATTGGTTAATTTATTATTACAGTTTAATAAAGCTTTTTTGAAATGAAAATAAACTGTGTCCAAAAATTATTTTGATTATTTTAAATTCTTGGACACAGTTTATTTTCATTTCAAAAAAGCTTTATTATACTGTAATGTATCGACTTACTATATTGAACTTGCATTCCTAGGCTATTTACTTATTTATGATCAAATTCTTTTTATTAACTGAACGTTACTAAATAAGTAGGTACCTACTTTTAAAGGGTACACCTTAAAGTAATATATTTAGATAATTTGCTTCAACTAGTATTATTTTTATCGATCTGTTCCATTCCATTGACGTCACACATGATATTTCCCTAATTCTATACGAGGCTGTGCGACCTTCAAACAGCTCTATAAGACTGTACAACTTACCTACTTTACATATGATAAACATGTTAATTAAGTTTAAGTTATACGTTTGAATTTATCGCAATTCTATGTATATATATAAGACTTTCCTAAGGAGCTTAGGCGAGAAATAAACTTGATTTTGTTAAGCATTTTAAAAGTATAAAAATGGGGTAGCCTTGAAATTAGATGGTTTCTTGTTGTTTCGTTCGTCCATACGAATCTATTCGGTTAGCGATTGACTATAATTAAAATAAAAATACTTACAAATCAGTACTAGTCCGTAGTAAAAAACACAAATTACATAATATGTAATTTGGCAAAGGTGCCGAAAATGATTATTATTGGTTGGAATATTCTTTCTTTTGCCGCTCATAAATAGTGCTTTGGCAAATTGTTCTAAGACTTATCAGTAATTGTTAGACAATAAAATACAAAAAAAAAACAACTCAGTTTTAGAATATTTATTACTAGCGACCCGCCCCGGCTTCGCACGGTTTTATTATACGTATAAACCTTCCTCTTGAATCGCTCTATCTACTAAAAACCATCAAAATCCGTTGCGTAGTTTTAAAGATAGCATACATAATAGGGACAGAGAAAGCCACTTTTTTTATACTATGTAGTGATACTTAAACCAAAAAATGTGAATTTGAATAAAAATTGTAGATGTCGTCTTTGTAAGACAATAGGTACTTAACTAAAAAAATTTTTCATTAATTTCAAGTGCTTCATTCAAGCAAGCACTTGCAAAGTTTGAAGCGCGTTGAACTCTTTTGTATGAAACTAATGCAATGAACATGAACAATTCGATAAATTGTATTGGTGTAATTTCAATTTGATTAATTTATTTGTATCTTTATTATAACTCAAAGAAAATACCAATCAAGCACCTACCTAATACAAACAAATTAATGCAAATTAAGTAATAAATCACTACATTACTACATAGTATGAAAACAAAGTCCCTATGTCCCTTTTTAAACTACGCAACGGATTTTGAAGCGGTTTTTTTCAATAGATAGAATGATTCAAGAGGAAGGTTTATACGTATAATAAAAATGAGCGAAGCCGTGGCGGGTCGCTAGTATTAAATAAAATTAATAGGTATATAACAATGTAAATTGGCTTCATGAATAAATTATATTTCTGTATTTCATCGAATACCCATAACAAAAGCACTGTCCAGCATTATTTATTTATTTAACTTCGATTCATTGAAGTCACTTGCTGAATTAGATGATATTTATGACGCGATGAAATGGTATAGGAGTAACAGTACAGTAGGTACGTTTCGGAACTAAAATTAATCTTTGATTGATTAGTACTTTAATTTCTGGATATTAATACATTTTATTAAATAATGCCAAGCTATTTGGATGAATAAATACAAATTGTCGAGTGATTTGTTGACTTTTCATTATCAAGGTAACTGAAAGAAAGTTTCCGACCAACATTGCTATTTTCAAACGGTTCTTGAGCCCCGATTGACAGATTTACGACAGCACCATCAAAGCTGTTGCCATAACCTCCTTTACGATTACGACTCTATCCCCAACCGTTAAAAAGAAGGTTTCAATTCCATCAATTGGTGGCAATAATCACGCTATTTCGTCGCAAAATCCGTGCATTTCCTCGATTGTATCGGAGATTCGAGTGGGCTGTGGAAAGGTGGCGGCAGTCTACCGGCAGTCGGACGAAGGCGCTCGCATCGGAAGCACGTCGCGTCGCGCTCTCGAAGCTCGCACATACGATACACCCGGTCCAAACGATGACGACTGGTCTGTCCCGGCCGTTCACGAAAACTTGCTTTCTACGCGCCAACGGGACAGAAGCTCGCATCTAGCCCGTTACAACTAAATGTTTACACTGTTTACTACTGAACAAAGTTTTTATCAGCTGTAGACATAATCTGGCTTGAATGCGCACCGGTGAGGTATTGCGAAACTGTACAAGTGAAGTTTAAAAATACATTGGCAGTAGTGAGTTGTGACGTTCATACGCGATGTGTTCTTGCAGCAAGTTTTGCGACTTTTGGAAGAATTCTTGCGGTGCAGGTGAGATTTGGTTTATGCACTTTCTAATTAGCACTGCATCGTAATGCGTCTAACCTAGCTTTAGGTCAAGCCAGAGGATATACCTTCCTACCTTACCTTCGTCATCTATTCTGTGCCTTCGTCCCTTCTAAATGCTCGATCGACCACGACCGGCTTTGAAATCTTGCGTAGAAATCTCAACCGATGAGTAATGTTGCTAACTAAATTGAAAGAAACTGAAGTCGTTGAAATGATACGGAAAAACAAGATTTGTTTCTATAAACACAGATAAACAAGTTTAATTGTTTAGTCTATATAATAAAACAATGAGTAGGAAGATTAGATACCTATTTATTGTAATGAAGAGACAATATGAATGGATATGCAAACAGAGGATGCCAAGGTGTTACTAGCAGAAGATATACATTAGGTATTTTACCTACTTATTATCATAACTTGCCTTAAAGTTGATGTTGAAAGTTGTCTCGTCAGTGATATTTAGCATTTATTCAATACACCTTTAAATTCACGTTTGCCTGCTATCTGTAAACACATGTACTTTTTAAAATAACCTTAAAGAACAGGTTCCAAAACTTTAAATATCAAATTCGTAGCCCCCTTTCAATTTATTCAAACAACTTTGGTTGTTTTTCCGTTGCTCAATTAGTTTTACTAAGCAGCTACGTCCACAACGCGGGTAGTCTGCCTCGCATGAAATTAAAGGTATCTATCTAACCTTTTCTGGTTTTTTATACTTTCCGCATTCTATTAAGTATACTGCTAGTAGGTAGTTTTGCGACAAGTGTAAACCATTAGCTATGAACTCGTGCATAAAATAACTTTCAACAAACGTCGTCGTTTTGGACTGTCTTAAAATTACGTTGATTTTAGTAATTCCTTAATAAATCTTTTATAAATAAAATAAATAAAACCTGAGATAGTTGCCAAACGCTAGACCATTTTCAATAAAAAAAAAATAGCAAATTACATATATCGCAAAACTACATGCTAGTAAGATATATTACAAAAGCAGAAAAAAAGAATAAGCCTGGACTGGTCAGATCCAACTGAAAATTTCCACTGTTAGAATCGTCTAAGGAAATATATTTAATACTTGTAATATATCGGTAGCATCCCTAGTACATCTGTGAATATATCTATGTACTTATTCAAGGTCATTAACAAGGCCATGAATGAGCGTCTTGTAGTATTTGTCTTACGCTCCCATTCATTCCCATTGCAAAAACAGTCGACGGGCAGGTTTGAATTGTTTCTTTGCAAAATAATAAAAGGCATCCGGTCCAGCCAAGGAGATCCGCATCTACCCTCAACATGGGAAGATACTGGTTTTTAGGGACGTTTCAAGGGCAGGAATAATGCGGTAAAAACAGAGTCAAAGTCGAATAAAATCGCTTTGATGGACGACCGATGCGAAGTGTGGCGCGGCGGAGGAAGGTTGAGGAGGTTGCGGGTTTGATTCATGCTTTGGGAAAAAATATGTCTGCAAATATTTGATCCGGGTATTTTATATTTTGTATTGAGTAAGTATACCAGTCATCTTGTACCCTTTAAACAAGCTCTGCTTATGGCTATTAGGGCTAGATGTGAAATGTGAATTGTCCAGCATCACTACATAGTATAAAACAAAGACGCTTTCTCTGTCCTTATGTCCCTATGAATGCTTAAATCTGTAAAACTACGCAACAGATTTTGATGCGGTTTTAATAGATAGAGCGATTCAAGAGGAAGGTTTATACGTGTAATAAAATCGGGGCGGGTCGCTAGTAAATATATATTTACCTTTTAACACAGTAGCGACATAAAAGTCACAAAATGTTTTAAGTCGTCCTTATTCCCAATTCTACTGGCAGAGCAACTAGCTATAGCCCTCATCGATGCATGTAACTGTAAACATCTGAATAATGTGTTTGGGAAGTTGAAACAAACTTGCATCCAGCAAACTTGATGCTGCTACAGACGGAAATGGAACTGCAAGGCTGAAAACGACTTAGATCCACTGTAATTAAAACACTTTGAATCGGTTTGGCAGTTTAGCTTTAGTTAGTTTTTTTTTCTATTCGTTGTTTGTAATTTTCGTTATTTAATTAGAAATAAAGGTTTGATTGATTATATTTTTAGATTGAATCACTATCTATTAAAAAAAACACATCAAAATCCGTTGCGTTGTGTTAAAGATTTAAGCATACAAAGGGACATAGGGACAGAGAAAGCTACCTGTTTTATACTATGTAGTGATAGTGATAATAATGATTGTACTACTCTAAACATTCTAACACTCATCCATTCATTCGACTATTAAGGGATACCAGCGTATTAAAAGTAATTATTAGATGAGTAACATTGAGTCAAATAGAGTATTTTGGCGTACTCTATGAGAGTTATAGATTATAGAGTACGCCTACGTGATATAGAGTACAATACTCTATTTTAGAGTACGGTTGGCAACCCTAGCTAGATTATCTAGCCTATGTGAATTGTCCAGACTTATCTATTATTATTAATTTTATTGAATGAGAAAGAAATTGATAAATTCATAGCTATTTAAAAGTCAAAGGAAGGAAAAACCTGACATAGATAAATACTAAAAAAAACCCTGATTTTCCTTGCTAAACATCCTCGTTTTCAAGTACAGTTGCAATACAGATAGTTATTGCACATGTTATACGCATCGCATTACACCTTGACACTATTGTCGGCTTGCCACAGACCGAGTAATCCAATATGAATTACATTATTCTATTTCTCACGTCGTCTTGGTTTCAGGCTGTTAAGGTCATTGGTAAGGCTTAACGGAAGTTGTCCGAACAAAGGCGAGAAAAAGTAATACTTTTGAACCGGCGGCGCAGTGAGCCAGCCTACTTCCTAAATCGTGTCTTAACACGCTTCCGAAAACTGTTGTGTTTCTATCTTTAGTGTTCCGTATAGAAAGGGTAAAACGGGACCCCATTAATAAGACTCCGCTGTACATCCGTTTTTTTTCGGGCTGTATCTCATGAACCGTGATATACAGTTGAAATTATTACAGATGGTTTTATATCTACTTTCTACATAATATATTACACTAGCTGATGCCCATGATACTGATACTACTGATACTATATTAGTATTTCGAGTATACCTACTCGCGGTTTCACCCGTGTAATACCCGCTCCCGTGGGAATTCCGGGATAAAATATACTTAGCCTATGTGTTATTCCAGACTATAAATATATCTCTGTGCCAAATTTCATCCAGCTCCGTTTAGTAGTTTTTGCGTGATATAGTAACAAACATCCATCCATCTATCCATACTTATTTACAAACTTTCGCGTTTAAATATTAGTAGGATTCATACAAATCCCACTGTCTATATTTTTCTTTCATGTCCCGTTTATTGTAAGCTTGCCTGATAGAGATCACTCATAGTGATAAGGTCGCCCTTTATAATTCCTCTATTCTAAGCATTTTGTATTCTTTCCCGACATTGTGTTTCTTTATTATTTTGAACGTGTGTTCACACCCACCCACAAGCATGTTCCGTGACTTCATTTGCCTACGCATTCACTAGTTGACAATGACTACATTATTAAAACAAAAGTTGAGTGGTAAAGCTAAACAACTAAGTATGACAGAAGGCCCGACTTCACAACAGATGTTAAAAATTTAAACGGTTGTTAGGAAGTTTTGACACGTTATTATTCATGGGTATTTTTAGCGTTTATTTACCTATTTTTCCCACGTTTCAACAGGTTTACACTCTGTCGTGGTCATGGGGTGAAACGTCAGGGAACTTCACTTATCGTAAATGAATGCGATAAATACCTGTGGATATTTATAATGAAGCGTTCTGATGGCGAAGGCGTGCGGGTTGTATCCTATTGAATCTTATGAAAGACTACACATACACCGGAGGCGAAGGCGGCGCGGTACCAATATGAAACGCTCGCACGCCTTCGCCTCCGGCCGGGCCACGGTTTCTGTGTGAGGTGGCTTTATAAGTCAATGTTAACCGACGACGAGTCTGTCTAATTGTCCGATTATCTTTTGGTGAAAACCAGCCTAGCTCTGTTCCGGTTACCGTCCGGAATGCCTACAACAACCTATCGGCTTGCTAATTGAAATTGTGCTATATTGTTTTAACGTTTTATAGGTCACCTACCTATATTTTTGATATTTTGACAAGTTGGTTACAAATCTGTTTACTGTCCAGTCCAGTCATATTTGAAGGACATCTGAAATAGTTTCCACTGAAGTGTTATTATTTAATCGATATCATACACTGTCTAGTAGAATAATATAAGTGTAGTAAGTTTAAGTATATAATACATAATATATTTTAAGGTTGTTGTACATATTATGATTGTACCCGAATTATGTATTTTAATTTACCTAACTTTTATCCTCTAGGTATGGATGGTATGGTACCTAGTCTAAACACCTACCATCTAAGCATTTTTATTTTTAACTTTAGTGAGATAAGTTAATCTATTTTAACATTGTTAAATTTTTTTTTGTTAGTTCTTATTTATTATTGTTTCATTTTTTTGTTTAAATTCCGGCTCAATATTACTGGTTGTAATTAAACTAAATATTTTCTTTAATATTTTTCCAAAACTCAAATTCAGTAATAATCATTAAATCCCGTAGACTTTTTCCATAATAGGACACACGTAGATGTCAAAATTGTGTTTAAGTTTAGATTGTGTTAAATATGAACATTACGTCTGCAATAAAGAACCCACACACAAAAAAAATGGCGAGAAATATTTGTAGTAGGTACTTAGACATTCTGGCGCCACTTTCGATAGTTCACAATCAACCTCATTAATTTAATAGATGAATCTAGAACATTATGGTTGACTGTTTCATGTTGGCGTCAGATTCATATTTTGTGGTTTAGGTACATAGTTTTATTTTCTTCTGCATTCTTCAAGGAATAAAACTTTCGGAAAATTAATTTGCCGCAAATTGTAAACTGTACCTAAACCTTTCAAATTTTGTATTTTTTATTCATAGATTGTGTCATTTTCTATTATTTTACTAAAAATCTAACTTCGATTCAATGCTATTTTAAAGCATTTGCAATAGTAAGCGATTTGGAGCTTAATTACAACTAAATCCTTAATTGTGTACCAGCTTACTTAAGCTAATACCTATGTGGATCATAAATACTGTTACTCTTCTTTTTAACTTATCCTGTGCTGTGTGACAGTGAAAAGACCATCCTGAAACGAAGTAGGTTCATAAGATATGCAGCAAATTATTTTTCCGCTACTTTTACTTATTGTTAAACGAAAATAAAATTTAAAAACAGAAACGAAATCAATCTCACGCTAACACGAAATGAACAACCTTGTAGTAGTGTCCATGATTGAAGTACTTATTAACGATAGTATCATACAAATTGATCGATTCGACAACACGACCAGGATAATGTAGTCCGCGTGATACTCCTGAGTTATATTTAAATGCTGGTGTTTTGATCACTGTTTCCATAGTAATGTCCATTGGTTGTACGCCAACGAAATAATGTGGTCCTTAAATAATGACGAATAGAACCGAAACTTGATTGACTTTGTCTTGTTTGCGCATAGACTTATTTTTTGATTTGCCTCTTTTCTGAAAATCCTGTAAGCCAAGCATAGCGTTGGTTGTCTAAGGTAAAATAGACAAAAATGAGATCACATCGTCATTGCGTAAATTATTTAAGTTTAAATAATTACGACTTCTGTAGCGCAGCGGGAGAAGGTCTGCCTGACGCGGAGGTTGCGTGTTCGACTCCTGCCTCGAGACAAATGTTTTTACAATAGGCAAATACATGTATGTATATGTTCCGCGTGCTCTGGATGTATTCTATCTATAGTAAAAAAATGTAATAAGTATATCAGTCATCTTGTATCCCATAACACAAGTTCTGCTTAGCTTGGGGCTAGATGGGGTTGTGTGAGTTTCAGTATTATTTATTTATTTGTTATATATTAAAAATAACTAATTTCAAATACATTTTTACGCATTTGATGTCATTGTTACGTAATTTTCCTTAAATCTGCTCAAAGCAACTATTCCTACGCTTAGACAAGTAAACTTCTTTCTTAATAAGTTTAAAAAATTATTGGTATTTAAGTCAGATACTGTAATACTTACCTATAACTTAACTTTTTCAAATCGATTTTAACCGCGCCCCCGTTTTTCATAAATCAATATTTTGTATCAATGTCCATAATTACGATGGTTGACTTTTAACCTAGAACAAACGGTCTTTGACCTAAATTTAATAGATGAACTGGACTAGACTAATTTATTATGAAACCAATTTAGTAAATCCCCTTTTGCATTATAATGAATGATATTCGTATAGCCTCTTTAGGGTATGACTATACTTCAATATTTAGCAAGACTTGTTTTTGTACATGATACTTAATGCTAAGGTACCAATTGTTACAATTACAATATATTTAATGATATCATTGAGAAACATTATTTTTACCTATGATCCCCGCACTAGGCTAGGCCTGTATCGCGGGAGACGTTATCTATTTCTATAATAAAAACGTAAATTGCCCGTTAGAGGTTTTCTGATCATGGAATTTATGGTAGGTATCTAGTACAATCTCCATAATTGTTGTCTACATTACCCGAAGGTAAGCAGGTAGAGAATTCTATTTAGCATTATGCTGGCTAAATGATCACTAATCACACTTATATGTAGTATAAATGCGAAAGTTTGAATGGATAGATGTTTGTAACTTCTTCACGGATCGGGCTGAATATTATAGACGACTAGCGACCCGCCCCGGCTTCGCACGATTTTATTATACGTATAAACCATCCTCTTGAATCACTCTGCCTATTAAAAAAACCGCATCAGAACCCGTTGCGTAGTTTAAAGATTTAAGCATACAAGGGACATAAGAACAGAGAAAGCGACTTTGTTTTATACTTAGTCGTAAAGTTCTAGGCCTGGAATAAAACATAGGCTACTTTTCAGAAATTTTCAAGCAATTCAAGCCGCGGGGCGCGGCTAGTAAAGTATATATTCTATCTATATTATGTGCTTCTGAACTTACACTTCGCCCGTTAACTCACTTAGTTATTAGTTTAACTCATTTATTACATTATTCTTATCACAACATTAGTATTATCCAAAAAAGGTGGAATTTCGACGAGACTTGAACCTGCCCTTTAATATTTTTGATCCCACCCTGTATAACACTACACAACAATAACCTTATTAATCTTATAAACTAGCGACGCGCCCCGGCTTCGCATGATTTTATTATACGTATAAACCTTCCTCTTGAATCACTCTATCTATTAAATAAAAAACCGCATCAAAATCCGTTGCGTAATTTTAAAGATTTATGCATTCAAAGGGACATAGGGACAGAGAAAGTGACTTTTTTTATACTATGTAGTGAAGCTTTGTATTGTATCGTAATTCTGTGATATCAATCAAGCCTTCAGGAGTGCGCGCGTAACTACGTCGGAATTATTTTTATCTTACCTACGTAGGCGACTTATGACATAACAGTATAGCTGATCAAATTGTGATTCGAATCAATGCATAATAGAAGTAAGTACTAAAATCTTATCAAACGATGCGTGTAGAGCCTTCGATTAGCATTACGCGGTAGATTATTTTTCTTTGGTTTTATATTTTTTTGTGTTCTACAAAAAATAAAATGCGGCAAAAATCTCAAAAATGACAAAAATATCTAATATTCCCAAATGTTTCAACTTTCAACTTCGGTGTATGGTTTTTCCAGCATTATTTGTACTGTGTACTGTGAATGTACTCGTATTACTTTTTCACTAGTCTTAGTCCTTGTAAAACTATAAAAAATGTAATCTTCCGCGCTATTTAAATCGATCCGCCATAAGTTCCTATGTAGGTTTTACTTTATCTTACAACTAGTTAGTTTTCTGATATGAAGTGAACACTGGTTTAAAGAAAAAAACAATGTGCTTCAGCGTCTATTTTTAAAAAAGACATCATAATATTATCCCCATTCTACTTTTCGTATGCTTAAAATAAATTCAAATGAAGTAACAGGTTCGACAGGAAACCCTCGAAGTAACACGTATGCATATGCGAAACACGTCTTAGTCGGTGGCATTGTACATTTTATGCGACGCATGCGTGAATGTTACCGCACACTGGATAAACAAAGCCGAGAAATCACACAGAAGAAACAACAATTAGGTACAGCCTTACAAGTTACTGCTATACGGTACAAGAGTTAAACACTTGTGCTATCGATGTGAAATTCGAAAATGGTGGCCTGGAAGAAAATTATTTAGCTTCACACACCATCATTAATATAAGTTTACAAATAAATCAAATAAAATTAAAATCCATCAACTCTCTTAGTTTTTCCTAACTTTTCGGAAGGCGTCCTACACTATGTTAATGAATGTACCTACCTACGGTCGGATTTCTTCCAGACGTCTCAGAAATCTTTTATTTTCTTCGGCAGACACTTAAGCCTATTGTTTTGATTTGACATTTGTTACCTACCTATTTTTGCAATCTCGTTCGATGTCTGCGCTGCCAGCTGTATAACACTATTATTGTACAACATTCACAGCAGCATAACTATGCAGACTATGCATGGACCTATAGGAGTTTCACTTCTATCTACTTAAATTCATACATTCACAGCGATAGTTCCACGTAGATATGAAGCTATAGTTTCTGCATGGAAGTTAGATGCAGGAAATAATTGGCGTATGTTACGTGTATGTCCCACTTCGGTGACAGTGACAGGGGAAAACGGCCGTAATCAGCAGCAGTGATGAATCAAGTTGGGTGTGGTTAGTCTGCAAATTAGATTGGGACTGGGGCCTTAGGCTGCCTGTCCATTGACGCGGAGCGAGCTGGCGGAACGGAGAAACGAAGAAATATTAACCAATAGGATTGCCATGAAATCTCCGCTCCTCTTTTTCATGCAATCCTATTGGCTAATATTTCCTCGTTTCTCCGCTCCGCCAGCTCGCTCCGCTCCAATGGACAGGCAGCCTTATTGTCTAACTCAACTGATAATCGAGATCGATTCGCTTTTGACATTTGAAACCTAGCCTGGGCCCGAATTCATCATTTCAATAGTATCATGTCAAACTTACAGTGTTTAACTCTTTTTGATATTCTACTAGCAAAAACTTTTTGAGGTTCATTCATAGCTGTGAAGATTACCTTTTTAACTACCAATTTGACATTCTAATTATGAAAGTCTCTTCAAGCGCCAAAAATAGTAGAATACCCAAAGATGTTTTTATGTAAATTGATCTTAGTAGAATACCAAATGAACAAACGTCGTTTTGATCATCTTGATTGAATTGAGACTTTTTTTTTTGAAATTAGTGGAATTCGGTCCCTGAACAATTGTACCAAGGTCTCAATCTATTCGAATTATTTGATAAGATTTCATGATATACAATAGGGCGATTCTGTTGTTGTGCTGATTTTTTGTTCATTCTGTCTTGTCCCACAGCTGGGCAATCCTCATCTATCGCGATATTTTGCGGCCGTTCCTGGTCCGCATCATGCTCAAATATTCAAAATTCAAAGAGCTTTGTTTCCTTTAGACCTTACAGGACTTTTGAATACGTCATGAAATTTCAAATCACATACCTAAGTAAAATTAGGAAATAAAGATATCACTATTATCATAGTATCTGTTGTATATATATACCTATATATAATCATAGTGTAAATTAAAAAGAAACCCTGACTAACCTACCTTGTTAGTTCTGTCAATGGAGAAAACAGGTCCTTAGCTTTTCTATCCTCTCTAGACAATTTCGTAGAAGGTTTACAATAAATAGTTTCGACAAATCCTTTAAATTAGGTATTTACTGATATGTATTGATTGCCCTTTATCATCATCAACCTGTATTAGTCCAATGCTGGGCATAGGCCTCCCCCAATGAGCGCAATAGCGCCCTGTCTTCAGCTTGCCCCATTCCAGCATCTGCCAGCGTCTTTCGCAGATCGTCATCCCACCTGGCCGGAGGGAACCTACACTACGTTTACCGAGTCGCGGTCTCCACTCAAGAACACGTTTACCCCTATATCATATTCGTTCATCTGCATTGTGCTTAACATTTATATGAAAATTCTTCAAATAATTGTATTATTTTCGCATGGAATGTACGTACATTAAGAATGGCAATGAAATAAAAGGATTTTTTTAGTTAGGTACCTACTATAGAAACTAGAAACTACATAACGGTGTCAAATACAACCTATCCGGGACAATTTACGTGAATTATTTTACCAAAACAATCATAGGCGCCTTATTTTTCTTGTACCAATATAATTTAATGTCTTATGAATCTTATCAAACATTAAATAGCAATTTAGATAAGTGCCTGAACGAATAAAACCCAAACAAACAAATGACGTGAATCTTAGGTGCTTGTGTAGGTATTGTATTATGTATTACCTAGAATTGACAGTATCTTACAAAGCGTCATCACTTTCAGATGTAAATATGTACTCTACAGGGATTAAATCTTACTCATCAAACTTTTCACGAGTAGAAATGATATGAATGAAATACCAATGAAAATAACAATCAAGGAACAGAAACAAATTAAAATAAGTAGATATTGAGTTAACTGCAGACGGTTGCAAACAGTCTAGAGGAAGCTCAACTGATCCATATCAATACCAGTCGGAAGTGTCACAACTCACAACGCTATACTTATGGAAATGCTGTCCTGAGTCAAACTTTCACGAACCAGCCTACACGCTTCACCTAAACAAGCATGTAATATATAGAATTACCACCAATACAAGTAATAGAAAAAATAACAACTACCTAGTATATAAAATTGGAACAATTAAACTAACTGCAGACGGTTGCAAACAGTATAAAGGTAGCTCAATTGATCCATGTCAACCAGTCGTCGCGTCCCCAATACACCGGCTGCATTACCACGCTGTATGGCAATGCTGATGCGCTGCGCCAGATACTCACCAGTAATAAATTAACTCCAGTTGCATTCAAACGGTTGTAGTCTGATTGTAGTTCACTAAATGCGTAGGCGCTACTACGTCATCGCCACTTCCTATCCCACCATCTTTTGGATTACCATTCAAAAGCCAATATCGCACCCACACTCAGAGTTGTCGTACTTCTAAATGGTTTCCTACAGAAGTTCCAACATATTTAACGAAAATATAAATTACTAGCTCCGGCTTCGCACGGTTTTATTATATGTATAAACCTTCTTCTTAAATCACTCTATCTATTAATAAAAACCGCATCAAAATCCGTTGCGTAGTTTTAAAGATTTAAGCAGTCAAAGGGACATAAGGAAATAGGGACAGAAAAAGCGACTTTGTTTTATACTAGGTATGTAGTGATACCTTTTTATGCCTAAGATTATATCCTACTTATAAATGAAATTTCTAGTTTAATTTTTGCGACGCGTGACCCGAGAGCTGGTGAATATCTGGCTCAGCGCATCAGCATTGCCATACAGCGTGGTAATGCAGCCAGTGTCTTGGGGACGCTTCCGACTGGTATTGACATGGATCAATTGAGCTACCTTTAGACTGTTTGCAACCGTCTGCAGTTAGCTCAATGGTTTCAATTGTAAATACTAGTTGTAATTTTTCTATTCGTTTAATGTTATGTTTAATTTAACTATTTATTAATATTTATGTTATTATCTTTTAGTTTCCACATACACATATTATTTGATTTTATTTACCTACAATTTAATGATTTTTGTATTGTAATTTGAATGTAAGTAGGTACATATGTGTAGTGATTTAAGTCAGAAAAGTATATAGTGTAGTTAGTGTTTTGATTCAAACTGTGAGCTATTGTTTTCTAAATATATATGTAGGTACTACAATTTCACTCTGGTATAATAATGAAATTTGTCAAAAGGAAAAGTTTTATACAAGTTCAAATCACAGAAGTAACGCAAACAAGAAACCGTAGAACGGCTATTCCCCACGTTGTTGGAGGAAAGTCACAGAACTTGTTTGTTGTTTACAAAACAACTAGCCGCGCCCCACGGCTTCACCCGCGTAAAAATTGATCAAAAGTAGCTTATGATTTATACCAGGGGTAGAACTACGTGTATTTTAATTTCAGCCTGACCCGTTCGGTAGTTTTGCCGGGAAGATGTATTATAAAAAATATCCATCCATGCTCGTAGAAATTTTCAGTTGAGTTTTGTTTTCATTTTCATTCATTGTTTGCTAGATAGCGACTGACTTTCATAGAAGTTATCTAAGATAATTCTGGGAAAACAGGCTTGGGTATTTTACAATTCTCAATTATTTACTCTTGCTTTTCATTTACCGGTGTTCCCGGGTATCAATTCTTTGGGATTTTCAGAGATTTCTTATGTTCAATTTGTTTACGTTTTCTAAGAAAACTGTCTTCCAATATTTTTATCTGGGCGGTAAAATCGCGGACAGTAAAACCAAAAATTTAAGACATGTTTTATTTCCTTTGGACTTTTTTTGTTTGTTTAGCGATTTTACATAAATTATCGAAGACGCTTGAAACTATTTGGTAAATTCTTTTTTATTTCAAAGGGAAAATACTTCCCGATGGTTATCGAAATCTGTCGAGCGGTTTATAATAAACAAACATTAACTAAATAAAAAAATATTTTTTCGCTTAGCCTGAAACCTCGCGGTCTCATTTACAAGAGTGGTAACGAACTCGTTGCCGTAGTAACAGGCGTAAACAGAAAGCGAAATCGCTTTATAATTTGTAAATTCAACTTATCTACCTAAAATGTCCACATAAGCTATTTAAGATACATAGAATTTACCTTCATTGAAGATAAATTATACATTCTAGTTTTCCCTGACATTAAAACAACACGCATATACTATACTGATAACCTTTGATTATATACTTGTCTAGATGGAGTGTTGCGCTGCAATCGCAACAAAAACAATAGGCCAGAATTGAAGCGCTTGTGTGCGAATTACGCACACAAGTATGTGTAACTACAAGCGTGCTACGTCACATGTGGCTGTACTGAGTGATACCAGCTCTTGAATATTTCCCATAATAATAGGGAAAAAATGTTTAGATTTTGATCATCTATAATTATTTGATTTTAAATTTTAATTTACTTTTTAGAATGTTGTACATATGGATTACTAAGTAAAATATATGTGTAAGGAAAAGTAAAAATATTACTGAAAATTAAAGTTCATTTATAATATTGTAGTTCTTAATTATATTTATACAAGTCATAAAATCATGCTTACAATTGGATTATTTACATATAGATACATTTGACGACCGTTGTGGCGCGGGGCGTTGGGGTAAACATGTTCTTGAATGGAGACCGCCACTCGGCAAACGTAGTGTAGTAGGACGCCCTCCGGCCAGGTGGGATGACGATCTGCGAAGGACTGCTGGCAGATGCTGGATGCGGCAAGCTGAAGACAGGGCGCTATGGCGCTCATTAGGGGAGGCCTATGTCCAGCAGTGGACTAATATAGGCTGATCATGATTATGATGACGATGAATAAGAAACGAAAACGGGTTCGTATAAAAGCGATCCCGCAATCAGAAACGCCCTATCTCTATGGCATGTACCTAGTTGCAACCTCAATAGGGGCAGTCTTATGGGGGGCAGGGGGTATTTAGCAGTTTCGACTCAATCTACGGCGCCGGCAAAATCTCGAAAAACATTTGTTGGGTCGTGATTAAATACTTTTTTCATATTAGCTATTATTCACTATGGAAATGTTGTATTCATAGAGCAGGCAACCCAGTTAACATGGCGTCAAATGGCATCGTATTTAAGGACAACATTAAAACTTTGTTATTAAATTGTTTCGTTAACTTACAGTGATTCAAAGTGTACTTACCGATGATAAGTAATTTCTTTAGTTGTTTGCAATCGTCCTTTGTAATTCCTGCTCACTTTTATAGCGCAAATCGTCATCTTTATTTGTCACGAAACGCGTGTGCGCCGCACAAAGTCAGAGTCGCCACTGTCGAGGCGGGATCTGCTTATGAGCCAACAGTTGGCTGATATATTTTTTGGCGTTTTGACGCTCGAACTATCTATCTAGACAAGTATATAATCAAAGACTGATAACCTACTCAGAAATAGACATAAACGTGTCCTTGTCTACGAATTTACTCTTACAATTTGATTTTTACTCGTGTGAACTTTGAAAAGACATGTTTCGTGTTTCGAAATTGACTTCCCGTGTTTTCATCACACGTGTCACGTGTTGACCGGCTTGCTAATTTTAGTTTTTCCTGTATTCAAAGCTAGTTATATCTCACATTGATTTTTTATCCTGAATATCTCAGAAAATACTACACCTTTCACTTTGAAATTCATGAGTACAATACAATACAAAATTATTTATTTTACCTACAACAGAAAAAGAACATTACATAAATACAACATTACATAAGACAAGTACAATGGGCGGTACCTACATAGTAAAGTTCAGGATGTATACTCTAAATTCCATGTTGACGTGAAAACGTTTTCCTGTAAAGAAAAAAAATCCCAAACATCTTAATTAATGCTTTAACTATGATCTTGAGACTGTGCATATTAATATATCGCTTTTAGCGATAAGGCCTCCCTTTGTACTTAGGCTTAGTATGTAGTATTTTTTTGTTTCTTTGTGTGGTAGGTTTAAGTATAATAAAGAGTTATCTATCTATCTATAAAGTTATAAAAGGGAGGTGTAATGTTAGCTGGAATTTTGAGATAACATTTACATTAATCGTAAAGATTTTTCTCTTTACTTATTACCTAACTTTAGCGCGTTTAATGTTTCGGACTGAGAAAGCTTAGAACTGGAAGTAATGGTAGGTATTTTACTTAGAACTGCAGATTAGAACATTCTTGCGTAACATTCGCTTATCAATGCTTTAGTTACAGTTACAGTGACCCAACGGCATTCAAAGATTACGGATACATTGCTCTAATCGGTTGATTAAATAACCTTTCGTACCTAATGCACCGACGATGTTCTGGTATTTCTTTGATTTGCAAATTTTTCCTTTTGTTTTCTTTTATCTTGTTTCGAGCTTATTGGAATCAGTGAATGTTCTTAGTTAGTATTGAATTCTTGTCTGATGAGCTGTATATACGCTACTAATAGTCTGTCTAGTTATTTTAGCTATCACTAAAGTCAAGAGAGATTGCCCAGTTTTGAAAGAGTTTTTTTTTTAATATTGCATTATTTGATTTATTTACAGTCAAACTTTACTCCCAACCTCTAAAAGGGGTGAAAAGGTTTGTATGAAACGTTATAATGTGTAGTGCGACGTTATTGAAATTTTGTCAGACTACATAAAGGCATAGTCAAAGTACAACTGATACAGTATTTTTCGAAACTGGTACGCTAAGAAAGGGTTGGATAGGATGTCTAAGTTTGTATGAAAATAATTCAATGCTTAGTGAGATTTTATTAAAACTCTACTTATTGGAATACTAAAGATACAAGAGTAAATGAATGTATTCTGCGAAACTACTTTAAATGGGGTTATACGGAGTGTCAAAAAAATCTTATTCTACGCGGACGAAATCGCGTGGTCCTGCTACTTTGACTATGTTACTGAAGCATAACTGTGCCAGAAATCGCGATTAAAAAAATATATAATTTTTGTAAACAAACGACTTACAAAACCAAAGGAATATATATATTAATGGGAGTTGGGGAGGCCCATTGTGTGGGACGCTACATGCGTCGACACACTTGCACCTTCCCATCTTTCAAGGACATCCACTAGGGCTGGTGCGGCGGCAGATCTGGCCGAGGATCTCAAGAGGCGCAAATATGCAGGTCTCGACAGAACCTACGCATTTGCTCCCCTTGGATTCGAGACCCTAGGTCCGTGGGGTACCGAGGCTCTCCGGGTTTTTAAAAAAATATCTGAGCGTCTGGTCGATGCGACGCGTGACCCGAGAGCTGGTGAATATCTGGCTCAACGCATCAGCATTGCCATACAGCGTGGTAATGCAGCCAGTGTCTTGGGGACGCTTCCGACTGGTATTGACATGGATCAATTGAGCTACCTTTAGACTGTTTGCAACCGTCTGCAGTTAGCTCAATGGTTTCAATTGTAAATACTAGTTGTAATTTTTCTATTTCTTTGCTTGTAATTTTCGTTGTTAATAAAACGCTTATTAGGTCATTTAAAAAAAAAAAAAAAAAAGGAATATTAAATATTGTAGAAAATATTTAACGACACTGGTATCAGAGCAAGCCGTAGGAGCTTCAAACAATTCGTGGTTTTTACAGCTTTTATTCATAATTCCATTGGTCTCTGCATACAAATTGAATCTTTTTCGCTGTGCTTGAGCAATTATGCGTCTGTTATCCTTATCAGTTTCTGTGAAGTTTTAATTTTTAATGTCATTGTTGACAAAAAACATCTATGATTCTAAATGAGAGTAGGTAGGTTAGTTCTAACGAATGCGATCGCCACGCTCGATCGCTCTCAAATCGTCCCCAAGTAAATGGATTCGTCTCAGAGCTGGTTTCTCGTGCTGTGCAGCGAACCATTACAAAACGAGCTCACGATTGCTTACAGAATTTCAGTTATTCGACAGATTTCAATGTATTACCGTTACTGACTGATCATAGTCATCTAATAATATATTTTTTTTAAAGTAAAACCTCTTTATTAACAACGAAAATTACAATCAAGGAATAGAAAAAAAAATGTATGTAAATACAATTGAAACCATTGAGCTATCTGCAAACGGTAATATTGATTGTGTTTTAAAAGTGTCACTAATAGCATAAAAAAACAGTGAATGGATAATCTAAATTTGTTTCAAGGTGTTTTGAAAAGTGGCATGTATTTGTTACCTGAGTTTTATTTATTATTATTTTACAAAATTCTTTTACGGAATTTCTTGTACTGTAAGTATTAGGGACAAATAATGTTAGTTTGTGTTTTTTTATAAAAAATAAATAATGTTTCAAAAAGGGCAGATCATTTCACAAAAATAATTACGTCTAGGTTTACCGGGTCTTTATCTCGTATCGGATGTTAATATTTCCTCAATAGAAATATCGGGTATTACCGACAAATATTCCCGATTATTTGTCGGTGAATAATCGTTATTATTAACAGTTAAAGTATTATTTCACGACAACTTTGAAATACCTACGTCATAGAAATCCGACTGGTTATTTATGTCTCTAAACTACGAGATAATTGCGTTTGTTTCTATTTTTATATTCATTCACGCAAGTTCATTTTAGAACTAGTTTTGTTACAATACATTTCCATGAGGAATTAATAAATATGAATAAACATTTGGTGAGAGGAATTGGATAAAAAACATCATAAATATTACATTTTACGATGACGTTATTTAACGTTTAATGCGTAGTCGTGAAGTTCAAATATTTTTGATTGCATCCTGGTTTTCTTGTTTCTACTTATTTAGTTTAGCAATGACGCAACGGTAGGATTGTCTAGAAATTCAAATTAAAATCACTACATAGTATAAAACAAAGTCGCTTTCTCTGTCCTTATTTTCCCTGACCCTTTTTATGCTTAAATCTTTAAAACTACGCAACGGATTTTGATGCATTTTTTTTAATAAATAGAGTGATTCAAGAGGAAGGTTTATAAGTATAATAAAAACGTACGAAGCCGCGGCGCGTCGCTAGTATACTCTAGACTATCATTCCTAAGTTCATATCCTACACATCATGCACAAAAGGTAATTAGTCCCTGTTGGTTTAATTAACATTTAGAGGATTATTTACTATGCAGTAGGACATAAGTTCTCTTAGCAACCACTTGGTAACCACGAAAATTACCTAGAAGACATTTTTTCACTACATAGTATAAAACAAAGTCGCTTCTCGCTGTCTGTCTGTCTGTCCCTCTGTATGCTTAAATCTTTCAAACTGCGTAACGGATTTTGATGCGATTTTTTAATTAATACAGTGATTCAAGTGGAAGGTGCTTATTGTGTGTAATACACCCGTGCAAAGTCGGGCGGGTCGCTAGGTATCTATACATGGTGTAACAATATACATGTACTAAGCGAAAAGCTGGGTATTTCTACCCCCCCGGGGAACAACTTTTGTTCAACGACTTTTCTAATTTCGATTGGTATCTCTGAAAAAACTAAAACAAAGTTTTCACATGGCCAGCTGATTTTTTACGAAGTGACAACCCTAAAATCTGCTGTTTCTTATACTTGCGACGATGACCTCAGTATGGTCACAGAATAGATGTAGAAAAGAGTGATAGATTCATATTCTTGAAATAGAAAAACGCCTACAGCATCATTGAGGCAAATTGTCGTAAGTCATGGCTAAAATCACATTTCAATTTGAAGGTTGAGTTACGTGTAGTTAAACATACGAACTAAACTACGCTAACACAGTTATGTCTTTTTCTAACTGTTTGTTCTTTCTTGTGTGTTGATCTAATCATAATAACCTACTGACTGAATACATATTGATGTCCACTACTGAAAAGAGCTGTGAATCTGGCGGGTATTGCCATAATCACTTGGCTGGGGATTGCTGATCAAAGAAACGGTATAAGTAATTCACACAATAAAAATGCTGCCTTTCATTTGGCGAAGCCCCTTGGTCGACTTTTACGACATCCGACATACGACGAGCTGAGTCGCAGGGGTCGGTTAACTTAATTAAAAACTTTACCAAATGACTCTTTCCGTCATTATGTAGTTTATCTGTCCGTTCTGTACCTACATTAATCTTTGACACTTGTATTTCCACAAAGGAACGCGACTAAATTTTATTGGCTGTAGCACTATGCAAAACCATGGCAACCAGCCAACCGCCAATCATAGACAAGTTAGAGAACCATTCATTCATGCATTTCCGCTAATTGACTGTCGGCATCTATCAACATGCGATACACCACATGGCGGTGCTGTATTTGCCAAGCGGGCTGAAATATTTTTTACGGGTTCCGTAATTTTTTTAATACCAAAATTTAAAGAAGTTCGTTTGTTTAAAATCATAAAATCAAAAAAAAAAGCTTAAATCCGTTTTCTACGGGATTTTGTATTAGGTATACCAACTATCAGAATTCACGCAAAGTGTATGTGTGTGTAGCAGGTAGGTACCTACATTGTGAAATACCTATGTAAAATAAGACCAGGTACCTACCTACGTATTCATACAATTTTCTACCACATACCTATTATTTCACGACTGTGGTCCTAATACCTCCTACTCATGTTGCGAACTTGGGATTTATTAAAATTGAAAATGAACCCTAAAAATTATCCATCTTTTCGGCGAACGAAATCAAAAGAATGAATGATGAACTATTTTAGTGTGACCTTCGTCGCGGTGCCGTGTAGTGCTATAATTACAATTTTTATCTTTCGTGCCTAAAAAACAAGTAACTAGGACTTAAGAATACCTTAAGGGTGTGGTGTATGCATCGGAGTGTCACAGAGCTGAAGAGATGAAGAGGCGTGTGTTGGAAGCGTGTGCTTACTTCCATAAAATGTGTGTTGTTTGGAAGAAGGGAGGCATATCGAACCTTACTTACATGCATAGGTATCGATACCTACGTCATGCATGTGTAACTTACTAACTAACTAACCTAACTAGTGCTAAAGTGAATGAGACATGTTAATGCCTAAAAAGAAACCTACCTTGTGCTGAAGTGTGTGAATTGTCTGTGACTGTGTACCTACAAGTGACCTACCAAAACATACATAAATCCCTTCGTAAGAAGCCATCTAGACAGCTGACAAGCGAGAAAATATGAGGTTTGTAACTTGTACCTACACTTACAACTTTTCTAACTCAGCATTTTAAGATTTTCTCAACACTACCTAGGAACTTACATACTAGCATCTTATTATTATCACGAATTTATTAGCTCGTCTAGTAATCTCCCGCCATAGCTGAAATCTACGAAGATAAATACCTACCTACATACCTGTAAAGTTAGTAGGTAAGTACAGGTTGCGCGAATAGGGTTGTCACTTTATTTTAGCACTAGGAAATGAAAACTTTTTGTATGGGAAACTGAAAATAGGAATTTTTAATTATCTCCCCCCCACAACTGATCACCATGGGTTCCTGAAACCCCCCCCTTCGGCTTAGTAGGGGTAATATGTTATACCTTGTATTTATAAATTAGAAAGTATGTACACATCTTTATTAACTACGAAAATTACAATCAAGGAATAGAAAAAAATTAAACTGTCAATACCAGTCGGAAGCGTCCCCAAGACACTGGCTGCATTACCTTACCACGCTGTATGGCAATGCAAATAGAAAACTGGTTACTAAATTCCGAACACACATAAAGTTGAATTGAGAACTCCTTTCTTGAAGTATGTTGATAAGTAAATCAGCTAAGAACATGTGTGGCATGCGTTAATGACATCTAAGTATGCATCTGTCTGACCCATGACCTAAAGAAATAGCAACTAAATAGCATCAAATTAGCTTAATACGCCGTGGCCTCCTGTATAAAGAAAATGTCAGTCATGGCTCCTATTATTGGCCTATCGATTTACTTGACTTTTCAATGCCACCACGGTTCGTTACAAAAAAAGCTGAATTTGTGATTTATTAGACTGTGCTTGTTTGAAAAGATAAATGGAATAAATACATTAGCCTTCACCGCTATTTAGACTGAAAATTGTTATAGGTCTATGGGCTTTTTATTATTTTATATATTTGCCTATTTATATTACATTTACTAGCTATTTGACTAGCTGCGCCCACAGCTTAAGTAGTTTTGGCGTGAAGACGTAACAAACATCCATCAATCCAAACTTTCGCATTTATAATGTTTATAGTGTGATGGTGATGACTGCTGAATTAAATCCATTACGAAAAATTAGATTAGCACACCCACCTAGCTACCACAATAATTAATAATAACGCTGGACAATTCATCACCTAGCCCCAAGCTAAGCAGACCTTCTGTATTAGGTACTAACTCACTTTTATGTAGATTCACTGTTTATCTTCCAAAGTGAGTTCCATTTACGGTGAACGTGATGAAGCAGAGTTGTTTGAACGATCGATTGCCAGCTAGGTAAGTAGAGCCACACCATATGGTAGCGTCACTAATGGGTCCATATTTGCATGCCCCATAGCTTTATGTGGAACAGTGTGAATTAATCGAACCTTAAAAGATTGAGATAAAGTTCAAATTACAGAGGTGGCGGTTCATTATAAAGATATAGGGTACAGGTTGCCACGTACGTAACATATTGTGTGTTGAGCCGAAAGGGGGTGATTCTTGACTCCAAGGGATCAACTTCTGTTAGGTACAACATTTTTAGAATTTCTAATGTTTTTCTTCGATTATTTTTGCTTTATTTATTATTTAGTATTGGCATACACATTTTAAGTTAATGTTAAATAGACTACAATAATATTACAATCTAGCTAAATAAAATTTACTAATAGGTAAGAAGGAAGGTCCATATTAAACCTCCTTCGGCTTAATACACATGTTACGTGGTACCTTGTATATTATTTCTATACCTACTTAAGAAATTATATAAGCAAGTTGGATGTAATAAATATAAATAAGGTGCCATTAGAAAGATGGAAATTGATGGAATTTTCGCATCTCGCTATTATGTCCTTAAAACATCAGTAGGGCGGGAATAGGGAACAGACGGAAATTGAGTTCTATCTATAGATATAGACCTGGTTTTTACTTGTCTGACAGAAATGCTAAGACGGTTGTATATTATATTTGAAAGTCCGTAGGCCGCAGGCTGCGGCACTTTAAAACTCTAGAAATATTAACATTGCCCTGTATATACATAATGCAAATGACCCTATTCGTAAAAAAATATCGACATTTTTTTAAATCTAAATCAGAACATTTTAATAACTACAATAGGCGAAATAAAGATAAACTTATTCTACCTTCGACTACCCTTACACTTTTTAGGGCTCAAACACAAAACAAAGTCCCTACTCACGATCAGTGAATATTTATAACAAAATTCCAAGCTCCATAAAAGACCTTAAAAATGATTCAGTTTTACGTAATACACTCAAAAAATACCTTATTGATAAATGTTACTACTCCGTTGACTTGACCTTATTGAATTTTTAAATGATAAATCTGTTCAACAATAAATTCAATAAACTATTTACACATATTATTTTTATTACCTACGATTCTTGTAACTGACATTAACTATATTTTCATAATTAGAACAATTACCAATTGCTGCGCCCTAACAGGGTACATGTACTTACCTTTAAGCTAATTACCACCTAAGCAAAATAATGAATAATGTATATGTATGCAATAAATGAATAAATAAATAAATAATTTGCTGTGAAACTCCCCTGCTATCTTATTGCGGGTTTCAATTAATGAAAAAAAGGTATTTATCGTATTTTCCGATAGTGATTGTAAAGATCCATTTGGGATAAATGATTTTCAGAGTTGATAGTGCAATATTTTGTAAGTTTCATTACTCGAAACTACATTAATTTAATGTTTTAAATATAATCGGTCATCTATACGTAGCACTATTTCTGCTCTGATTAGCTTGAGGCTAGATGATGCTGTGTGGATTATCCTGTATTATTTATTTATTTAGTTTATTTTAAGGCTCTGGTTTTCAGCTTTACCAACTTTAGGACGTCTCCGGATACTAAATTATCTCTTATTATTTTGCATGTAAATCTTTTATGAAACCAACAATGTATTATTGTTACAATAATTTTTCGTTTGTTCGCGTTCTACTTGTGCCAATCGCCATTGTTGTGAAGTGTCCATTGTTAGAATTAAAATTAGCTAATGGCTTAATTGATGATATTGATAATCATTATTTTAATAGGCGTTCCTTTTTAGTTGAGATAGACTGTTACACCTTTAAAATATGTGGGTAAGACGTTACAGCAATAATTATTTTGTAACTAGCTTTGTCCCACGATGTTACCCGCGGTGAATTTAGTGCTGTGAATTTTACTCCAGGCAGTTTTCCCTTATGCGCTTATTGACTCATTTGTCGATTAATTTTAATTTATATTGATAATTAGGTTATAAGTTCTGGTCTTCTCAAACAAGCAAATAAACATGGAAACCTTAATACCTAAAACCCAAAGATATTTACGTTTTTACATTCGGGCATACATAAGTATTATCTTTATTATTATAACTCGTCATTTCATGTAAACTGGAGCGTGATCTCCTTTATAAGCCTTTCCCAACAATGTCATGAGTATACAGGACTACTTTACCATTGTTTTTGTAAACTGAAAGTTTGTATTGCACGCGCCACTTTCAGAGCCTAGTTACCTACTTTTATTGTAGAGTAATTTGAATAACAATGATTATTTGCACATCTTGATTGTAAAACTTGAGCTGCGTAGAAGACGAAGGAAAATTATCCTACTAATATTATAAACGCGAAAGTTTGTAAGTATGGATGTTTGTTTCTCTTTCACGCAAAAATTACTGAAATTTTGAATAGACGTTGTTCTAGCCCTGGAATAAAACCTAATTTTAATTCCAAATCAGTTGGATATCCAATAAACCATGGGATAGAAATAACCTGAACATTGTATTTTGATTGATTTATTATTGAATATTGTATTTTTTGAATTTTATTAATATTGTATTATTTTTTATTAAAATTACAAGCAAGGAATAGAAAAATTACAACTAGTATTTACAATTGAAACCATTGAGCTAACTGCAGACGGTTGCAAACAGTCTAAAGGTAGCTCAATTGATCCATGTCAATACCAGTCGGAAGCGTCCCCAAGACACTGGCTGCATTACCACGCTGTATGGCAATGCTGATGCGCTGAGCCAGATATTCACCAGCTCTCGGGTCACGCGTTATTTTCGTTGTTAATAAAGATATTGTCCTTAAAAAAATTTTATTGTGTAAATTTTAATTTTTAATCCAGGTTAAGATGTGACAAATATTTAGTTTAGGCTGTGATTATATTTTATTGTTTTCATGTTTTTACACTATTGAATTAGGGGCTCCTGTAATAATAGTGTAAGTACTTATAATAAATAAATAAACCTTGAAACTTATCTATAGAAACAAAACTTGCTAAGCCGCGGACAGATTACCTACTAGTAATTATTTAAACAAATGAACGATAAAATGGCGTGATTTTAGCTGACCAAGCCTTGCGTGTAGGACAATGAAGGACTAATGTAGTATCAACTAAGTAGTTTAATCTAGATTTTTATATTATCACTAGCAGTGCCTCGCGGTTTCACCCGCGCGTAATTCCCGTTCCTGTGGGAATTCCGGGATGAACAATAGCCTACGTGTTATTCCAGACTATACTATGGATGAAATTGGTCACAAAGATATATAATAGATATTGTTATAAAGATACTAACTTATATGACAAATTTCATCCATATCCGTTCAGTAGCTTTTACGTGAAAGAGTAACAAACATCCATCCATCCATAATTACAAACTATCGCGTTTATTACTAGTATGTTAGGATTCTGTAGCATGATCAAAATCAAAAAATATTAGTTAGAAATATCAACTAACTTACGGGCTATGGCAACGAAATGGGAAGCTTCCAACTTGGATTGATATGGATGAAAACTACCTCTAGATTGTTTACAAAAGTCTGCAGTTAGCTCAATAGGTTCAATTGTAAACACTAGTTTTTATTTGTTTCTTCTTTGATTGTGAAATTCTTCGTTAATTAAGTTCTCGTTACTTACTTTAATACTAATTAAATTCATTTTTAAAGCAAACTCTAGAGTATTTAGTTAAATTTAAATGACACGTAAAATGTCAGGTACATAAATAAAACATTATTATGTCTCGACATGGAAAATTTACAAAAAGGTCAAGGGTAATAAAGTCAGGAGTTCCAATTTGTGTGGGTACCTATACCTATGTCAAAAATATGTAGCCTAGATAACGTGACGAGAAAATATTTTTAAAGTAACTAATAAACTAAATAACGTTATTTTGAATAACTTATGTTATTGACTTCGACTTTGTTGATGTTCTCATTTTACTTTAAATAAATTGAAGTCGATTTATAGCTTTTACAATCACGCTAAATTATCGTAGTAAATAACTAACTAACTCAATAAGTAAATCAAACTTATGGGAGATCAAAGTCCGATATTAAAACGGCACAAGACCGGTTCCTAACGTTAATCTTCTAGGAATTGCGTTATCTAATAAATGAATGAAAAAAAACATTAAGTATTTACGTTCCGATCATAATAATGATCTTGTGTATACAGGTAAGAAATTACAGAAATTACAAATACAAAATACAAACAAAACGAATGAAAAATAATATATTGTTATGTTACCTATTATGGAGTTGGAACACTGTTTCCTGTGGTAGCAACATTATTAGAAATATTTAATTTAACTTGATTTAATTGTACGCTAATTATAACAAACATAACAAACAAATATAATCAGACGCAGAGCCATTCTACAAGAAGTTGAAGTCCAATTAAATTCATCCAGTATTTTGTCAGTTATTTTCGTCCTACATGCACATTTAGCAGTGTGATTCGGGTCGCACATCGCACATAAACAGACTTTATTGCATCCCACGAAGATGAATAGAATACGTGCCATTAACCTACTAGTACACAAATTTAAAGCGAACAAAATGCGAGGTGTTCAGCTTTCTTTAGTTGAACATAGAATTCGTTTTAATGCAAATACCATATAGTGCAATATTTATTAACAAAGAAGAAAATAAACAAATTATAATTATTAAGTATTTGCAATTAAAGACAAACAAACAATCTAGCTAGATGATTAAGATTACGCCTCAAAGAACACAAAAATCTAAAATATTCTAAAAAAAAATCGTCTATCAAACTTTATAAAAATAACCTTAGATACCATTTTAACTTCCATATACAATATAATTTTTCCAAAATATCGGTGCATACGTCCTAAAAGGAACCTCCACGCAAAAATTTACCTTCGTAGCTCTTGTAGTTTCAGAGGTCTCTTGATGAGTTATTCAGTTCTATTTCATAAAATTATACACATACATTATATATAGATAGACGACTATGACTCCGGGTACACAATCACCCCCTTTCGGCTTAGAACACATGTCATGTTACGTAGAACCTTTTTTTAGTTTCGCTGGTATTTCTGTCCATTGTTAGCTCTATGTCTCGTAAAGACCTACAAACCTACCTATGTTTCATTTATTCGATTCTGACGTGAGTGTTACGATTGCTACTCAATCGGTCGGTCGAGAGAAAATTAGAACTGGAAATTTGCTCATAAATTTTATTGTATGGAAGAAAATCATTGAATTAGAAAAACCGTAGAACGAAAGTTGATAGTCTTGATTTACCCAAATCGCCTTTACGAGATTAATTATTAAATACCTATAACCCTGTATAGTATTCGTATGATTGAGTTTTCAGTGCAATAACGTTCTGTTCAGTATAGGAACAGTAATGGTCGTAAATATTTGACGATGGCGTGTCAAGTGGCACTTGTGTTGACCGGTAGATTGCTATAACTTCAACCCACATGGCCACACTGTTATTATCCAGATTTATATATGAACTTAGCATAGGATATTCCGTCTACCAATTAACCGTTCGTAGGCTAAATTTCCATAGCGATAAAAGTACCGCGTTTACGGTTTAAACCTTATGTTATGATTACCTAATGCAATTGTGTAGGTACAGAGGTGTAACTTTCTTATCGTGAACGGTGTATTGGTTTATTTTTTTAACGTCACTCACATCTGCTTCGTTTTCTTGAGTGGAGACCGCGACTCGGTAAACTTGTAGGACCCCCTCCGGCCAGGTGGAAGGACGAAAGATTGCAAAAGACTGCGGGCAGATGCTGGATGCGGCAAACTGACTATTATATATAGAAAGACAGGGCGCTATGGCGGCGTTCATTAGGGAAGACCTATGTCCAGCAGTGGACTAATATTGGTTGATGATGATGATTAATTCTGTCAATAGTGAATACTAAAGATGCAATTGGGAGTGAAAGTCCAGCAGTGGCTTATAATGATGATGATGAATTAACAAGACACTTAAAATAATAAAACTGATCACATAGAATTAAAAGGGAATAATTTTACAGTCTTTACTTTTCTGACGTAGTTATAGACTTACTATTAAAATGCACTAATAGTAACATTTAAAATTATTTCTACCAAAAGTCGCTTATTATATTAAACGATTCTCAATCTCCCTAAAAGGTTCAAATAATAGGTGCTTCATACATAACAACTGCTATGTGATCGACTGATTGCTCCACTTCATACATTTTTAAGCTGTATCGATCTCGAAACCACGAGCGAACGTTATGGTATTGTTACAGACGTGGCTCTTTCTTATAGGGCAACGTCTTATTTATGAAGTTGTGTTGCCATGTATTATTCAGGTCACATTCGCCACTTATTTATTTTTATTTGATAGCAAGGAGGTTCACCTCTGTTGATTGAACTCACAGAAATCACACTGATTTTATAAATTAGCAACTACCCGCGGGTTCGCACGTGTTGTTTCCACGGAAACGTTTTAAGGCTATTTTTATCTTGTGGAATTAATTTTTGGGATGAAACATATCCTATCTTTTATTCCAGGCCTAAAACTACGTCTATTCAAAATTTCTGCTCCATCCGTTCAGTTATTTTGTGAAAATGAGTAACAATAACAAACTACCAAACAAACAAACTTTCGCGTTTATAATATTAGTAAGGACGCGAAAGTAAGGATGGAAGGATGGATATTTGTTACTTCTTCACGCCAGAAATACTGAGCAAATTGGGCTGAAATTTTGAACAGGTGCCTGGAATAAAACTTAGGCTTAGGTATACATACTACATCATTTTTCACGCGGGTGCAGCCGCGTTGCGTAGCTAGTATTCTTTACAGTTAAAATCAATATATATAATAATATTATATATCCTGTTTATCCTAAAACAGAACAGACGTATGTAATCCTATGATAGTACATTACTGTTTCAAATTAGGAACATAAAAAAAACTAAATTTCAAGGTTATAAAAACCCTGTTTTTTTTGGTTTCGTCTTGTTCCTACACTTAATTGTCTTCAATTGGAGGAAAAAAGTCGTACGTAGTCATTATGTGGGTGTATGTGGGCCGAAATTATACTTACCAATTAGAACAATCATGATAAGTTAGATAATAAAGAGACTTACCTTCTGCTGATAAGGATCATTGGCGTAATTACCAGTTTTGCTCTGTTTAAGTATGCGGAAAAAAACAATAAAATAATTATTTATTGTAATAATACCACTAATAGCATTAATAACACCACTAGAGATGTGTCTACTTTAAAGGGATTAACGTATCATTCGTGGTACAAGGTGGGGCAAAAGTTAACCTATGTAGTTTTGCTGTAATAGGATTTAGGAATGAAAACCTTTGATAGTAGTGGATTATGTATATTTAATGTGTTATATATTCTTCATTCGTGGTACAAGGTTGGGCAAAAGTTAACTGATGTTGTTTAGATGTACAAATTGGATTTAGGAATGACAAAGTTTGATAGTAGTGGACTATGTTTATTAAATGAATTATATGTTTTTCCATCAAGTCGAGAAAACTATATCGGTTAAGTGGCCGCCGTAAGAATCGATGATCATTGATGATTAAGGTTCATTTTGTTACTGTCCTGTTGGAACCTCGTGCCCTCCAGTCCTAATTTGTCTATTTGATGAAAAAAATCGGGGATTATGACTCTAGAGCGCTAGCCGTCCATGGTAACAGATTGGCCCGCGGCGTTCTCTATAAAATAATGGCCTGATGACACCTCCAGTGTAATACCACACCATGTACTATGCAGTAACTTTGCGTACTGGCTCTTCATAGGTCCCTGAACTTATTTACGTAACTAGAAAGATGGAATGGGCCCTTATCATGACTCTCATGATGATTTGCGATGAACAATAGTCCGATAAATAAATATTCCGAGTTCTTGAGGACTATAGGTTAAGATAGCCGCGCTGCAAAGCGAGACCCACTAGCACAGATTTTATATTCCTTTTTAAGAGATTCCCATACCATTAAAATGTATTAAATAGGTCAAAAAAATAAAGTATTTATATTTTTTTGTATATTTGTATACCTTGGCTTAGTATCGTATATTCTGCATCTGTTTAGCTCACAAACGTCAAAACAGAATTGACATTTGCCGCCATTAGCAAAAGTTATAGCGTTTTACAAAATTGATTACTTTTGCCCCACCTCGTAGGAACATTAAATATGTTTTTCTTATAAGAGCTTGTCATTGAATATTCAAACACATGAACAATAAACTTAGAGTAGGTCTATTAATATAATAATCTAATCTATTAGTCTAGAGTAGACCAGGTATATTATTATGTAGGTCTCTTGAGATTCAAGATTCTTTAATATGCTGTAATACATATAAATAGGTCTTTGATTCCTAAACTATCATTATCCTTATAGATTATACTTAATACGTTACGAAACACTGTTGACCTTAACAAGGTAAAGATACACAGTGACACTCATTTCATAAGCAGATTAAATCAATACCTAAATTACCTTTAATCAGATAATGAGTGAACTTGGAACCCTAACCTTGTTAGCGGTAATGTGAAAATACCAAACGTATCAACACGTTTGTTACTATGTCCAAACTTAGGAAAGTCTTAAGATATGAAATTAAGTGTTTGACGTTTTTGTGACGTAAGCTACTGACTGAATTGGTGACTGATTTTCAAATAATGGACCATGATTTGTGAAAGTATTTATACCCAGTCATAAAGAATTAAATAAATAATGCTGAAAAATCTTCACCGCATTATCCAGCCCTAAGGTAAACAGAGTTTGTTTTTGATATATGACTGATATACCTAATTAATACAATACATAACACATATAGATATTTTTTACATGTACATAGAAAACATTGAACCCCGGGATAAATAAAAACATTTATACCAAGCTGGAAATCAAACCAGCAGCCTCCTACGCTGGTCGTCTATTCAATAAATACAATATCATTACATACTTTTAATCTTGACTTTAATTTGTCAAAGAATTACAACATAGAGTAGGTACATCCATTCATTTTCTGTTAAAGAAATGATGTCGGCCATAAATTAATATGCTTTGAAAATACACATCTTGATGAAAACAGGAAAATAAAACGCAAGCCTTTGACTTTTCACACAAAGCGGGTTTCATTAGTGAGGTTTTCATTACATATCTTTGTGGTTGGGAATAGGCATGTCAATTAACTTGATAAAGAATTCATTCCGAAGAAATAACAAACAAAGAAAACAAATAAGAACTTGTATTTACATTTGAATGCATCGAGCTAACTATAGACTTTTGCGATTAATCTAGAGTCAACTGAACCATAGGGTAAAGTCTGGAATGCTCCAGTTGGGATAATTGTGTTTTTAAAACACAAAATCCAAGAGAAAAGTTCGAAATCTCATTTTCCCAATTTAATATTGAAAGAAAAAGAAAGAAGAAAAAGGTTTCAGATTCAAAGGTAAATAACTATTTCAAAGCACAAATGTGATTATACACTCCCTATATAACTTGATGTTATTTTCTGCGTCGAAATTGTAAAATATTATAAATTTTTCCTAATTATCATGGTAGTAATTTTTCATTTTTCACAGATTTTGAGATAAATAACAATTTCAAAGCACAAATTGGCTTAAGAACTCCCTTGATAATGTACTTGACCTTATTTTCTGCGCTGAAGTTGTAAAAAATAGAATGGATGTAATATATAATATAGTGATGCGCAAGTATGTAGAAAGTTGTTGGGCTACAAACTCTAGATGTACCTAGTATTTAGTATTAAGCCTCGGGACATGAGTTTACGATATGCAGGTTTTTTTCCGGGTCAAGGGGGCTTTCTATGTATCATAAAAACTAACAAGTCTGAGTCGGGCTCGCGAACGAAGGGTTCCGTATCGTTATTTATAAAACGGCATATAAATCATGTCTGTTGTATGGCTTTGTTAAATCTTTATTTTATTCCGTTTTTAGTATTTGTAGTTATAGCGGCAACAGAAATACATTCTGTGAAAATTTCAACTGTCTAACTATCACGATTCATGAGATATATCCTGGACCCGACTTCCACTAAATAAATCGCTTTACCATTTAAATAGTACCGTGTCAAAATGTCAGTGTTAATTTGTTTTTGGTATTCTACTAGCACAAACTTTTTAAGGTTCATTCATAGCTGTGTGTAACGATTACCTTTATTGATTACAAATTTGACATTTAATTATGAAAGTCTCTTCAAGCGCAAAAAATAGTAGAATACCAAATGCATGAACGTCATTTTAATCATCTCGATTGAATGGCACTATTGAGACCTTTGTTTTGAAATTAGTGGAATTCGGCCCCTGGACAGACGGACAGCGAAGTCTTAATAATAAAGTCAGTAATAAGATCCCGTTTTAACCTTTGGGTAAGGAACCCTAAAAAACGTAACACAAGCTCTGGTTACTTGAGGGCTAGATTACACTGTGGATTTTCCAGCATTAGTATCTGTTTTGTATTTTCATGTTTTGAGGATAAGTACCATGGCAATTTATATCGCATCTCTACGAAAATAAGTGCCCAATAGATCTCTATTTTCCTTGTTACATTTCGATGTTTATTTTGGTCACAGAAGCCGGGAATAAGGACATTTAACTGCCGGCGAATGGCATTAAAGCTAGGTTCATATTGCTGTGTTGGGCGCGACAGAACGCTATCGGTCTCATACATTTAGTATGACTAGATTCACATTAGCGACAGATCGCGCCACACCCCAACACAAGCTACTAATGTGAATCTAGTCATACTAAATCTATGAGACCGATAGCGTTCTGTCGCGCCACAACACACCCCGACACAGCAATATGAACCTAGCTTAAGTCGATGATAACTCAAATCACAATAATATTATATACTTATACGAAAGTTTGGATGGAAGTTTGAATGTTTGTGACTTTTAAACGCCAAAATTACTGTTCGGACTGAAATTTTGCATACAGGTTGTTCTGCCTGGGATAAAATAGTCTTAATTTTGTTCCTTGTTTTTCATTTCTATAGGTTATCTATCTACATATAGGTGTCTAGGTTGTAAAGAGGTGGTCTATAGGTTTCTGGTTGTCAAAAGTTATTTAAAAATAAACATAGGCTTTAAAACCACTCCCATAGTTCCCAAGAGATAAAAATAACCATAGAATGTTTCCCCACACATGTGAAGTCGCGAATCTTAGTAGTATCGTAGTTTAATTTAACATGAAGTAGGTGTTTGATTTGCATAAATTGAGCCCAAATTCCATAATGGAAAAACTTGAAGTGAATAATATTAAAGAGGTAGATCGACATAAATGTCAACCGATGCAAAGTTCGGAGTCATTAACCGTTCAGAAATAGACAGATTCTGTACCAGGAAAATATTGACGAAGTCTCTGCCAAAAAGTTTATCAAAAGGTAGGCAATTCAGCTAGCGTTCTGTGGCCCTTCCGACAGGTATTGATATGGATTAGTACCTACTACCTACCTCTAGATTGTTTCTAACAGTTGGCATTTTTAAAGGAAATAAATATTTCAACTCAATCTTATCTTTTACCTAGAAATAAATATTGATAGACAATCCACACAGCATCATCTGGCCCCATCTAGGACCTTGTTTTTTAAGAGGCCTTGGCTCCCCCAAAACATAAGCCTGTATTGTTTAGGAGGGCCTAATGGAGTAATAGAGTAATGAATGCTGACAATGATGATGAAGATAAACCATGGTAGAGGATAGAGGCGAGTGTCTCACGAGTTAGCACCAAGATAAAGCAAACATGTCGCTATTTCTAGACTCACGGAACTAGATGCTGATTATATTAGAGAGAGCGTGTTATTATATTTCTTCTAATCTCTTCCAATTCTACTTTGGCGCGGAAAACTTCGCTGTTACATAAATAGGCTAAGGTGTGCTTTCCACGTTAGCACAGACCAGAGTAAACTGATGATTCTATTTCTAGTGTCGTAATTAGTGCTAATTAAATTAGCGTGGTAGGTTGATTATATTGTACGTTTTACTATTTTTGTGTAGGTTTTTTGTAGATTACGTACGGTAAATAAGAGACGTGCGATGCTAGTTAAGTGCTTGTGCTAATAGAAATAAGATATCTAGAATGAAACCTACTTATTTAGTGTCTCTACGTGACTTTCTGCATGAAGGGGAGACGGTATCTTTTAGTTCTTCTCACCTTATCAGAATGTCACGCTAGGTTAAAGACATAACAGAATAATAAAACGTCATTATACAATATATTTTAAGATTTGACACCTGCACAATGTAATTTCAGACCGGGAAATCCATTTTCAAAAAAGAAATAACCCTATTTACCTTGGAACTCAAAACCGGTGGTCTTTCGCGGAAGATTAAATTTTGTCTATTTTACTTTCAAGCTAAAAACGCCATAGTTTCAGTCTTGTCGGACAGTTTTTTGAAATTAAGATAACGCTTAATTCCACCATCATCTTCAACCTATATCAGTCCACAGCTGGACATAAATCTCCTCTAATAAGCGCCATAGCGCCCTGTCTTCAGCTTGTCATTACATAAGATGAAATAATTCCATTCACTGCCAGTGATATTTTCAAACAAATAAAATCGAATCTATAAATAGAATACAATAGAGCCAGTTTATATTACGCAACGAAATGTAACAAGTCAGCAACCGCCTAAAATAAGGCTTTCAAAGTTTGAAACCAGCTTTGAGTGCTTAGAATTCATGTGACGTCAAACTTGATATCTGCTGTGACGCGTCACTAACATCATGACGACTGACCGACGGCATTCGACGACATAAAACTAGCAGCGGACCGCGCGAGCCTTCACACGTAGACCGTCCGTTGATGAGGCAACTGCTCTTCACTTAACAATTTATTGATAAGATAACGCGAACTTTTGTACTTTTCTATTTACGTCATTTTATATTGATTGTTTTAGTGCAGGTATATGATTGTTGGAATATAGAATAGTCGTGATTGTGATAGTGCTATCGATCCGTGCACTGTGGTGGACCGGTTTAGAAACTTGACTTTTTGGATATTTGCAGGTATGAATCATTTTTATTTATTTCGGATCATCACATATGTACTGACTGACATATATTTTATCTGTTATGTTTTTAAATTCGTTCTGCAGATTACAGCCTGTATGTGTAGAAAGAAAATATAGAAAAACGATAGTTAAAAATATAGGAAATATTATAGATAGAAAATACGAGTAAGTACCTATGTTGTTGCACACTTAAAACTAAGAATAAAACAACTATTTTTTAAGTGAAACAATTATGAGTCTATTAAGGGTGCCTATATGTATACTATTTAAAAATATCATCATCATCAACCTATATGAATACACTGCTGGACTAATAAAATAACTTAAAAATATATAAATAAATTATTATGTATACATTGCATAAATCTTCCTAAATATTTAAACGTTATACACGTTTAAATATTTAGGAAGATTTCTGTTTGGTTTAGTATATAAAATTATAAATTACTGGAATTGTTTTGCAAATAATTCAACCTAATTAATTGGTCAACAAGGAAAACTCATCCTTGAGTAAATTAATATGTGAAACAATAAAATTACACTATAAGTCAACCAATATAATTGCAGTTAGCTCAATGGTCTCATTTGTATTCAATTCCTTGATTGTAATTTTAGAATATAATTGCAAGAATACTTTACTTTCCAATGTCTCATCATTATCACAACATAGTATAAAACAAAGTAGCTTTCTCTATCTTTAAAACTACGCAACGGATTTTGATGCGGTTTTTTAATAGAGTGATTCAAGAGGAAGGTTTATACGTATTATAAAACCGTGTGAAGCCGAGGCGGGTCGCTAGTAACTCGTAAATATGAGTTTTCTTCTCTTTGGGTCACCGTGACATTATAAATGGAAGTTGTAAATCGTACTCATGCGCTGATTCATTGTAATCGAGATGACTCCGTGTTAAAAGTTTTGCGAAAATGACGACGCCATTGTGCAACAGACAAATGGCTATTTTTCGATATAAAAAGAGATAAGATTTCAATTAAATGTTGGATACCTTTGTCCACTGATGACGATAAATGGACGAGTTTGTATATTACGATAGATCTGGTTTGACGTGAAGCGTGTTCTGTTAAGTATTCTGAAACTTTTAGTGACAACCAACAGTAGTGTATGAAATATGAATAGATAAATAATGTTCGACAATCCACACAGCATCAGCTAGCCCCAAGCTAATAGAATAGTAGTGATTAACGGTGTAGAGGTTTCTTCATGATTTTTTCAACTAAAAGATATTCGCAAACATTTAAATGAAGGGATTAAACGCTTGTATTTTTATTTGATAGTAAATTTTATATTATAATTTGCTCCAACTCTAAAACTAACAACCTAACAAGGTAAAGGTTTCTTGTTCGCTTCTTTACTTTACCTAAATAGACCGAAGTGAACAATATTCAAAGTGAGCACTTTATTTCATAATTTCAATTATATTTTAACATGTATTTTATGACGTGTCCAAGTGTCCTGTAAGGTCTTGAATTTTAAATTTTGAATTAAAATTGACTAGTACTTATTTATTTGATGAGAATTATGTTTTAAAGCCTTATTTATAAGCTTTTTTTGTAAGCCTAATCAAATATTTGTAATTAATTTCTATTAAACAGTGTAGAGAAATCTTGTAATGTTCATAAACATGGGAAATATATACTAGGAAATTCCGGCGCGTAATTTTATAGGAAAAAATATCTGATTATAAATACCTACTTTGACTTTAACCTATTACCCTATACAATCGACGCAATATTTATCATAATCATTTCCTTCTTGGTTTCATATAAGGGAAAATAATCAAGCAATATCACTACATAGTATAAAACAAAGTCGCTTTCTCTGTCCCTATGTAGGGACATAGGGACAGAGAAAGCGACTTTGTTTTATACATTACATAGGGCTGTATGATTAAATCTTTAAAACTACGCAACGGATTTTGATGCGGTTTTTATTAATAGAACGAGTGATTCAAGAAGAAGGTTTATACGTACAACAAAACCGTGCGAAGCCGGGGCGGGTCGCTAGTATGAGATAAATGAAAGATACATTTTCTTAGAGTTTCATGTTATTCCACGAGATATGTCGCATCTAACTGAAAGAAAACAAACAATGATCTGTTGTGCAACTGATTATGTGCATGTTTGATACATAGATCTACATTGTGGAGATGCTGAACAAGGAATCTCTAAACAAATGATAGCGCATGACAAGCATAGCAAGCATCGTGTATTTACTGAAGGCGCTAACTGGAGATACACTAGCGCCACCACTTATTTTAGGTATAGTTAATAGTTAAAGTTATTGATTTCTGATTAACTTTCTTTCTAAGGCTTACAAAATTAACACTTACACAAGTCCAAATTTTAAACTAAATATAGAATCTGTTGAGTTTAGAAAACTTATTCGAAATCAAATTGTGTCTGGTACTAACCATACAGAATTGCTTTCCGTATGTTAAGTCATAAAATATATACATTCACATATCTAAATTATTGCCGTAGTCACGATTTATCCCGAAATGTTTGTACGATATGCAGTGCAGATATTTGTGAAAAATATCTCTATGCATTAAGTATTGTACCCTAAACACGCTCTGCTTAGCTTGGGGCTAAATGATGATGTGTGAATTTTCCAGCACTATTTTTAATACACATGTAATTTGGATTCATTGGTCAACTTAGCCCGCACCATATTTGGTTTCCATTTACACCTAGTTTTTATTCGTTATTACAAATGCAGCCAATAAGCGAAAGTAGCATGAGTGTTACACGAATAAATCTGAATTGACCTGTAGATATCTTCCAACATAATAACTGTATATAATTCTGTTGGAAAGTTCTACTCGGCCGTTTGCAACCGGATATGATGCAGACCTAACCTTCTTGCGCGTTTGAACATGGCCAAACTCCTTTATTAACCTGATTATGTTATTTTTGATTATCGAATGTCATACTGGTTGGGGAGACAAAAAGTGGTCTGTCCAAAGCTGTTCTAAATAGGTAGGTTAAACCGGTTATAATGTAATTATAATTGAGTATCAAATTAGGTATATTTTGCATTATCATTGTGTTTAGATCATGTCTAAAATGGGTTTAGATTTTTAAGAAAATATTTTTAGGTTGTTTTTTATTATTCTACTTCAGTAGGTTGAAATTGAAAACATATATCACGATTAGGTATATTTACGATTACCTACATGAAAATGTGTTTGTAATAGGAATATAACGTTCTGAAAACCATAAAGTCAAATTTAGCAAGAGAATATTATTTAGCATGTTATTTCTTAACAACGAAAATTACAAGCAAAGGAATAGAAAAATTACAACTAGTATTTACAATTGAAACCATTGAGCTAACTGCAGACGGTTGTAAACAGTCTAAAGGTAGCTCAATTGATCCATGTCAATACCAGTCGGAAGCGTCCCCAAGACACTGGCTGCATTACCACGCTGTATGGCAATGCTGATGCGCTGAGCCAGATATTCACCAGCTCTCGGGTCACGCATCGCATCGACCAGACGCTCAGATAATTTTTTAAAAACCCGGAGAGCCTCGGTACCCCACGGACCTAGGGTCTCGAATCCAAGGGGAGCAAATTATTTCTTATTTGACAAACAGTTTAAAAATTTGACTTGTCAAAGTGCTTGCTGATTTTGTTATCCTAAAAAAATTAAGTATTATTTCTGAAAGTCTGAGAGATATTCCTGCTTGTAGTTTTGTGTCTGCTTTTAGTTATTTTGTTTTGTATTTAATCACATATACAACCTTCAAAAAGAACAATCCTTCACCTTCAAACGAAACGAATACCCATTTATTTTCTTTAAATAATTCAGTAAGTGGTCAGGCAGAAGATTTATCCTCAACTTTCTGTTCACATTACTTCAAGGTAACGCATACTATTGGCCTTTTCCCACAATTACAAAGTACCTATAAATAACTACATAGGTAGGTAGTGAATAGTTTTTGTGTATTGACATGTCTGTAGTATTGACTTACACATTGTTTGTAACTCTATACTACCGGTATCGGTTAAACAATTGTCTATTAGGTAGTTATTTTATCAATAAGTATAGTAACACGGAATACGTAAAAACGATTCGTCTGCAATTTCATAATACCGGATGTCATACAGATAATGAAAAAAGGCTTTATTCCACCTTGGTCTTTAGTCTATGGTCGAGATTTTAGGAAACCTGTGGTCTGTTGTAATAAGTTATTTTTTGATTCGTAAGTTAAGTAATACTTTTTAAATGGTTCTTCTAAGCCAGGTTCTTAATTAGTTGTGTAGTTTTTCTTGTAACATAATGAATAACTTGTATTTTTACGCTAATCCTTTCCAAGATCGCTTTTGCTGCCCGCTACCTACTTCTTCTTCCGGACCTTATTCACCACCATTCTGCTCTGTTATTCGTCATCTCCGTATTCACACCTTTCTTAAGCATATCCTCTTTCACACAATCCATCCATCTTTTCTTCGGTCTTCCTCTCCCCTAATATCTCTCCACATTCAAATCAATCACTCTTTTCGCAACATGCCCGCTACCTACTATAAAAACGAAATAATATTCCTAACCTATTCGTACAAATTTTTGTAAGGCGCCGTCCTTAGCGAACTATTAATCTAAAACCCATGTATAGCTAGCCATTCTCTTCATTTCCCCTAAGCAATAAACTCTTAATGAATTCTATCCTCCATAAAACCCCGTTTTTACGGCTTCACTCGCAAAAACTTAATTCAGAAGAACTAGAGGAGCATGTCGTCGTTGCAAATTCAAAATCTCTTATGTGACATTTTTGGCGAAAATCACTTTTTCCATTCTTTGGTTGGCTTTTTAAATGGGCCACCGTCTGCAAATACTCTTATGTGAATATCTTATTGTTTAAGTGAAATATGCTTTAAAATCAAATTATCCCATGTGTCGCCTTTCATTTTATTGTCCATCAAAATCTCTCATGTGTCGCTTTATTCACATAAGAGGTCTTTGTTTTAATATTATTTCAAATAATTGTAACACAAAAACTCTTATGTGGGAAGCATCCGTGGCTGAAAAAAAAGCGTTTGTGAAGGCTGCAGCAGTTCGCAGAGGAATAAGACGTCATCGTCGGCGGGAGTCGATTTCATCTGCAAGCGAAAATTATTTCGCAATTGGAGTACGTTGATCATATTAATAAAAAATCATAATCATCAGCCCATATTAGGCCAGACATAGGCCCCCCTTAATGAGCACCATAGCGCCCTGTCTTCAGCTTACTTGATGCATCCAGCATCTGCCAGCAGTCTTTCGCAGATCGTCATCCCACCTGGCCGGAGGGCGTTCTACACAACGTTTGCCACGTTTACCCCAACTGTTGTCGGTTCTTCGCGAGATATGGCCGGCCCACTGCCACTTCAGCAGGCTAATTCTTTGAGTTATGTCGATAACTTTGGTTCTCTGTCGGATGTATTCGTTACGAATCCTATCCAGAGAAACTCCGAGCATAGCTCTTTCCATAGCTCGCTGAGCGACTTTGAACTGATGGACCAGCCCTACCGTGAGTGTCCACGTCTCAGCTCTGTAGGTCATTACGGGTAGTATGCACTGATTGAAAACTTTCGTTTTCAAACATTGCGGTATGGATGACGAGAAGACTCTACAAAGTTTTCCAAACGCTGCCCAGCCCAGCTGGGTCCTCCTCTTGGCCTCCTTCTCAAAATTGTTTTTACCCAACTGCGTAATCTGCCCAAGGTAAGTGTACTCGGAAACAATTTCGAGAAGGTGGCCTTCTACGACGACCGGTCCCGGATCAATGTGGTCATTGGTCATGACTTTGGTTTTCCAAATTCATGCCAAGACCGATGCGTCGCGAGGCTGAGGCTGGGCCGTCCAGTTTCGGGGATAAGAAATCCCCCTGTCTCACTCCTCTGCGCAATTGGATAGGTTTAGACTGCTATTAATAAAATTAAAATAAAGTATCATAATTTCACAGTTTATGACTGTAGAACCAAGAAATTAACTATACTTTTGGCACGAAGCTGACGGCGGGGTCTCTGCTAACGAGTTTACTTCTTGTTTGGTGGATTACATAACAAATTGGCCACCAGAAACAGAAAGCGTCATCGTTATATCCAATAGGTGTGGCCATCAAAATCGAAATAGGATTTTATCAAGCGCTTTGAGTTATCTGTCCCAGAGAACCAACATGATCATTGAGCAGTTGTAATTGGAAAAAGGTCACTATGACGGAGGTTGACAGCGTACGTTCAACATCAAGCCTCCTATTTACGCACCTAGCGACTACATAACACGGATGCAGCAGGCTCGCCCGAGAAATCCTTACGATGTAAAATCCGTTCATTATGACTTCTTCTTGAATTATGAAGATGTAAACTCCAACTTCAAGGCGATAAGACCGAGGAAGAAGAAAGGAGATGCTGCTGTTGTAGATATTAGAGGCCTTAAATATTTGACAGATGGATCTGTGCTCTACAAATTGCGACACAACGACGAATGGACAATCCTTCCTCAGCGAAGGGCTGAATAACTTTCAAGGGCAGAATAACTTTCTGCCACAAAGTTTGTATTTGGAGAAACTTAAAATAACTGAAAGCAAATACAAGCACCGAGCTGAAATTTGTCAGTGACAAGGACTATCACCCGTTTTACGATGCGATTTCATTTGAACCTGGAACTTAATCCTGCGTTATTATGTATCTCATTAGTTACTTAATATTATCTTATCTACCTTTTCAAAATTTCATTTTTTTAGTTTTACTTATAATTTTAAAATAAATAATTAAACTTGATATAAATATGTGCCATATTCATTAATAAACTCTATCGTTACTTACTATTTTGTTTAATTTATACTTACTACCTCATACAAAAACTCTCATGTGGCAAAAAACTTGCAATCAAAATGACTTATGTGTAATAATTTACAAAAAAAACCTTATTATTAAACAAATAGTAAGTATATCAAAATTTTGTTTCTACTATATAGCTATAATTAACTTTCTTGTTTGATTTCACTAAATGAATGAATAAGAATTTATTGTAAAAAGCCACTAGGTAGTTTTTATCGTTTTTCTCGGCTTGTTACATTTTACACATACGAGATATTAAATTTGCAACGACGATGTGTTCGCTGCTATAAAGGTAACTTAAACTTAGAAAATTCGTTGAGAATATTTAACTTTTTAAAACTTCTTTATAATGAAGCTTTATACGGCCAGCATGTGTCATATGACTTATAAGTCAGTGAAAGTTGCTCCCTTTATAGCACGGCTGCTCGTGCGAGGGCCTAAATCCATTATGCTTAAGCCATTTGGTATTCCCCTCGGATCCTTGCGGAGTGCCCCTGCCTTTATAAGATAAACTTTGGCGACACTTCAAAACTAGAATTATGCAGGGTGTGTTTTTAAAAGGGTTTTGAAGTACCCGATAAATCAAAACTTGTTGAGATACAGGAAAACGGTGCAGCGAATTTGAAAATAATAAGACTTGATGGTGGATATTTTTAGAAAACCCTCAATCATTTCGAAATATCTCATCAATATATCAAGTTCATTTAAATGGACCTTCGGTCTGTAATTTACTCCTGTCTTTAGGACTTCCTCCTATGGTTCAAAGACCGGTGGATTTCAAAAACATCCCATTTTTACCTGCTTTAACATTCGTTCGCGAATGTCGAGCACACAATGTAATTCGAAAACGTGCTGGTATGTCATATACACCCTGAACATTTGCATAGCGATCTCGGTTTCAGATCACGTTCAATACGAGCATTATAGTCACGTTATTTAGAAGCATTCTTAAAACTGACAGATAAGTGTAAACCAGTCTATAGAGTGCATTAAATTACCATTTCAGAAAAGTTATATCTTTCCATACATTTCCTCGCAGCGCCTCTACCGGTTAGGAACTAATTTTCGTAGTTTGACAGAGCGGTAGAATAGTTTCATGCCCGTAGGCGTATAGATTTTTCACAAACTGGATTTTAATTTTCGAATGGTTTTGAGAGGTTTTTACGCAAGCTATTTTCATATTGTATCTGTCTTATTCTTTTTTGTACGTTGTAATCTAAGATATACTAAGTAGAGAACCATTTTAACAATGTTGTTGTTGGTTTCGATAACTAGTATAGACTGGCAATACATTATAAAATCTAACACTATCTATTAACAACAAATTATTTTACAACTTTAGCCAGTCTTGTCTGAGGTATCACTAACTTACGCTTTCCTCGCGTCTGATAAATATGATTATGGTAACACTAACTTAACTACGTCTCAAATTATACTGTTTAGGTCCAAGCCCAGTGCTCAGCGGATGGCTTAACTGGTTGTACAAAACATCGGCAGTAGAGACCATGGGCCCAGTAAAAGGTCTATAGCCAGATCTGAAGGTTGGGATCCAGACGAGCTTCCGTGTGGAAAGGTCAACGACTCACACACCTTCATTTGAACACCACTTCTATGAGTCATCTGCGAGGATAGATTTAGATCGGTCTTGCGACTAGATGACATCTAGACTTGTGATCTTCCATTTAGATTGAAAACTGATGTTCATAATTATTAGAAGTGAGATGATTAATTTGTGCTTTGAGTACTATTTTAAATTAGTTTCTGCCCGCACACGGCTTTGCACGGAAAAAGTAAGCATATGTTTATTTCTAGGAAAAGTGCTACAAAACTTTTAAAAAAATCATTATGTATGTGCCGTTTCTTTGTCAAATAAATATATCTTTATCCAACATTTGAAATAATTATATTGTACTAGCTACGTCCCATGGCACCACCAAAATTTATGAAATATATATTCAAAATAGATAAAATAAGAAGTTTTAAAAAATTACCTATAATATAATTTACTTGCTAAGCTACGCCCCGCGGCACGACCAAAATGGGATGACCTATATTTTATTATATTCCTAGAACTGAGTATATTCAAAATTTAGCCTGATCCGTTTAATAGTTATCGCTTGAAGAAGTAACAAACATCCATTCATCCTAACTTTCGTATTTATAATAATACTAGATGCGCACCGCGGCTTCGCGCTCGCATGGAAATTTATTTGTGTAAAAATAAAAATACGTGTATAATTATTTACTTTGCAGTTTATTTATACCGAGTATTGAGTTAATCAAACCAGGAATAATATTTTTCCATACAAACTTTACCTTTAACTTTACTTAACCCCCTCAGAGGTTAAAATTTCCAAATGTTAATCGCTATGTCTAATTCTAGGCCCAAAACTATATACGTACCAAATTTCATTTAAATTACTTAAGTAGTTACGGAAATTAGTTATAACAAACATTCACACAGACTTTCCCATTTATTATAATAGTAAGATAGTGTCATAAGTGTATGACTTTTTCAAGGTGCGCAGTTATACAATAGCCAACTGATAACATTTTGAACAATGAACATTATATAAGAAAAGACTGAAACAATATACATATATAAAACATGGTCTATTAAGTTGTCGTAAAATAGTACCAACCATTATTGTATGTAATTGTAACTACTGCTAGCAAACTAGTAGGTAAATAAGAATAAATAAAGAAGATGATAATTTTAAGATATAATTAAGTAGGTATAAGATATTACTTATATTTAAGTGAACATTATTCATCTGTCATGCTGTGTGTTTCTATACTATATATTAATAAAATCCATGAAGATTTTAACAATATCAGAAACTTTAAAAAATAAAAAAAGAATGGCTTGTTATAGCTTTTTATAGGTAGTGTTAAGGAACTCATGGTCCTAAATGTGAGCATGTCATCTATTTTATTGACATTATATGTACCTCAGGTATATTTTCTTAAATCACTATCACTACATAGTATAAAACAAAGTCGCTTTTTCTGTCCCTATGTCCCTTTGAATGCTTTAATCTTTGAAACTACGCAACGGATTTTGATGCGGTTTTTTTTAATAGATAGAGTGATTCAAGACGAAGGTTTATACGTATAATAAAACCGTGCGAAGTCGGGGCGGGTCGCTAGTTATTCATAAAGCGCTCTTTATTTGTTTTAGCGTGTTGTTCACCAAAAGATAATCGGATGATTAGACAGATTCGTCTTTATAATTGGACGTTCAATATATGAAAACTGTCTCGAAAACGTTCAAACAACCGTTTAACATGCAACCATATATTGATGAACTCAGGTCTTAGGCATTTGTGTAAACATTCAGTCATCATACCCATGATCATTGTCTTTAGTGGGTGTTGAATGGGTTAAAGCGAGCATAGTAGAAGGTTACAGCAACACCTGCTTAATGTATTTGCTCAGATACAAAAGAATAGCAATTGAAACTCTACATTAATATAAAAGACTATATTATTATTTATCGGATACTAGCTGTGCACCCCGCAGTGTTGCGTCTTCGTCACCCGCTTGGAAATATATTTATTTGTCGAATATCATATTTTTATACTTATTATCATATTCCCGACGAAGAAAAATCCAAAAACACAAAAATCATAAAAGTAGCTCCAGCCATTCTCGAGTTATAAATGGTGTAACCTACACGACTTTCTTTTACATAATAATGATGATTATCGCGTTACGTATTGAATGAATGAACATGGACATTCCGAAGATGAATAATTGAGGGTAGTTGTGTATACTACCGTTAATTCTTGACTGTAAGTCCGAGAATATCCAGTCGCCCTGTGACGATTATCGCGTTACGTATTGAATGAATGTACATGGACATTCCGAAGATGAATAATTGAGGGTAGTTGTGTATACTACCGTTAATTCTTGACTGTAAGTCCGAGAATATCCAGTCGCCCTGTGACGATTATCGCGTTACGTATTGAATGAATGTACATGGACATTCCGAATATGAATAATTGAGGGTAGCTATGTAGGTATACTGTTAATTCTTGACTGTAAGTCCGAGAATATCCAGTCGCCCTGTGACCAAGATAAGTTTAACGTAGAGGGAATAAAAATACATAAGGTAAGCGATAAATATCCGATAAAGAATAATCAATCAAACAAATCAAAGAATCGTTATCTTACTATTATAATACCTAGAATCTAGAATAAGACATAGGCTAATCAACTTTTCAAGGGTGGTAAAGTTTGTATGGAAAATAATTATTCCTTGGCCCGATTTACTCAAAACTCAGTATAAATAAAGTATTAAAGAAAAAAAAGTCTGGTTCGCGGGCGAAGCCGCGGGGCGCATAGTCAAACTTCTATCAATAAGATTAAAATTGTAAATCACCTGCGTGTTTCAAGTACTAGCTATTGAAACCAATAATTTTTAGTAATATCACAAGAAACATTTAGAGGGAAGAAACATATGGCATTTCCAAGTGGCAATGACAGGGCAGTTTCTAGGCAATTTTGTTCTATTATCGTTATATCGATTAGTTCCTTATCGATCTTGCCAATAATTGAAGTTTGCTGCCATGCGTAATAGTTTTGAACAAGTTATGTTAATTCTACATACCTAATTATCATCATCATCAACCCTAAACGTCCCTTTAAGTTAGACTTTTCCCAAACGACGTTAATCCGTAAGTTTAGTGAAGAACAGTGGTAGAATAGAAAAATATTTATTAGCTAGCTGCGCACCGCGGCTCTACCCACTTTTAAATCGATGAAGCGTGTTTTATTCCAGGCCTAAAACGAAGTCCATTCAAAATTTCAGCCCGATGTTCAGTAGTTTTGTTGTGAACGACAAACATCCATCTATCCAAACTTACGCAATAATAATATTAGTGTGTTTACTCATAAACTACTGGTAATATTTTGATCAAGTATCTAAGGGACTAAGAAGCACCAGATTTCTAATAAAAAATAATAATCTCAAAATCACTTAGAAAAAAGTTCGGAGGGCTCATAAAAAATACAGCCAAATTGAGGTCCTCCTTTTTTATACGTCTAATTAATTAAACGGATCTCAGCATAATGCTGACTATGGTGCCAAACTGGTCATCCGAACTCGTTACAGATTTTACCGGAAGACTAGCTTTCCAAGATGACTTCCTTTCTATGTAATGGTATTGTATTAAGTATCAGTCATCCAGTACCCACCCATAACACAAGGTCTGCTTAGCTTGGGGCTAGATGATGCTCTGTAGATTGTCCAGCATTTGTTATTTCTTCCTTCTTAAATTACCTTACTAACTTACTTTCGAGTGGCTGAATCGTCTGTCTTCTTGATTTGAAAGACAGGACTTGTGAAATGTAAATCGGCGATGTAAAATTATGTGAGCTTTATTTGTGTCATAAATTATAACGAATCGTGATGATTTTAACCTTCAAGAGATATGCGTGGCGTTCAAATATCATTTCTACAGCGATTGGTGATTGTCTGTTGTAATACTGAGAACCATTTTTAAGTAGTTCGATATGTCTAGAATATAGAATGTGTAAACTACAGCATTATCAGTCTATTTCAACCACTTGTGTTGAGTTTGGCCGGCTCTTTCCTTTGCTTCATCAGAACACTTATAGAGGTATTATATCTACACATATACATAACATGAAGTGTTTTGTGTGTTATCGACATTTTTTGACACAAGACGTTTTTTCCAGGTGAACCGATTTTGAATATTATCTCTTTATTTTAAAGCTGGCGCTTCTCTTGTGGTTTAGACTTGTAAATTTGATCGAGATTATTAAGGGATAAATCAAAAGCCAATTTTCAAAGACCAATTTTTGATTTATATGTTTTTATTTTTATTTACATTTTGATGTTGTTCTCATTTTAACTTGAAATAATTAGTATAGTTGGTTTATAGTATTCTAGAACAAACCAAATTTTTAAACTTCGATGATGCTGTCTAGACTCTACATGTCCTTTTAGTCATTTTCTTCAATGTCTTCAACACTGATGACTGGCTTCTCTCCTGTGTGGAATGTTGAAACAAATATTATAAAGGAACTAGCAACCCGCCACGGTTTCGCACGGTTTTATTATACGTATAAACCTTCCTCTTGAAACACTCTATCTATTAAAAAAACCTCATCAAAATCCGTTGCGTAGTTTTAAAGATTTAAGCATCCATAGGGATATAGGGACAGAGAAAGCGACTTTGTTATATACTATGTAGTACAGGAGAGAGGCCATGCAAAATGATCGTATTTATATCTAACCTAAAATACTAAAATAGTGCGAGCTGGGCATTGTCGCAGTCACGCTTCACGGAGAGATGCGCAAGAGCACCGGGACTCTGTCACGCTCGCGCCTCCGACCCCACCAACCCTTTAGCAGCAAATTGGGCTATTACATTGTACGGAGCAAGAAGCCGTGGCAAATGTTTAAGGTTGATAGTTTCAAGATTTCTATGATTGCACATTATATGAGAGCTTGGGGCTAGATGATGCTGTGTGGACTGTCAGGGCCAAAAAGGTCCCTGTCTCAGCATTGTGCCGCTTCTTATTTCGGCTCTATCTTAATATATCTCAGCAGCGCTGGATTTTCAGGCAGGTCCTAGTGTAGTGACACAAAGATAGTATAAAAGACACCTTTTAAATTGATTATGTACACAAAGAGACAACATTTTGCTATAAATTAAATAGCTTGAAGAAGTTAGGTTAGCAAATTTTACTAATCCACCAAAATTCGTTCGACTGTGTCGTTCCAAAGATTAGTGTCATCTACAATTTGTATATCATGTCGTGCGTATCTGTTCTGTCTGGAGTATACGCTTTCTAATGATATTTTAGATTTAAATTGGAATGATGCGATGACTCGCAAGCTAATGCACGCAACATAAACCACTGTAATGGACTTCAAAGATTTCTCAAACCTGAAAAAGCATCATTCGTTCTTTATCCGACTTCAAAAAAGCAGTAGAGTTCCTCATTGATTGGGAAAATATTGTTTTGTTTCTAAGGGCTGTAAGCGGAATTAAAGACAGTTTATATGTTTTTTTTAAATACGTCAACTTTTTTATTCCTCTTGCTCTCCAAATACATAAACGTAACTCTGACTTATGCACGTCTCAAGTGACAGTGACATTTTTGACAGATTTGACGACTCGAGGATTGTATAAATCGTAGTTGGGTTATTAAGTCTATCTATCTATATCAGGGTTCATTTGTTTTCTTTATAATATTATGTACCTACCATTATTTATAATTATTTTTTATTGTTACAGGTAAGACTACGTACTTATGGGCTAGTTATTCCTAAAGAAGATAATCCGAAGGTATCGTGTATTTGTTCCTGTTTTCCAAAAATTTTATCTGCATCTTGTTTTAAGATCATAAAGATCTTTCCGATTGGGTGTTTAAAATAAGTAAGTTTTATTTCTTCATGCTTACCAAATAAGATGATTCAAATTTACAAAAAATACTGAAAAAAAAACGTAAAAAGTGTTGTTTAATTATCTCTTCACTTGTCCACTTGTGGAAGAAATTAAAAAGAACATTATTACACACTCTAGATCCATATATCAACCTGTAGGTACTAGAAACAAAGTCTAATAAATGTTTGTTTTGTCTATAAATCAAAATACAATGCGATTTTAGATTGATGTCAATATTTATAAATATCTTAGGACAACATTGAATTTCTTACATACCTACCTATTATTTATGCTTGTCTATTGTTGATTTGAAACATTTCATTTTAAGCTTCACGAATCTCTCGAGATATTACACAGTATTATAATACGCTATACCAGATATTAAATAAAAAGTAAACATTTTATTTAACACTATTATATGCCGGTGGCTTCGCACGCGTTGTTTCTATGGGAAGGTTTCAAGGCATTTTGTATTCCATGAGAATTGATTTATGGAATGAAAAGTAGCCTATGTTATTTCAGGGCTAGAACTACGTCTTTTCAAATTTTTAGCCCGATCCGTTCAGTAGGTCTTGCGTGAAAGAGGAACAAACATCCATCCATACATCTATACAAACTTTCTCGTTTATAATATTAGTAAGGATTATAAAGAGTGTAGGAACGCAACACTTTCGTGTGGTTTGGCCAAACAAGAAGCTTAAACCGTCATCGCACGTGATGGAAAGCAAAACAAGAATCCAAATATAAAATAAATTAATAATGCTGGACAATTCACACGGCATCATCTAGCCCCCAAGCCAAGCATGTGCTTGTGGGTGCTGATGACTGATACTTAATACAATATACTACAGTAGATAGATATTTTTACTATACATAGTAAACTTGGCAAACGTAGTGTAGGACACCCTCCGGCCAGGTGGGATGACGATCCGCGAAAGACTGCTGGCAGATGCTGGATGCGTCAAGCTGAAGACAGGGCGCTATGGCGCTCATTAGGGGAGGCCTATGTCCAGCTGTGAACTAATATAGGCTGATGATGATGATACATAGAAAACACCCAGAATCAATGGAAAAAATATTTTCCGAACGTACAAACTTGTGTCCCAAGGCCGGAATCGAAGCCTCAACCTCCTGCGTCACAGGCGACCTTCGCCCACCGCGCCACATCGGTCTACATATTATCTTTGACCATTTAACCAGAGACAGTATAAAAACACAATCTAGGGCTGGTTGTACTGTAAGTATTATAAACTGATGTCATAACACCATATCTGGACCCGAATTCCACTAAATAAATCGCTACACCATTTAAAAAGTATCGTGTCAAAAATTCAGTGTTAAACACTTTTTGGTATTCTACTTGCACAAACTTTTTGAGGTTCATTCATAACTGTGACGATTAGGTAAGTACCTTTATAACTATCAATTTGACATTCTAATTATGAAAGTCTCTTCAAACGCAAAAAATAGTAGAATACCAAATAGGTACACAAACGTCATTTTATTCATCTTGATTGAATGGCACTATTGAGACCTTTGTTTTGACATTAGTGGAATTCGGCCCCAGCATAGTCCCAGTATAGACCTATCAGTTTGTACCATCAGTTGGCTTATTGAAGTATCCTAACTAATGTATATTCCATACACCGTAGTCCTAGGTTAGAGCACTAGGCTTTCTTTGGGCCCAGATGTTGGTGGATTGAAATTTCGTATATTATTTATTCTATAGTTAAGGTTTATTTGGCCTTCGCTCGGCAGTGAGACAGTGATGACTAAAATAATCTAAATCGTGGACCAACTCGTTAGTCCATGATCTAAATATGATAATATAAGTTAACTACTAGCTCGTAGGTACGTGTAGGTAAATTATGATAATTCCATCCATCTAACAGATAAATCATAGGCGTAGAACGTAAAAACAACATAATTAAGTATTATGTTTAACATAATATTTTGCTCTTTAAATAACTATAACTGGTTTTTAAAAATAACTTATATAATATGCAAGTTTACCTACCTACTTAGACAACCAACGCAGTCTGAGAAACTGGTTTTTAATTTAATAGTCGACCGTTTTATTACTGACCTTGATTATTACCAAGCCCTCAAAGAAACAATCCTCGTTGTGCGTAGAATGGTAGAATAGTGATAGTTTGGTAGCCACACCGCTAAATCGTAAATGTTTTTCCGTATTACATATGCGCAGATCTTAGATCAATATTTTGTAGTCTTCATTTCTCACTTCATTCAAGGGCCTGCGAAGGCGCTGTATTGACAAATTCTTGTAGAGACTTCATAATATTACTGTTTATAATGAAATGAACGTTTTCAAGAACTTGAAAGAGCGTGCAATCATAAATAAATAATGCTGGATGGTCCACACAGCCCATCTAGCCCTAAAGCTCTGTTCTTATTCTTATGCCTAAAGATACGAATAGGTATTCACTTGTACTCATAACATGTACGCGTATGAATTTGAACGGGTGTGAATACCGGTAAAAGCCATATGCAGTACTGTATAACTTTTACCCGTATACCGGTATTACTGCGGTACGGTACCCCACATGTCATCCGGTTCAGTTACACAGCTGACGATGGGAAATGCGATAGTACCAACGAACATGGTCGTGCTTAGGTAATCACCGGTGACGTTAGGGCAACTTTCGCCGATAACGTTCAAGAAACTCTAGACAATGATCGAAATTTAACGGTAACTTACTTACATGTATTGAAACAATAACAAAGCGACTAATTACAGCTATTATCACTATCACTAATAAAACAAAGTCGCTTTCTCTGTCCTTATGTCCCTATGTCCCTAATCCCTATGTATGCATAAATCTTTAAAACTACGCAACGGATTTTGATGCGGTTTTTTTATTAGATATAGTGATTCAAGAGGAAGTTTTATACGTATAATATAAAACCGTGCCAAGCCGGGGGGGGGGGGGGTCGCTCGTTTACAAATATAACAAATTCCTAAAAATCTAAGCCGTCACCAGAAGTCAGAGTACCCAGAATGCTGGCAGCATTGCCACGTTGAATGGCAATGCTAATTCGTTGACCGAAATAGAAGCCAGCATTCCGATCACCTGTGGACTCTATGAGAAGTTTGATAAGATCTTTAAAATTTAGACAATTGATTAGGTTCTTAAACATCTGACGTTGTTTTTGTATAATCAGAATGTTTAAGTTACAGTGTACCTTATCAATGCGATAAGTCTATTATTAGAATCCGAGTAAAAGTTTAGGTACCTATACGTACGTGGCTTGCACAATATGATTACGCTCTCAGAAGTACCTAACTTAAGAGAATTGTAACATGCAAATGAAAAGTGAAGAATAAAGAATTGATGAATAATTGTAGAAGAGTAGGGAATGATCTTTCTCTGAAGACAGTTCTGGAAGACAAACTAGCGGTCTACCCAGTTTATAGAGATACAATTTTACGAAGAAATATAGCTATAATTGTACGACAGTAAGTAACGTATTATAATCTATAATAAAACAGGCATAAAGACCCTCATTGTATAGGCCCTTTGTGAGCTGTACGGATTTCATCGGGTAATTCCTATCAATGGGATTAGTTACTGTGATCTCATAATAGCAACTCTATTATCTATTATGATATCTAGCCTAATGGATAACGTAATACCTACTACTGGGGACTTACGTCAGGGTTGTCTTACCTACCTCATATAAGTAAGTAGGTAGCGTGGTAATGCAGCCAGTGTCTTGGGGACGCTTCCGACTGGTATTGACATGGATCAATTGAGCTACCTTTAAACTGTTTGCAACCGTCTGCAGTTAGCTCAATGGTTTCAATTGTATATAGCTACGAGTAGTAATTTTTTCTATTCGTTGATTTTATTTTTTGTTGTTAATAAAAAAATGTATTTCTCAGTAAGTAGGTAGTCTTTAAAACTTCTTAAAGGCGGTAAAGATTAAATACCTATAATCCACGCGATGATTTATGGAATGAATTCCAGCCCGTAGTTTTAGCGTGAAAGAGGAACAGTCATCCATAAATTCATACATCTATACATTCATACAAACGTTCACGTTATAATATTAGTACCTATGGATCTGTAAAGATGCAGGACAGAGTAATAACCAGTCATTGATATTTGGAGGTCAGTTGAAATCAGTATTTTTCGTGGTTCAGTGAACTTTGCGGTCACTGCCGCCGTGGCACTATTTCCCGACTGTTGTCACATTTTCGGTGCAATGCTAAAAACACGAGTAAAAATAAACTCTTAAAATAGAACGAGATAACGTCGCAAGCGTCTCGGCAACGCTCTCGGGAGAAAACACTGAACATTCAGAAAAATAAACAAAGCGGCGGTACTGAAATAACCGGGGAAACCGGGGCTAGCGGGAATTGTGCGTAATACACGACAAACTATCAAAATAAACTGCTTACGCTTACACAGCAGAAACTAATGAAAATACAAGGAAATACGCAAAACTCCATCAGATAGCTATTGACGATACAATAAATTCCGGCGAGATCTTCCAATATAAACATCTAGCTATGTGGGTACATACATACTGCTAAAGGAAATACACAAAAAAACTAACTGAGTCACCAGTAAAAAATAATACCCAAGCATGGGCCAAGTTACATAAGTATTTTTTAAGGTTGCTTTGTTATTGGAAACCTTGTTACCTACCTACTGTTTAGAATTCCCACTGATAATTCTAGTTACCTGAGCTTTGTTGCCTTGGTTTTACAATGACGTGGATGTTAATGACACCTTTGCAATTTGCTGCAAGCTGCTAAATCCACAATTTGCTAAAAAATATATTTTGCACATGGTTTGTTTCATCTCTACGAATGAAGTAGTTTAAAGAAACAACCAAATTTCAGCTCTAATATTGACTTTAGTTATGTAGAAACTATGAAAAGGAATACTTAGGTATATACATGCATAATTTACCTAAGTGACTCAATTTTTTGGGAAAAACTTCGATATAGTCTGTTGTTATGTATGTAAGAATAAATGCACATACTTACTAACAGATAATATATAGCAGGTCAGATACAAATAGTCGAAAATACCGCTAGATAAGATAAAAAACACATAAATCGACAGAAGCTGATATACGAATTGTTTATATATTGTTGTGACCTTATTGTAAATAACAACATGTTTTCGTCTCCGTATATTATTTGTTTGGTATTTTGGAACAATTTCCCAGATAAGATAAGAAGTTGTTTGATGCAAAAGTGTGTAAAGCTATGCATTTAATCAGCGCGTGACAATAAAAATATGGCAGCCATTTAAATTTATTGCCGTCTTGTCACTTAATCAACTGCTTTATTGGTTAGTATTGTGGCAAACGACGTTCCTTGAATACCTATAACCTTAACTACCACTGCTACAAACAATTTACTATATTTTTTTTATAGTTACCTTCATGGGAAATAATACTAACCTACATTTATTTTTATTTGAGCTAGGCCATTATTATAGCAATGTAAAACTATGATCTGATTTGTTTAATCAAACACAGACTTTGGAATCAACATAAAAAACTGATGTCATGTTTTTGTACGAATTCGATTGAGTCACTTCTTAAATAAAAACAACAAAGTCAAACAATCCATCAAAACTAGAATAGCATAGACATATAACTATATATAACAGGTGATAAACACATATAAAACCGCGTGGGATCTAATCCATTTAGAGAATATCATCGGTGTAATACCGCCGGCGGGGGCGAAGCCCTACAAGACCGCTTACAAGTGTTGCCGGGTGGCGGCAGGTGAATCTGTCATTACAGTAATCCAGCAGAAACCTAGACAGATTATTCTATCGAATGCCTAGCCTATTTAGAAATCAATCAGGTTTTTTACCAACACAATGAATCCTTTTTCATACATGTCTACTCGAGAACTAAATTATTTTATGTTAAAGCTTATATTTGAATAACATACACTGATACAATAACATGTATTTCAGTTATATTAAGTAGGTTCCTGTTAGGTACCTGTTATTAGTTATTACAAAAGATAATTATGGTTGTGCAGTGAGCGATAAAAATCCTCATTTACTGCCATGATTAGCTTCTATACATAATGTAACAAAAGAGCGTAATCGGCATAATTTATAAAGAAATAAAATAAGGCATTGGAAAATAATACAACACGACATTTGATATTCTATTTATTCCTTGATTGTAATTTTCATTGCTAATAAAGTATTTTTTTAAATTCAACACGACATAGTTAATCATACAACCTTAGATGCTTTATTATCAGTAGGTAAGGTGTCCAGTTTCCTCCGTTTTTCATAATAGCCTGGTATCTTCGAGGCATACTTTCAACTAATTTTCCAGTATATTTACGGGATAATGACCTCCATAATAAAATGACCTTTAAGTAATTAATATCTTTAGTATTTCTGCCATTGGTTCAGTCAGTTAGCTGCCCTTGGGAACAGGAACATATTGCCTATAGCTACCTCATGCACTATATAAACAGTATTTCGCATTATTTGTATTGTTTGATAATATCACGTGTGTCTATATTTGTTTTCGTGAAACAATGCGACGCTCGTTGGCGTGCTCTCTGTCTGCGTGAACGCTTTTATTTTATTCTTGCTTTTGTTTCATCCGAGGTATATAAATTTAAATTCAGTTTTATTTAATTTATTTGTCTCATAAAACAAACGAACACATTTGCTTTAAATATTACAAAATGGTAAAATTTAAACGTAAATGTCAATTTTAACTTGTAAGATACTACACATTATAGGTAGGTAAGATACATAAAATAAACATAACTGCAATAAATGAAATTAGAGTAGAATCTTCTGGGTACATCAATCTCTCCGAATCCTAGCAAAATTGGAGCAAAAGAAATAAAAATATGACTTTATAGTAGGGAGGTTGTGGAATGCTTATCTATTTTCACACTGAAATAGGACCGTTTCCTACCAGTCTAGCCGATATTTGACTTCTAAGTGCTTAGGAATTGCCTGTTTTTGTTTATCTAGCAAATGTGGTTATTTAAGTTTAGATTTTAACATGTAAGTACCTATTTTGATTTGCATACCGGAAGCTTTATAAATTTAACATTAATGCCGCCGTTTTGTGGTCGTGATGGTCGTACAGTAGTTCTGTTTTTACTTTTTCTTATGACAGTAGCGCTGATCTTATGGGTCTTAGATAGGTCTTAGATTTGTCTTAGCAGCCTCGTGGAGTTCGGCTTTGCAAAGTTGAGCATAATGATCAGCGAATGAACAATGAATCAAAACAAAATAATGAATACCTACCTACCATAGACCCATTTCACGTCACCTTGCTCTAAGTTCAAGACTTGTGATGTACATGCAGCAAGTATTCTTGTTGCTGAGTCTTTAAGACGTTAAAGGTGAGCCACGCAGGTGTAGTTCTCTCCGTGACTCCATGTTGAGGAACAGAACTAAGTAGAAAGAAAAGAATGGAAAGAGAACAATGAATGCCCAGTTCAAGATTGGAGTGATGAATCCTGGGTGGGAGGAACGTCTTGCTGAGCAACCGAGATCCATAAATTACATCTCCGTTTTGAAGGCGGGAAAAGACTTGCCTTACAGATTTATACGTGATTTCTATCTCCGAGTATTGGTCTCTTATGTCTCCTGCACCATAAGCCCAAAGACATTTTGACCATAAAATACTTTACACACACCTAAGTTATATATCAATATATCAATATTTTTTTTTATTATTCTGTACTGTCCCACTGCTGAGCAAAGGCCTCCCTTCCTTTCACACTTCTCTGTTTTGTGCCACTGTGGTCCATTTCTATATTGGTCTTTTGAGTGTGCTAATTCGTCTTTCCATCGTCGCTTTGGTCTACCGCGAGGTCGTTTCTTGTCTTTGGGAATCCAATCTGTGATGGATTTCGCCCACGACTCATCCGACTTTATTTCAAATGTATGTAGAAAATTATAGCAACTTTTCTACATACACATTTGATATACTAAGGGCGAATCTTAACACTGCATTGTCTTTAGAGATAGGTCTAGGTACTTACTTCTTATATAATTCACATATGATTTACAATATTATGATTAGTCAAAAGTTATATTAAATACTAGCGCCCCGCCCCGGCTTCGTACGGTTTTATTATACATTACTATAAACCTCACGGAGCCCGAGACCTTTCCAACGAATGCAAAACCGTGGAAATCGGTTCGTGCGTTCTGGAGTTATGGCGTCAGGAAGGAAAACCCGACTTATTTTTATATAGTAGAATATTATACAAGCTTCTTTCGAATGGTGATGACGATAACTTACGCTTACCTACATACAAAGATAATTTATAAGTTCATTTAACCACATTCATCTCATCCGTCACATTTGCATTGGTTTATCATATCTAATACATCTTCCAATGTCATGTTTCTTTGTGCAAAGTCGCCTATCTTAACCTATTCTTAATTCTTCTAGAGTTTTTTGACACATATTGATAAGATATACGAGACGAAAATAAAAACATGTCACCAGTCTCTTGCGGATATTATTCTCTGGCGCTTGTGTTTGTTGGTTTAATTTACTGAAGTTTTTATATTTTGTGATACTCTGATCTGAATCCGTTGGTTGACATGGCTCAGCATTCGGCATGGTCGGGTATTCATCCGATAATGTACAGCACCTCTGCTAGAAGAGTGAGAGGACAATATTACATTTGTAAGTGTTGTCTTATCTTTACCTTTCTTATATCTTTCCCTTCCTCATTATTTGGAACCAGAAGTGTGCACTTGGAACAATGAAGACACTTTGGGCGCTTCTTCAGAAAAGCTACTGACGTATCTGATCATATCCATTCTCAAAAAATTGGGACGGCCTATCCGACAAATTTGAATTTTATATATTAAGAGGATAGGTCAATGAAGCTGTGAAATTAAGCTATTGAGGTGTTTGCGTAAGATGGACAATGAAACATAGTGACAAAACAAAAAATTAGGACAGCCACATTAAAATTTTGTAAAATTATTTTATTGTGTTGTATGGATTCTCCTGCGTTATTTATAGGTAGAAAGCCAAGAAAATTTATAGGTAGATAGATAAAAAGCCTTAGAATATAAGTAAATATAACTTGGAACTGAAGCTATTGAGATGTTTGTGTTGGATGCACGATCGAAGAGACGCGTAACGAAACCGGCGCGGCGCCACTCGACCGCACGCGTCGAACTTGACCCACATCTCTTGAGAGACCATTGTCTTCGCAACAGCCTCGATCAACTTGACGACTCGCCATTACTTCGCACGAGCCTCGGCAACGACTCGGAAAACAATTGTTCATCCGACAGTACCGGCGACCTTCCGCGAACAAACAATACACTGTTATTTTTGTACATTCGCATACAAACGTAAAATTACTTCTTGTCATCTAATTGCACTTTCCCAGCTTTCTTTTTGATCACCGGTTTGTGTGAGCTGAACGGATCCCGTTAACTGACGGCCCAGATATCTACATTTCCATGTTGTCATGATTCGAACGTGATCCGCTTAGCTTTAGCATATTCATTGGGAAAGTGAAATTATTTTCCGAATGACGACTATCAAAAGCAATACATACTGTACTGCAATTATGCACATACATGTTTTACTAAATAGGTAATTTAACATAGCAACCTACTAATAATTAACCATACCGTAGCTAATTACAGTTATTACCTAGTTGTAGTGGTGATGACATCATAACTGATTTTATATTTACTAGGTATTAGCTGTTCCCAGTGGTTTCACCTGCGTTAAATTGTTTTGTTTTTCATCTCCCATGGGAATGCGTTGTTAGGACAAAAAGTTTCAACAATTATATCCCATAAATCAAGTCGATCGTTAGTTAGGGCGTGAAGGAAGGGCTATCAAACTTAGGCATATAATATTAGTTAGGATTTCCTTAGAGCCTCAATATTATGTTCTAGCAACATATTAGATATTAAGTCGAGGTTAGGAACTTATATGTCTAACTAAGTGTCATGCATGACTAGGTAACTTAAGAGGGCATCCTAGCTCATTTGTGAACCAAAATAGGCCTAAATCACACACTCGTCTAAGTCTCGTAAGGTACTCATGAAACACCGAAAAAAAACATGAATTATAACAACTAAAATACTAAAAAAAGAAAAATACTCTAAAAATCATGAAAAGGACCGTTATAAATCTAATTTGTCTAATCATCATCATCATCTAAGGAACGCTGCAGCCTATTGAAATGATTTTTGTTATAATTCGTAGGTTACTAGGTAAATATTTAGTTGTCTAAGCCAGTTTTTAATTACCTATGTAGTTTTCTGGTTATTATATTTTTATATATCTTTTGAATTTTTGCGGTTTGACCTTTCCAAAAACGTAATGTACCTACTGTCCCGTCTGCTATAAACTTCTTGTAGGTAATAATCACTTGAATTTGAAGGCTTACTTACTTTTTTTTATCAAAAACTATACTCTGTCCCGCTTCTACAAATGCGAAACCTTATTCCTATCCTATTCTTTAAAATAGTTACAACGCGCTTAGCTATGCTTAAGGCCCCCAATAACAGCTAAGACCTTAACTCTCTATCGCTTAGTAATTAACCCTGAAATTGAACATGGTACTTGCGTCTGACGTGTGACTCTGATACGATATCGATATAAATTGCTAGAACTTTCTATATACTCAAACAATTGTTCTTGGATATCTTTGTACCTACATACATTAGTAGGTGTAAAAAGAATGATAGTGATTACTTATCTCTACTCAGGTACTTACTATCCTTATACTAATAGGTGTAATGAATGCGAAAGTTTGTATGTTGAAGAGGTAACAAACATCCATCCACTCATGTTATAGAAAACACTAAGAACCCCAGAAAAAACATTCAGAAATATATAAACTAATTGATCTTTATTAACAACGAAAATTACAATCAAGGAATAGAAAAAATTCTCTGCAGAGACTTGCAATCAGTCTAAAAGTAGCTCAATTGATCCATATCAATCAATACCAGTCGGAAGCGTCCCCAATACACTGGCTGCATCACCACGCTGTATGGCAATGCTGATGCGCTGAGCCAGATACTCACCAGCTCTCGGGTCACGCGTCGCATCGACCAGACGCTCAGATATTTTTTTAAAAACCCGGAGAGCCTCGGTACCCCACGGACCTAGGGTCTCGACTCCAAGGGGAGCAAATGCGAAGGTACTGCCGAGACCTGCATGTTTGCGCCTCTTGAGATCCTCGGCCAGATCTGCCGCCGCTTCTTCTAAAAGTATTTATGTATTGTTCCAGGCATGTCCCTAGACGAAGGCAGACAATCGCAGAGGCCGTACAGATACGGCATGGTGCTGCTGTGCGCGGGCGCACTGATCAACTGGCTGGGCCTGGCCGAGGACTACGCGGAGCCCGTCAGATACGTGGGCGTGGCCTGCATCGTGGCCGGGGCGCTGCTCATCTGCGCAGCCATGTGTTGCTGGCTGCAGTCGCCGGCCAGGCAGCCGCAAGCGGACCGCGCCGACCCTGATACACACCAGGTATGTACAGGAGCGTTCAGTAAATCAATCAGTAAATCAATATCTTTATTTTTTTAGGCTTACAAAATAAGCACTTAGACAAGTCAAATTTAAACTATAGGTACAGTAGCGTTCACTATTTACTATACCCCTAATTGCTACAATATACACCAATAATAATGTTGAAGAACTTCAATCTTTAACTAAGTGCAAAAACTAAACCACAGTGCTTTGCATCGTGCTTTGTTAAAAATTGCAAAAAAATGTCTAAGCAATAGCAGGATTCGAACCCGGTATGCCTATTAAATCCGAAACACACAGAAGCCGAAGGCGGAGCGGAGACGAAGGCGTGCGAGTTGTATTCTATGGAATCCTATGAAAGCCTACACACACACCGCAGGCGGTGGCGGCGCGGTGCCATAGGAAAAACCGGCACGCCATCGCCTCCGCTCCGCCTCCGGCTTCAGTGTGTGGAGAGTTTTAGGGGGCCGAGGACTACGCGGAGCTCGTGAGATACCTGGGGGTTTGCATCGGCATAGAGGAAGTACTAAAGACGGCTTTATCGCTATGAGCGGTCTCTACCATGTAACCTTAGAATGGAGGTTGACTGGTGAAATCGCACCAAATCAATAGAAATGCTGTTCGAGAAGCCGTTGTCGATTAGCATTTATATTGATGAATGTGTGTATGAACTAGACCAGCATGTTGATTTTTTTATTTCAATACTTAGTTAAAAAAACAACAACATTAACAAAAATCGGACATGTTGTGTTTATAAAATTTGAATTATTTTTTACGCGGATATAAAGCGAGGTAACAAATAATGGGATTAAATCATTTGAATGCTGTTATGCAAGAGTTTTCGATACCTAAAATAGCATAAACTTTCCAAAGCAAAAGGAAAATGACAGCAAAATTGTTATAATAGTCGAAAGCTATAAATTAGAAACTGTGATTACGCTATTATACCCAAGAGATTAATCTGTAACCGATTAACAATTGCGAAATCCAATGAACTAACTTATCGCTCTCACCCGAAAGTTAGTCTATAACCTTTGTAACCGAGAGTTCGCGATGAAACAAATGCCCTTGGCTTGGAAACAATTGCCAAAGCGTACTTATTTGGATCCTACGCACAATCACAGCAATTGGATGATAAATAGACCATTTGATCACAATCAGAATAGTAGGTGGACTTCAATATACTCGATAAAGATATTATCATGAGGTCATAACGAAAAAAGCGACTATTCAAGACGACCAAACTGGTCTGACCTTTGATTTTTGACTTCTTGGTAGGTAGGTAGGTACAGGCAATTACTTAAACATCGTTTTTAATCTGATTTGATGACACTATGAGATCATTACGAAATAAGTGTAGGTATGTATACGAAATAAATAAGTAGGAAGAATTTTCCCTGATTTGTAAATAAAAACACATTAATTTTTATTTGGAACATAAAAATAAACCTTAGTGCCCACTATTCTGAATTCGGAACTGAAGAATAAGTACTAATTTCTTTAAGCTTTTACAACTTATGCGCTTATTTAGGTAGGTCAATAATAATAATCAATAATCAATATCTTTATTTCTTTAGGCTTACAAAATAAGCACTTAGACAAGTCAAATTTAATTTAATTCGCCTCAATTTTTTATAGGTACACTAGAAAAACCCACCCTGCGATTAGCTTTAGGTATACAAATAGAAAAGCTTTATTTGTAATTCAATCAAACACAAAAGAAAAAAAACAAAAGAATACACTATAAAATAAAACAGTTGGCTTCAGTCACTAAACGGTCCCTGTCTCAGCATGAGCTGGTTGCCCTCGCCCCATCTTTTCTGGATCAAGAGTCAACTGTCAGTCAACTGTATTAATTCTTAAATTCTATCTTTCCAGATCGACGACCCCATCCACGTGATCTCAATGCCCGATGAAGAGACGATGCAGCAGAAGCCCCCCGACTACGACACGGTGGCCGGGGCTCCGCCGACCTACGACGACGCCATCAAACTGAACCCTGCGAGGCTGCTGCCCTCCAGCTCGACCCGCCACGAAGCCACCCGCAGCGCCTTCATCGCAGACACCATCATCGTCCCAGGACAGCTCGAAGACACCACGATGACCCCAATATCCATCGCACCTATCCACAGATCGCAGATCCCCAAAACACCCCCTCCTCCTTACAACCCTATCCACACAGTCAGGTGAAAGATTCGCTGAAACTAACTTTAAATCGACTGCTGTTTCGTGTGATCAGACTCGCGACCGCGCCGTCGCGCCGCCGACGGCGATAGGTATAGTGTTGTTACATATCCATACATGAAACGTTTTAGACGGTAGTGTCGAACTTGTGATACTTTGGAAGTAGATTAACCTAAACCTTTATGTAAATATTTGAATAGATTTTGTAAAAATAGTTAAGTCATCTCTTCCATAATTATGTTAAGGTGTTTAAGCGCCTCTGTTTCCAAATGACTAGTTTTAAGCGTCATGTTAATATCTCAATTTTTGGGAGTATTTTGTATGCTGAGTTGTGCCATCTTTCTGTATAACTCTCGGGCACTGAACGTGTTATTGCACTGAACTGTACAAGTAGCTTTGTTTAGTATTGATTGACACAATATTGTGGCTAGCACGTTTAATTGGTGGCAGGTAGATAAGCTTAGATGATTATGTGCATCACTGCTATCAAGCAATTAAAAACGAATTTAGTAATCAAGTAATTATTTATTGATCTTTGGTATTTAGTGTAACTTCGTGGAATTTATCTGAAGGGCTCTGGAAAATGCCAGTTATCAAGATAATATATACCTATTTGATTGGATATTTGATATCGCAAAACAAGCTTCTGATGTAATTGTTATATTCATATCTCTTCATATTCAATCCTATTCTGTTATTCTTTTGTTTCTTATTTCTACTTTCTTTAACGACCTCATTAGCGCAGCGGGCGAAGGTCCTTCTGCGACGCTGGTTGCGTGTTCAATTCTCGCCTCGGGACAAATGTTGGTACGATCTGCTGATATATATCCTGGGTATTTCTATATTTAAAAATATATAGTTATTATATAAGTATATCAGTTATCTACTTCTTACCCGTAACACAAGCTCTGCTTAGCTTAGGCTAGACGATGTTGTGTGAATTGTTTGTTTTTTAATCTCTTTGATTCTATTTTCCCACTTATAAGACTAAGAAGATTGTACCTAATTCCACGCAAAACTTCTTAAAGTTATAAGCTCTACCTGCCATGTATCAGAGCATTATTGTAGTTTCGATCTAGTCTTTATTTTCAACTGTAGTGTATAAAAAAGTAGTGCATATAAAACAGGCATAATATTTAGTGACTTAAAATATATTGTGCAACAGACACGTCGACAAAAGTGAAATAACTTAAAGAAGCACTGGTACTTACGCCTAACGATACAGAAACAGTAATTAAGCCTTATATTTAAACCCCACATTGTTTTTATTTATCATATTTTGTCATATCCATTGTCATTATTGTAATTTTGAAAATATTATAACACCCGCAAGAAACTGCAGTGGGTTTGAAGTGTATAAGTATCATTATTTCAATCAGTATTATAATAAAAACTAACTGAGAATTACTTTAAAATTAACGGTAGTAATACTCCGAGCTTTCATATTAATTATTTGAAGTGGGACCAAAGCAACTCCTAACTTACCTTACGTGTGCATACATAATGCAACTTAACGTGCGTGTCTGTGTTTAGGACGAGTTTACAATGCTGAAGTTGTGCATTTAATGATTGTACATTGTACAAAGTTATGAACGTTTAGTAAGAGTGTACATAAATAAATGTTGATAAAAGATTTATAGTTTTATTCTGACCTTCGTTACCTCAAGTATTCCACCTTTCAAAAGCAGTTAATTGTGATATTTGTGTTATGTACGTTTGTGGCCTACGTAGGTACCTACGTACTTAATTATTATGTAGGTATCTTCTGATATCAAAGGCAGGCAGTTCACAAAATCTAGGTAGAAACATCAGATTCGTGGCCACTTATCCTTCTTTTGCATGCAGTTTATTCTAACTTAACCCAAGAGTCACATTACATAACTACCTAAGTATAGCGAGTTCTGTTCCCAGATTAGGTTACTTACCATCGTGGTTCGTGATACCAATAAACCCGAAGACTAGGACAAGACAAGACTAGACTAGAAACAAATATTTGCAGATATTGTAAAAAATATCTAGGAGTGGGAATCGAATACGCATTTCTTGCGTCCTGCCATTCGTTTACCACGCCGCCCGCCGCACCCGCGCTGTCATGCGCGAAGAATATTTCTCAACGCGACGACAGCGGGTCTGCCCGGAATGTGGGGAAGGTGCGGGGCGAAATGGTAGCCGCGCCCATTCTCTCAAGGGCATCGGCTCTTGTTTGCGCCTTAAATGGGGTAGGTACATACTACCTACCATACCAAGACCGCATTGCTTCGATCCGTACCTATTATATTTAGCCCTAGTACTTATTTAGTTATCTATGTGGTTAGGTTTAAAAATGTTTGTATTCTCATAAAAACAAAAAAGTTATTTTATAATAAGATACAATAGGTAGGAGGATATGTAGGATACCTACTTGTAAATTAAGTCTTATTGAAGGGAAGTATGACTTGTGGTATCGAATTAAAACGACTGCATCTGACTGCTGTTGATTTATTATTACTGAACCATATAACTTGTCTAGCGTAGGACATAGATACCTACCTACTAGTTACATACAATTATAAGCTAATAACATTCAGTCACGCTAGTATATACATACATATACATGGCGTAGCGTTGCATGGCGTAGCGTGGCATGGCGTAGCGTGGCGTGGCGTGGCGTGAAGCGACAGGTCAATCCCCACGACAGCGACGAGGGCGCAGCGCTCATCAGTCCAGCCTGGGCACGCCTCGAGCGTATGACGAGCAGTATCCTCGTCACAGCCACAATGGTGGCACTTGGTCGTCGCTTCCCTTCCGGCTACACGACACAGGTACTTCCCGAAGCAGCCATGCCCGGTCAGCTAACGAACCTAACCTAACTAAACTAACCGAACTAACCTAACCTAACTAACCTAACCTAACTAACTAACCTAACCTAACTAACCTAACCTAACTAACCTAACCTAACCTAACTAACCTAACCTAACTAACCTAACCTAACTAACCTAACCTAACTAACCTAACCTAACTAACCTAACTAACCTAACTAACCTAACCTAACTAACCTAACCTAACCTAACTAACCTAACCTAACTAACCTAACCTAACTAACCTAACCTAACTAACCTAACCTAACTAACCTAACCTAACTAACCTAACCTAACTAACCTAACCTAACTAACCTAACCTAACTAACCTAACCTAACTAACCTAACCTAACTAACCTAACCTAACTAACCTAACCTAACTAACCTAACCTAACTAACCTAACCTAACTAACCTAACCTAACTAACCTAACCTAACCTAACTAACCTAACCTAACTAACCTAACCTAACTAACCTAACCTAACTAACCTAACCTAACTAACCTAACCTAACTAACCTAACCTAACTAACCTAACCTAACTAACCTAACCTAACTAACCTAACCTAACTAACCTAACCTAACTAACCTAACCTAACTAACCTAACCTAACTAACCTAACCTAACTAACCTAACCTAACTAACCTAACCTAACTAACCTAACCTAACTAACCTAACCTAACTAACCTAACCTAACTAACCTAACCTAACTAACCTAACCTAACTAACCTAACCTAACTAACCTAACCTAACTAACCTAACCTAACTAACCTAACCTAACTAACCTAACCTAACTAACCTAACCTAACTAACCTAACCTAACTAACCTAACCTAACTAACCTAACCTAACTAACCTAACCTAACTAACCTAACCTAACTAACCTAACCTAACTAACCTAACCTAACTAACCTAACCTAACTAACCTAACCTAACTAACCTAACTAACCTAACCTAACTAACCTAACCTAACTAACCTAACCTAACTAACCTAACCTAACTAACCTAACCTAACTAACCTAACCTAACTAACCTAACCTAACTAACCTAACCTAACTAACCTAACCTAACTAACCTAACCTAACTAACCTAACCTAACTAACCTAACCTAACTAACCTAACCTAACTAACCTAACCTAACTTACCTAACCTAACTAACCTAACCTAACTAACCTTACCTAACTAACCTAACCTAACCTAACTAACCTAACCACGTTATGTGTAACCAAGGTCAAGCTTAATCTATCGAACTCGCGAAACACGAAGACTGAGATTAAGAATGAGGTTACACAGGCCGTTGATAGACTCTACCAACTTATAAAAGAGTCTGAAAGTGTGAAGGGACAAGGCAAGAAGAAATCAGAAAGAGAGGCAGAACCGGAAATGGAAAAGGGCCCAGAGAAGGATAAGGCAGAAACAGAGCTGATTAGAAGAATAGAAGAGCACACAAGACTCATAAAGGAAAATAGTGAGAAAATGGAGAGATTACAGGAGACGATAGAAAGACAAACCTATGCGAGCGTGGCGGCAGTGCAACCTAGAATAAGGATCCCAGAGCACACTGCGCTGCACTCGATAGTAGTAACAGGGAAGGATGAGACGGAAACTGGAGAAGACGTCTTAAACAGGATAAGGAAGGTAGTCAACGCTAAGGATGGGAATGTGACTGTGGAAAGGGTGAGGAAAGCGAAGGACAGAAAGGTGATTGTGGGATGCAAGACAGAAGAGGAAAGGCAGAAAGTCAAAGAAAGACTCAGGAGCGCTGAAGAGCATCTTAGTGTCCAGGAGGTACAAAACAAGGACCCGCTAGTTATCTTCAAAGATGTACTAGCGTGCAACACCGACATAGACATCCTCAACGCTCTCTGGAAGCAAAATCCCAGAGTACTTAAAGAGCTCCAGGAAGAAGAAAATAAGACCGAAATCCTTTATAAGAAGCGTACTAGGAATCCACTAACCAGTCACATCATAATGAGGGTGTCTCCCAAAGTTTGGCAACGTTTGGTCCATGCAGAGACCGTCATGATAGACCTCCAACGGGTGAGAGTGATGGACCAGTCTCCATTGGTACAGTGCTCACTCTGCCTTGGTTACGGTCACGGGAGACGATTCTGCAAGGAGACCATTGAGAAATGCAGCCACTGCGGGGGACCCCACATGAGATCTGAATGCGCTGACTGGCTTGCCGGCTCTCCACCAATGTGCTGCAATTGCACGCATGCAAAATTTGGGAAAACAGACCATAATGCGTTCAGCAGCGAATGCCCCATTCGCCGGAAATGGGACACGCTCGCCCGAGCCACAGTAGCCTACCAATGCTAAAGTGGACCCAAGCATCCAACAGTCCTCAGCCAGCGTAAAGGCCTACCTTATAGCTCAAGCGAATTTGCAACGCAAACAACTAGCTACGCAAGAAATCATGCTTGAGGCTAGTAAGAAAAGGATGGCCTTTGCGCTGCTTCAGGAGCCCTACGTCGGTGCAACAGGCAAAATGAAGAACTACGGTGGAGCCAGGATCTTCCAGAACACAATTTATGGCAGCGGCCCAGTCAAATCGGCCATCGTCGTATTTGATAACGACATGGACGTGATCCAAGTCCCTGATCTCACCACGAACAACATCGTCGTAGTAAAAGTCAAAACGAGTGCCTGGGAGATCGTGGTTGTTTCGTTTTACTTTGAGCCTGAACACACCGACATTGAGCTATACCTGGAGCAGCTTAGGAGGATTCAAAGGCAAACCAGATCGAGAAACCTGATACTGGGGGGCGACGCGAATGCCAAGAGTTCCTGGTGGGGAAGCGGGAAAGTGGACCAAAAAGGAGAAGACCTGGCTGGTACGTTGGAGGAAATGAACTTGCAGGTACTTAACGAAGGTAACACGCCCACCTTTGATACCATCAGAGGTAACAAATCGTACACCAGCTTTGTGGACGTCACGGCCTGCACGCTGGAGATGCTTAACCTGGTGGAAGACTGGAGAGTAAATGAAGGAATGATTAGTTCGGACCGGCAGGCATAGAGATCAAGAGAACAACAAGACTGTACAATAGCAAAAAAGCAAATTGGAGCCTATTTCATGAGAAATTGGCCCAATTCTTCCAAGACAACAAAATAAATACAGAATATATTAGTAAAATCAGCAATAAACTAGAACTAGAGCAAACTATAGTAACATACATAAATAAAATAATAGAAGCAACAAAAGAATCTATGCCAAAAAAGAAAGAAAATACTAAACTTACCCTGCCGTGGTGGTCCGAAGAACTAGCAAAGCTGAAGAAAGAAGTTACCACCAGAAAGCGTCGAATCCGTTGTGCAGCGCCGGTTCGAAGACAGAAGATCGTCGATGAGTACCTGCAAGCAAAAGAAACATATGAGAACACAGCCAAAGGAGCTCAAGTTGAGAGCTGGAAAGAGTTTTGTGGAAAACAGGATAAGGAAGGACTATGGGAGGGTATTTACAGGGTAATTGGGCGGACAACAAAACGGCAAGAAGACAATCTCCTGGCGAAGGATGGGAGAGCGATGAGCCCGTACGAATCTGCAAAATTCCTAGCAGAAACATTCTACCCAGAGGACTCAATAAGCCAGGATAATGAAGAACACAGACGCATACGAAGCGAAGCCAGCCAAGTAAATGACTGGGTCCATGATGAAAAACATGACCCACCATTTACAATGGACGAGCTAAGATTCGCGGTTAAGTCCTTCAATCCCAAGAAAGCCCCAGGAGGAGATGGCTTGACCTCCGACATTTGCAACGAGGCCATTGCGCACGACCCAGAAGCATACCTCACTCTGGCAAACAAATGCCTGGAACTGCAGCATTTCCCGAACATCTGGAAGGAGGCAGTAGTAGTGGTCTTGAGGAAACCGGGCAAAGACGATTATAGCAATCCAAAGTCCTACAGGCCTATAGGCCTTCTGCCTGTTATGGGAAAAATTTTGGAAAAGATGATCGTTGGACGTGTGAAATGGCACTTGATCCCCAAGATGAGTACTAGGCAGTATGGTTTTATGCCTCAAAGAAGTACCGAAGACTCCCTCTATGACCTGATAAACTACATACGCATCAAACGAGATCAGAAAAAACTAGTCACGATGGTCTCACTGGACATAGAGGGAGCCTTCGATAACACTTGGTGGCCAGCAATACGAGTCAGACTGGCCGAAGAGGATTGTCCCGTTAACATAAGGAGGGTCGTGGATAGTTATCTCAAGGATCGGAAAGTAAAATTAAGATATGCGGGTCAGGAATACGTTAAAAACACAAACAAAGGCTGCGTTCAGGGATCAATAGGAGGCCCCATACTCTGGAACCTCCTGTTGGACCCTCTCTTGAAGGGGCTCGAAAATAGAAACAACTACTGCCAAGCATTTGCTGATGACGTAGTCCTGGTTTTCGCCGAAGACACGGCACTGGAGGTGCAAAAACAGGCCAATTCGGCCCTCGCCTATGTTCAGGAGTGGGGTGTCAAAAACAAGTTAAAGTTTGCGCCACAGAAAACAAACGCTATGATTATCACTAGAAAACTAAAATTTGACACACCACTGCTGAAGATGGGCGGGGTCGATATAGGCATGTCCACAGACATTAAGGTCCTGGGGCTCACAATAGATAGCAAGCTTACCTTTAATAACCACGCGATCAATGTTTGCAGGAAAGCACTGAACATCTATAAGAAGCTATCTAGAGTAGCCAGGATCAGCTGGGGTCTCCACCCGGAAATTATCCGTACCATCTATATAGCTACGGTGGAGCCAGTTATAATGTACGCCGCCAGTGTCTGGGCGCAAGAAACCAAGAAACTGGGAGTCCAAAAACACCTTAACGCTGTACAACGTGGCTTTGCCCAAAAGTTGAGCAGGGCTTATCGCACAGTCTCCCTGAGCTCGGCACTGGTGCTCTCTGGACTACTCCCGCTTGACCTGAGGATACAAGAGGCAGCTGCCCTGTACGAAGCCAGGCGGGGGAAGCCGCAGCCGATACTAAGAGACAGGGAGGTAGAGCAAATGGTGCGATACGCCAAGACCCCCCACCCGGCAGAGCATATGACTCTAGAATTCATAAACTTGGTAGACCAAAACGATGTAGACCATCATAACAACCAGGCAGTAAGAATTTATACTGATGGCAGCAAAATTGAGGGCAAGGTTGGAGCAGCACTCACCCTATGGGAAGGTGAAGCTGAGACCAAAACCCTCAAAATAAAGCTGGAATCTTACTGCACGGTCTACCAAGCAGAACTTCTGGCCATATGCAAAGCCACCGGGGAAATACTCAAGCGCTCCGAGGCTAGTTTCGGAATATACAGCGACAGTCGCGCAGCCTTGGAAACTGTGACGAACCCAAGTTCCATTCACCCTCTAGCCGTGGAAGTCCGTCAAAATCTTAGGACCATTAAAATCCAGAATAAAGAAGTGACTCTATTCTGGATTAAGGCCCACGCTGGACTGGAGGGGAATGAAAGGGCAGATCAGTTGGCTAAAGACGCAGCTCTCAAATTAAAACGAAGGCCTGACTATGACCTCTGCCCTGCTTCATTTGTCAAGCGGCAAATTCGTATTGAAACGCTTGACAAATGGAACGAACGGTACATCAGAGGTGAAACCGCAGCGATCACTAAAATATTCTACCCCGACGCTATAAAAGCCTACAAAGTTGTTAGGAAAATAGAGCCCACTGGAGTACTGACGCAGGTTATGACAGGGCACGGTGGATTCTCCGAATATTTGGCCCGGTTTAAATGTAAGGAGGATCCATCGTGCATCTGTGAGCCGGGAGTAGCAGAAAGCGTACCACATATTCTGTTTGAATGCCCAACGACAAGTCTCAGGAGATTCGAAGCTGAACAAGCCTTAGATTGTAAAGTAGCTAGTAGCACTGTATTTAGAATAATGTTAGATAATAAGTTAAGAGATAAGTTTATAGAATATTGTATTAATATAGTAAAACCTGTAATAAAAAGAAATAAAGATAAATAAGTTATGCGGTATATATATTATGATGATATATATAACTGTCATAAAATGTAAACATAGCGTAAGAAAAAAGATTATGTAGAGTAAGATACAATTTATTATAAAGAAAGAATGACATAGAAGTAAAAATGTAACTAGATAAGAAAATAAATATGGCGTACAAATCCTTATCCTTCCCAACACAACATTGAAAAATTAAATACAAACTGGATAGAAAAGAAATATATAGGCGGACATCCCAACCGCAAAAGTATAAAAGACGATGAATGAAAGGCAAAACGTATGAGAATGAAAGTGCGAGAAGAATACAAGCGAGAACTGGTATGATTGAGGTAGAAAAATATGTGTCGAAACAGACTCCGATTACGTCGGAGGTATATATAAGAACAAAAAAAAAAAAAAAAAAAACCTAACCTAACCTAACTAACCTAACCTAACTAACCTAACCTAACTAACCTAACTAACCTAACCTAACTAACCTAACCTAACTAACCTAACCTAACTAACCTAACCTAACTAACCTAACCTAACTAACCTAACCTAACTAACCTAACCTAACTAACCTAACCTAACTAACCTAACCTAACTAACCTAACCTAACTAACCTAACCTAACTAACCTAACCTAACTAACCTAACCTAACTAACCTAACCTAACTAACCTAACCTAACTAACCTAACCTAACTAACCTAACCTAACTAACCTAACCTAACTAACCTAACCTAACTAACCTAACCTAACTAACCTAACCTAACTAACCTAACCTAACTAACCTAACCTAACTAACCTAACCTAACTAACCTAACCTAACTAACCTAACCTAACTAACCTAACCTAACTAACCTAACCTAACTAACCTAACCTAACTAACCTAACCTAACTAACCTAACCTAACTAACCTAACCTAACTAACCTAACCTAACTAACCTAACTAGCCTAACCTAACTAGCCTAACCTAACTAGCCTAACCTAACTAGCCTAACCTAACTAACCTAACCTAACTAACCTAACCTAACTAACCTAACCTAACTAACCTAACCTAACTAACCTAACCTAACCTAACTAACCTAACTAACCTAACCTAACTAACCTAACCTAACTAACCTAACCTAACTAACCTAACCTAACTAACCTAACCTAACTAACCTAAGAGCTTAGCTATATTAGAATTTAGGGAACGGCTTATATTCAAAATGCTAATTCTTGGAAATCGTAATTTGTGAACCACCTAGTAAATAATATTTAATCCCTCTTTTTAATCCCACACTTTAATCCCACACTTCTTAATCCAACACTTTAATCCCACTTTTTAATATCACTCATTAATCCCACACATTAATCCTGCACTTATTAACCCCACTTTTTAATCCCATACTTTAATCCCACTCTTTAATCCCACTTTTCAATCCCACACTTTAATCCCACAATTTAATCCCACACTTTTAAATCCCACTTTTTAATCCCACACTTTAATCCCACTTTTTAATCCCACACTTTTTAATCCCACTCTTTAATCCCAATCTTTAATCCCACTTTTTAATCCCACACTTTAATCCCACACTTTAATCCCACAATTTAATCCCACACTTTAATCCCACAATTTAATCCCACACTTTTTAATCCCACTCTTTAATCCCACACTTTAATCCCACTTTTTAATCCCACTCTTTAATCCCACACTTTAATCCCACTTTTTAATCCCACACATTAATCCCACACTTTTTAATCCCACACTTTAATCCCACTTTTGAATCCCACACTTTTTAATCCCACACTTTTTAATCCCACACTTTAATCCCACACTTTAATCCCACACTTTTTAATCCCACACTTTTTAATCCCACACTTTAATCAAACACTTTAATCCCACACTTTAATCCCACACTTTTTAATCCCACACTTTAATCCCACAATTTAAACCCACACTTTAATCCCACTTTTTCATTCCACACGTTAATCCCACAATTTAATCCCACACTTTAATCACACTTCTTAATCCCACACTTTAATCCCATAATTTAAGCCCACACTTTAATCCCACACCTTAATCCCACTTTTTAAGTCCACACTTTTAATCCCACACTTTAATCCCACACTTTAATCCCACACTTTAATCCCATAATTTAATCCCACACTTTAATCCCACAATTTAATCCCACACTTTTTAATCCCACTCTTTAATCCCGCACTTTAATCCCACTTTTTAATCCCACTCTTTAATCCCACACTTTAATCCCACCTTTTAATCCCACTTTTTAATCCCACACATTAATCCCACACTTTTTAATCCCACACTGTAATCCCACACTTTTTAATCCCACACTTTAATCCCACTTTTTAATCCCACACTTTAATCCCACTTTTTAATCTCACAATTTAAGCCCACCCTTTAATCCCACACATTAATGCCACACTTTTGAATCCCACACTTTAATCCCACTTTTGAATCCCACACTTTAATCCCACACTTTAATCCCACACTTTAATCCCACACTTTAATCCCACACTTTAATCCCACACTTTATTCCCACACTTTTTAATCCCACACTTTAATCCCACAATTTAAACCCACACTTTAATCCCACACTTTAATCCCACTTTTTCATTCCACACGTTAATCCCACAATTTAATCCCACACTTTAATCACACTTTTTAATCCCACACTTTAATCCTATAATTTAAGCCCACACTTTAATCCCACACCTTAATCCCACTTTTTAATTCCACACATTTTAATCCCACACTTTAATCCCACTTTTTAATCCCACACTTTTTAATCCCACACTTTTTAATCCCACACTTTTTAATCCCACTTTTTAATCCCACACTTTAATTCCACTTTTTAATCCCACACATTAATGCCACACTTTTGAATCCCACACTTTTTAATCCCACACTTTTTAATCCCACACTTTAATCCCACACTTTAATCCCACACTTTTTAATCCCACACTTTAATCAAACACTTTAATCCCACACTTTAATCCCACACTTTTTAATCCCACACTTTAATCCCACGATTTAAACCCACACTTTAATCCCACTTTTTCATTCCACACGTTAATCCCACAATTTAATCCCACACTTTAATCACACTTTTTAATCCCACAATTTAAACCCACACTTTAATCCCACACTTTAATCCCACTTTTTCATTCCACACGTTAATCCCACAATTTAATCCCACACTTTAATCACACTTTTTAATCCCACACTTTAATCCCACTTTTTAATCCCTCACTTTAATCCCACTTTTTAATCCCACACTTTTATCCCACACTTAAATCCCACTTTTTAATCCCACACTTTTTAATCTAAGCAAAAACCTTGTTTTTGTAGCACAGCAACGCACATGTATCAACTACGATGTGTATTAAAATCCGAGGGAGAAATAAAAATGGCGATAAATCCTATTTCCTTAAAGTGGCGCTCCCAATTTTTTTTCTGGGAACTAATTTTGTGTCTCTTGTCATGACTAGATGGCGGTTTTAGCAATAACATTGCTAATTTCTTGAATAATGATGCTTGCCGCACTTACCCCATAGCCGCACTTACCCCTACTGACCTTACAGTCAGCTGTCATACCTAAGTACAGAAAAGACGAATATGTACCGAAATCGAAAGGGGGCGGAACACCGAATCATAAACACTACTTAACTGAATGAAACTTCCACTATCTATCTAATCTACCAAAACAACAAAAATATACCGGAGTAATCTGGAGTAATCTGGACAAATAACGAATTTAGTATTATCATGTATTATTTAGTTATGTTAGGTGAGTAGGGTAAATAAGTAGGTATCTTGTGATTTTATTTATTCAGAGGATCGAGAGATCGAAGAGGCGTGCGAGTTGTAGATATTCTATTGAATCATATGAAAGCCTACACACACCGCAGGCGGTGGTGGCGGCGCGGTGCCATAGGAAAAACCGGCACGCCTTCGCCTCCGCTCCGCCTCCGGCTTCATTGTGTGGAGACTTTTAAGGATGATGGGGAAAAAGGGAAAAGTTAAGGAAAGTAGGCATTGAAGTTCGAAACACACAGAAGCCGGAAGCGGAGCGAGTTGTATTCTATTGAATCATATAAAAGCCTACACACACACCGCAGGCCGTGGCGGCGCGGCGGCGCCGCGGCGGCGTGGCGTGTAGGAAAAACCGGCACGCCTTCGCCTTCGCTCCGCCTCCGGCTTCTGTGTGTTTCGAACTTTAAAAGAAGTAGGAAGAGAAATTTTTTGGAGATGCCAAATTTAATATAGAGTCGTAGCGAAAATTAAGATTCGCCATAAGACAAAAAGTTGAACTTTAACAAGAAGGCCTTTTTTTGTCCGTCTCTGAGAAATCCTTTACCCTAATTTTTTCCTTGGATGGAAAGGAAAATCTTTCAAAATCTGTCTTGTCTGCCAGTTGCCCTGCTTGCCATGCCAGCAGCTGCAGCCATGTTTGTTTTAGTCAGACGGCCATTGGCAGAGAGCCGTTCTACAAGAAGTTGAGTTGTTGAGTTTTGCCGAAATTATAATGAGTAATTCTAAATGAAAATATTCATTTATACTGTGCTTTTGAAATCGGAAAGCTTTTATCATCTATGAAAAACATGCCAGTCGAGTTAAACAGCCTCACGGAAGGATGGCTCGAGCTAGAGAGTGATCCGGGACTGTTCACATTGCTGCTCGAAGATTTTGGCGTAAAAGGCGTTCAGGTTGAGGAGATCTATGACTTACACAAGCCGCTAGAGAGCCCCGTGTATGGGTTTATATTTCTGTTCCGCTGGATCGAGGAGAGACGCTCTCGGCGTAAGTTCGTTGAGCAGATTGAGAGTTTCGTACGCGATGAAGAAATCATCAATAACATCTTCTTCGCGCAGCAAATGGTGCCCAACAGTTGTGCTACACACGCCCTTCTCTCTATACTTTTAAACTGTCCCAATTTACATTTGGGTGAGACTCTAAGCAGGCTAAAGGTGAGTATTCGTCAACTGTTGAATATGCACATATTTTTTTCATTTCAGTTCGCTGACATTCTGATTTACAGCATCACACACTGTGCATGAACCCTGAGAACAAAGGCTGGGCCATCGGCAATACTCCAGAGCTGGCCTGTGCACACAACTCTCATGCTATTCCACAAGCTCGGAAGAAGACTGACAAAAATGCTGGTGTTTCCACTGGACGCTTTACAGGTAAATTTGTCTGCTGTTGCTCTGTTTTTCTTTAAATAAATTATCTGTCCAATCAAATTCAAGATACAAAACAATTTTAATCCAAACCTCACCTAAAAATATATAAATATTTTGTTTTTGATACACTGCCTGTGTATCAAAAAAAATCTTGTTTATATCTGTATACATATATATTATTATTTGACTGTCCATTTTTACATTCCAAGAAAAATTTTAATATCTTGAGCTATCTCTCTTTTTAGGAGAGAAGTATTGCAAGACATCTTATGTTGAGTGGGTACATAAGGTCCGTATACTTAAATCTAAAACTTTCACACAAAAACTAAAAAAAAACTATTGAACTAAGGGAGAACTTTGAATTTTCAATAGACATAGTTCTTAGCTCTGGAATAACCAATTGGCTACTTTTCATCCCATAAATGTGGGATAGCCTTGAAATGTTTCCATAGAACCAACTCATACAAAGCCGCAGGCAGATACTATTTTACAAATATTGCATCTATAATTTGCATGCAATTACTGATTCAATATTTTAGTCCAAATGATAGGTTCTATGTATAATAAAAATATATTTATGTATGTAATTTTATAATATTAAGTATATCAGTCATCTAGTACCCATAACACAAGCTCTGCTTAGCATGGGGCTAGATGATGCTGTGTGGATTGTCCAGCATTATTGATTAATTATTTAATGTATGTATTTCAGGTGAAGCATACCACTTTGTGAGCTTTGTGCCAATCAACGGGCACCTGTTTGAACTGGACGGCTTGAAGCCGTACCCCACTGACCATGGACCCTGGGCCAATGAAGAGGACTGGACCGACAAGTTCCGCAGAGTCATGGCTGAGAGGCTGGGCAGGGATGCGGGCGAGCAAGTACATGATATCAGGTAAAGTACATCCATTATATCAATAGCTAGTATTTTTGCTAGCTTACACATTATTTCATGGGAAATGTTTTAAGGTTATTTCTATTCCATGGGAACTGATTTATAAGATGATAAATAGCCTAGAACTATGCCTATTCAAAATTTCAGCCCGATCCTTACAGTAGTTTTGCGTGAAAGAAGAACAAACATCCATCGATACATACAAACTTTCGCATTTATAATATTAGTAAGAACTGTTCGTGAGCGAGTCCGACTCGCCCTTGGCCGATTTTTAATTATTTATGTATCTATCTTCTGTTGGTAGTTCTAAATAAATATCAATGAAAACTTACATACCATGTTTAAACACATTTCAGATTCAACCTAATGGCAGTAGTCCCGGATAGGAGAATAGCAATAACTCAAAGGTTATCAGCCCTGGAACTCAATCAGAAGCGAGTGAAGGAAGCCCTCTCCAAGATCGGGAAACATATGCGCCATCTGCTGGCCAAAACAAGGGAGCTCACTGGTTAGTAAATCACCTAATATTTAAGAAAAGTCATAAATAACTAGTAATTAGTCTATTACAAGATCTTGTGAGGTCCATTATTATTATTATTTTGTAATAATAAACCAGTAACATTATTTTTTATTATTGTAGATTACTATAATTACTGTAAACAAAGAAAGTTATAATCAAAGAATAGAAACAAATCATATCAAGTATATGTACAATACATGTAGTACAATTGAAACAACTGCATGTTATCAGTGTCTGGTCGATGCGACTCGTGACTAGCTGGTGAGTATCTGGCGCAGCATATCAGCATTCCTATACAGCGTGGTGATACAGCCAGCGTCTCGAGGACGCGACGACTGGTACTGATATGGGTCAGTTGAGCTTGCAACCGTCTGCAGTTAGCTCAATTGTTTCAATTGCATATACTAGTTTTAATTTGTTTAATTTGTTAATTTGATTCCTTGATTTGAAATTCAGTTGTTATAAAAGATAATCTGCTAAAAAGAGTAATAACAGTTGAGCTACCTCTAGACTGTATGCAACCGTCTGCAGATAGCTGAATTGTTTCAATTAAATAAACAAATATAATAATTCCGGACAGTCCACACAGCATAAGTACCTATAACCATCAGTACCTATACTTTAAATTTGACTTGTCTATTTTTAGTGCTTATTTTGTAAGCCTAAAGAAATAAAGATACTGATCATCGTTTTTTTTTATCGCTTTTAGCGATATGGCCGCCCATTGTGCAACTTTGATAAATCTGTTTTCCTGTATTTTGTCATTATTTCTTTTGGTGTGCAATAAAGTGTATTGTATTGTATCATCTAGCCCCAAGCCAATCAGAGCTTGTGTTATGGGTACTAGACGACTGAAATACTTAACACATTACACAGATAGATATTTTTTATTATACATAGAAAACACCCAGACCAACGGAACAAATTTCTGCAGATTGTACACAAATTTGTTTCGAGGCGGGAATCGAACTCGCAACCTCCTGCGTCGCAGGCGGACCTTCGCCCACCGCGCCGCATCGGTTGTCTTTATAATTATTATAATTGTATATAAGTACTAGTTTTCATTTGTTTCAATACTTGATTGTAATTTTCGTTGTTACCTTACCAATGATAAAGGATTAACTATCTGTTAAAAAAAGGTTTTAAATTTCAAAATTTATTTCCCAGAACTAGGTCAAATACCAGAAGAGCCTCTATTAGAGAACCTAGTACCAGTGAGCGAGCAAACAATCCTGAGTACGTTGGACAACGCGCCCATACAGATGCAGGAGATGGACTTCACTACACCCATCACCATTGAGATTGGAGCTTCCGATCGACCTATACAAGACAGGAGTGTTCTTTTGAGTAAGTTTACCCTACTAGGCGTTTATTTTACAGTCGAAAAGTAATTTCCTGCTTATTATTATTTATTTAGGAGCCCCTGTTATAATAGTGTAAGTACTTATAAATAAATAAATTTACTTTAAATAACACAGACAGGTCCAGTTACAATAATCCAGTTTCCTTTCTTTATAGGAAAAATGAGAAGTAACGATGACGACGTCTCGATATTATTGTGAACCCAACTTAGGGCTCTGAACACATTATAAATAACTAGATAAGTTTCCCAACAGCCATGAGCGCCTCTAAGGCATTTTTTATATTTTCGCGGGCACCAGACC